>SNQJ01S0002843.1:86805-136345 GCA_010110895.2 Picea sitchensis
TCTAGTGGGTGCTAGAGAAACCAGGGAGTTGGTGCTTCCTTCTAGTAGGTGCTAGAGAAAACATAGAGTTGGTGCTCTTACCAAGTTGCAGCCTGCAAAACAGAGGTTGTATCCTCATAATGAGTTGGAGCTCATATGTATGATAATGTACAGAATGTAAAGATTACTTGTCATACCAAGAAGAAGAGGTTTTTACGCTTTATGGGTTTCCTTAGGAAATATCTATCTCTGTATATTTCATATGTGTGACTGATGTCAAATGTTCTATTGCTTACCTCCATGCATTATTGTGATTGTCATTAAGTTCTTTGCAAAGAGTTTAAAATAAGCATAATTATTTAAGCGCGGTAACAACTAATTCACCCCCCCTCTCAGTTGTCCAACACCAACCACTTGAGAGATATTTGGGATAAGTTGGGGATTTCTCTCCTTCAATTGAGGATCTTCCCTAAGATCATGCCTTGAGATCATATTCAAATCCAACCACCTTCAGATATTGAAGGGATCTTTCACTCATTCTTCTCAACAAACCAAATTTCACCCAGAAAAGGTAGCGCTCCCCCAAAAGGGGCACCGGAGCGTTATAACACTTCCCCAAATAATTCCATGGAGTGTCATCTCTCCTTCACAGTGTATAGGGGAGTGCTCCCTTCCAAAACCCATTTTTGAGTGGTTCTTTCAGTGGAAAAAGGCTTGTACTTCTAATAGACTGATTCCTCCTCTTCAAAACTAGTCTTTGAGGTGTCCTAAGTGTCCCTGTCATGTTGTTGGAGGCATGACATAGGAAAGAAGGAAATATGATGTTAACAACACTTATAACACTTGCGGTCAATATACGACACTTGCGGACAAGATGCGACACTTACAACACTTGCGACATTATCGAAGTGAGTAATTTTGAGGTGTAACAGTGGGCATCATCTGGGGCCTGAAGAGGCCAAGAACCCTACATTTTAGGCTCAACATTCCACCTTTAGGCCTCAAAGTCACCCTTGGAGGTGTATTTATATGCTATTTAATTTTCAGTATGTCAAAATTGAATTTTATTGTAAATTGGCCTGGTCAACCTTATTTTGACCTAAAAATTAATTAAAGGTTAAAATTTTGTATAAATAAACATAAAATACTCTCATTTTTATATCACAATTCACCTCTTACAAGAGGGAGGACTGAAAGTTTCTCCCTAAAGGTGTTAGTGGCTAAAATTACCAAGCCACACTTGCTTGGAGGCTATTTTGGATGCATTTTGTATCATTTCTTGGTGAAATTTTGGCAAATCTATGGTTTTTGTGCTTGATTATTCTTGGTGAAGTAAGTAAATCTACAATTTTCATTTCATGATAAATGCCTATGGTATGTTTACTTGTTCATATGTAAAATTATGAAATTGATTTCTTGAAACCCTCGGAGTAAGAAACATAAGGTGCTTCTTTCTTGCTCTTTATTCTGTTAGTTTTGCTTAAGAAGATCTTGTCTAGACAAATTTCTAGAGCCCTAAAGTGCTATAAATTTAGAAACTTTGTCTACTTCTTATTGCATTAGATATTTTTCAAGAATATAAGAATAGGAGAAATAAATACGGACTATAATTTTGATCCATATGGATATCGGTGGCCACCCACCTCTTCCAACTGGCTCAAAACAATTTTCTGACAATTTTGGCAATTTACTATTTTTAGTACTTTTAACTTTTGGGGCCATTTTGAGGGCCTAAATGAAGGTTTTTCTGTATCAATATTTTCAATGATAGACAAAGGCATGATTGAACCCCAAAAACTAATATCCTCTACGATACCTTTCCAATGGGATATCATATGCCTAAAACGAAGATCATATGCAAAAAGTACGACCCTGGGAAGTTGATGTACTAACTTACCCAAACGGGGCCCACATGACTTTTGGCGCTTCATCTCCTAGGGTTAGGTTTTTGGATGTATAGGGTTTTTGTAATTCTTGTTTATTGTTAAAATTCCTTCAGAGCCTCATTGTAGTCATATTCTTACGAATGAGCACAATCGTCACATCTCTTCTCAGAGATAAGCTGACACCATTTTAGCAAGCTTGTTTCCGCTGCATTTTATAGTTTCAACTTATTTCCTTATTGAATAGAAAACCAATTTTACTGTATCTTGGTTATTTTTTGTTAAGCACCTGTTAATAATCTGTAGTCATTTCCTTCTGCTCATAAAATCCAGATCAGTGGTATCAGAGTGGTCTTCTCTTTTTCTTCTTAATGCATGTCCCCAATGAGGTCGGAGTACAAAGAGTTGGGTCTCGAGCATGTTTCTATTGAGGAAAAAATATCTCGCACACCCAAGTGAACTCTCATGGTAGGAGAAAATAAATATGACGGGATAGGATATCCTTTCAAACTATTGATTAAAGAATCCCTCACTCAATAAAGGAACGAGATGATGGATAGTTTCGGGAAAATCCTTCAACAACTCCCAACAAGCGATGCATCTTCTTCGAGAAGAGGCACCACCCCATTCAGGGTACAAATAAACTTCTATATTCCTATATTTGAAGGTCAGATAGACGCTTATGCTATAGACAAGTGGTTGAATCTACTAGAAGGGTATTTTTTTGTGCATAACTTTTCAAATAGAGAAAAAATTACTTTTGCACTCCTCAAAGTCATTCCCCATGTCAAATATTGGTGGGAAAATTTCTGTGAGAAAAAGGAAACAGAGGAACCCTCATTATTTACAGTCACGACCACCTAGGATTCCTCCAGGGATGTTATTAAGGAACAATACTACCCAGTTGGAAGTTATGACGACTTGTATACCAAATGGACCACACTGTGGCAATAAATAGACCAAACAGTGACAGATTTCATGAATACCTTTCATACCTTGCGCACCAAGATGGGTATGAAAGATTCAGAGCGACATATGATGATCAAGTATCACGGCGTGTTGCATAGATACATCCAAACCGAAATGGAATTTTTGGACATCTCATCCTTGGGCGCGGCCTACCAATATGTCGTCAAAATCGAGCAGAAGCTCAAACAAAAGACATAGAAATTTGGGCCCGGGAACCCCACATAACAAAATCTAAGAAAAGGCAGACCCAAACCATAGAATAAAGGACAAAGAAAATATGGACACTATCAGGACATCCAGTCCAAGCCGCAAGCAAAGAAGGACACTGGAAAGACAAAGAAAGATACTGGGAAGTGGTGTGACTTCCATAAGAGCCCTTGGCATAACACTACTGACTTCTGACCAAATCATTTGTTGGTGGCTGAAGTGAAATCCTTTGACTCAGATGTGGGTTCAGACTCTGAGCGAGAGACAGAAAGGGGAAGATAGATCATTGATGAGGAACCCAGTGCCACCATTTCTACCACCAAGCTCTAGCCTGGTGAACCAGATGAGCCAGAAGAAGGAGAACGCCTCTTCCATTCACAGATGTGGGTAAAAGGCACCCCACTACACTTAATCATGGATAGAGGTAGCCAGAATAACCTCATCTTATCAAAGGTCGTCAAGCAGCTGGCCCTTCCAAAAACACCGCACCCAAAACCCTACACCATTAGATGGCTCTGCCAAGGAAGCGATCTCCATGTCAGCCAACAGTGTCAAATGTCATATAGCATCAAGCCCTTCAAAGACGAGGTATTGTGTGATGTTTCTCCTCTCGAGTTTGTGATGTTATTTTGGGCTAACATTATTTATGGAAACGTCATGTTGTATATGATTTTAGGCCTCATAGTGTTATTATTACTTTGAACAGGAAATTATACAGGATACCCGAGGTAGTCCCACCTAGTGCTATTTCCTTTATCTCTACTAAAACATGCAGGAAGGCCATCTCTCAGATGGGGAAGTTTGTCTTCTTCTTGATTCACTGTCAAAATAAGAGAAATATCACAACCACATCTAGGGTCTCTTCAACTGACCTCTCCACACAACAGAAGAAAGTATATAAGGTCATGGAAGAATACTCAGATATCTTCTCCTCACCTACTGGGGTACCTCTACACTACCAGATCAAGAAAACCATCGATCTAACCCCCAGTGCATCTTTTCCCAATGGGCCAGACTATCTCTGCTCTTTGTTAGAGAATGAGGAGATCAAGTGACAGATCCAAGAAATTATCCACAAAGGGCACATCCGTCCAAGCTCATCACCTTGCGGGAGCCCAATCATGCTGATACAGAAGAAAGATGGAACCTGGTGACTCTGCATTGATTATCAGGCTCTGAATAAAATCACAGTCAGAAACCAATACCCGATTCCCCGAATTGAGGATCTCCTTGATCAACTCACGGGGGCCAAATACTTCAGTAAGATTGATATGAATTCTAGCTACCACCAGGTCCCAATAGAACAGATAGATGTATGGAAAACCACCTTCAAGTCAAAGGAATGCATTTTTGAATGGTTGGTCATGCCCTTTGGTTTGAAAAATGCTCTAGCCACTTTCATGAGGATGATGGACGATATCTTGTGACCATTCACCAATACTTTTGTAGTTGTGTATCTATATGACATTCTCATTTACAACAAGACTTGGGTCGAACACTTGAAACATATTCATCAGGGTTTGCACACCTTGTGATAACACAAGATATATGCCAACTTGGAAAAATGCTCCTTCGGCATGGACAGGGTCCATCACCTGGGCTACATAATTGATTAGCATGGCGTAAATGTGGATCCAGCTAAGATCCAAGTCATCCATGACTGGCCATCCCCAACCACACTCACTGATCTTTGGAGCTTATTGGGCCTTGCCAATTTCTACCGCAGGTTCGTGTTGGAATTCTCCAATATTGCATGGGCCCTTAGCCAAATAACCAGAGGTGGTGGTAATTTTAAATTTGCATGGGGTCGGTCCCAACAACAAGCATTCAAAAATTTGAAGCAACACTTGTGCTCTACCCCAGTACTTTCACTACCATACCTACAACATCCCTTTGAAATCGAGATAGATGCTTCATACTATGCGGTGGGCGTCGTTATCACTCAGCACGACCACCCCATGGCCTATCATAGTGAGACACTATCAGATGATGTCTGTAAGTACCCTACTTATGAAAAAGAAATTTACTCCATTGTGGAAGCCTGCCGCCAATGGAGACATTAAATTATTGGGAAGGAGACAATCATCCACAGTGATCATAAGCCATTGCAGTTCATGGAGACACAAGAAAAATTGCAAAATGATCACCATCAAAAGTGGTCCACATACTTGCAACAATTCCACCTCAACATCAAGTATAAAACAAGAAGCACCAATCGTGTCATTGATTGGCTCAACAGACCACCATTCGGGGCACTCACCACGGTGCTAGAATACTTTGGCCATGAGACCTCTGGATGGCCCCAAATCTATGACATAGATCCAAACTTCACCACCACCTACAAAATGTTGGGTGAATATGCAATTGTCAATAATTTCCATCTTCAAGATGGGATGTTTTGTCATCTGGGCCATATATTTGTTCCATCAAGTGAGTGAGAGAAGATGATCTGGGAAGCCCACTATAGTCAGGTGGCAGGACACTTCAGTGTCGAAAAGATAGTGGCGATGCTACAAAAACATTTTTACTGTCCGAAACTTTGATAGGAGGTCAGCAAGTATATCAAGTCTTGCACTGCCTGCACTATTGCCAATCGACCACTAAGAAATAGGGCCTGCACACCCCTCTTCCTACTCCTGACAGAGCATGGGAATCCATCTGAATGGAATGCATGTTGGGCCTCCCATCCACCAAGAGTGGAAATGACTACATTTTTGTGGTTTTTGATCGCATTTTTAAGATGGCGATTCTGGTTTCCTGTAAGAAGAACATCACAGTAGAGGCCACTGCCAAGCTCTTTTTTGAACGAGTCTGGGACATTTTTGAATCTCACAAACCATTGTCTCATATCAGGACAATCGATTTCTAGCACATTCTGGTCGAGCCTCTAGTCACTGCTAGACACCAAGCTCAGCAAATCCACGACCTTCCACCCTAGACATATGGTCAAACCGAGGTCGTTAATCGAATTATTGTGCATATCCTTTGCATTTATAATTCAAAGCACCCTCGCACATGGGATGAGAGCCTTCCCTATGTCCAACATAGCTACCACCAAGCCCTGCATACCTCAACTAGCCACAACCCCTTTCAAGTGGGGTTTGGATTCCAACCATTGGGTCCCATAGATGTTGCACTTCCCCTTGTGGTCATATCGACTGACTCATCTCCTACTCCAACTGAAGTTGAAAAATACACCCAGTTCATTGAGAGGATATAGCACATCCGCCAACAGGATCAGGATATCCTACAAAATTCCAATCACAAGTACAAGCAGCACCATCATCAACATCGGGTGCCACATAAGTTTCAGGTGGGTGATAAAATTTGGTTGTACTTGCAGAAATAACTCCTTATAGGACCCCATAAAAATATTCCCCCACTGTGTTATAGGCCATACACCATCAAAAACGTTGTGGGGGTTAATTATTTTGAGCTCAACATTCCTCCTTTTCTTGGCCTAGACCCAGTGTTCAACGTGGATCTCTTTCGCCCTTATTTCCCACCATTATTGGACACCTCAGACATACCAGAGAAGTTGACACCAACAGAGCTCAACCCCGACTAATTATAACAAGAATCCAACGATATTATTGTGGAAACACATATCAATGGAACTCGACAACAAAGGATCCAACTTTATTGAGTCATCAAAGCAGGGCGACTCCTGCACCAAGGAAAGTCGGTCACCCTTGGCTAAATTCAACAAAAATTTCCTCATCTGATGGGGAAAATCAATTCAATGGATACCATTTCTTCCTAATGAGGTAGGATTGATCCAGGTGGATATTGGTGCCAACCTACCTCTTCCAACTAGCTCAAAACAGTTTTCGAACAATTTTGGCAATTTACTATTTTTAGCAGTTTTAACTTCCTGGGCCATTTTGAGGGCCTAAATGAAGGTTTTTCAGGATATATATTCTTAATGATATTTGAGGCCATAATTGAGCCACAAAAATGAATTTCTTCGACGATACCTTTCCAATGGGATATCATACGCCTAAAACGAAGATCGTATGCAAAAGTTACGACCCCGGGAAGTTGATGTACTAACTTACCCAAACGGGGCCCACATGACTTTTGGAGCTTCATCTCCTAGGGTTAGGTTTTTGGATGTATAGGGTTTTTGACATTCTTGTTTATTGTAAAAAGGCCTTCATAGCATCCTTGTAATCATCTTCTTGCGAATGAGAGCAACCGTCACATCTCTTCTCAGAGATAAGTCGCCACCATTCTAACAAGCTTGTTTCTGCTACATTTTACAGTTTTAGCTTATTTCCTTATTGAATAGAAAACTAGTTTTACTATATCTATGTTATTTTGTGTTAAGAACATGTTAATAATATGTAGTCGTTTAATTCTTCTCATAAAATCCGGATCAAATTTCCTACACCCTACTTGAACCTTCTCTTTCAGGCTTGGTGCTTGAGAACTTAAGGTACTACTTCTCAAGATTCCACCATGTTATCTTTTAGACAAGTATAATCATTCTTGTCTCTCCAAGTTAATGTGCTGATATAATTGACTCCATAAAACATTAAGGCACTAGTCTCTTATCTCTCTTTTGTTGAAAGGTTGATCAAACACTCAAACACTATTCTCTTAAGCTATTACTAATTAAATCTAGCACTAATTTAGCCTAGATCGCTAACTATCTTGTTGATGTTATGAATGTTTGCTACAACCATCCAACTACAACAAATGTTTTGCATAATTGAGTTTGAATACTATATAAACACTTCAAAATTTTATTATGACATTTGATTATCATTCTGCTTAGTAAATGTTATTTTTTCACTGTCTTTTCAAGCAATTCTAAAGAGCTTTTATTGCAGTTGTTACAATTTATTAATTGTTGTTGTAAACTTGTTCATTGTTACATTTTTATATCATCTAGCATATTTTCACTTGGTTTACCATCTCTTGAAGATTTACTATATCTTTTTACATGAAACTGCCATATATATGCTTTGTTGTCTTGTTTTGGGTAGATACACTTCATCACTTTTAATTTCTTCATCTTTCTTGGACATAAACCTTGTGACATATTTAACTTGAGTGACCAGTGAGAGGGAGGTAACTTTTATCCTTATCTTTAGCTCACCCATCCCTTTAGGTCACCGGGGACACCTCCCTTGGGTTAGACTTCTATCCATCCCTAAAAAGTGGGGATTTCCTATTGAGGTGGAAGTGATAGGAAATCATGTTTGTTATGCCAATATCCCTCACTTTTTCATACGATTTGGGAAAATACAGACTTTGTGATAACATTTTTGGTTCCATAGTCAGGGAACAATGAGTTAATATTCCTCGGCGATGCTTTTTTGTTAAGAATTTCCCTCAAATCCTTCATCTTACGAAGCTTACATGGAAAATCGACTGAGGGTGATTCCCTCACTCACTTTGATAATCCTTAAGAAGATATATGGCGACTCCATTGACATTTTCCAAGGTGACATCTTACTCTCAATTTTGTGATATTTCCAATATATGGGATCATGGCACCCCGGGAACAAGTGTATCTGACTATTGATTTTGAAAGTTTTCAAGGATACCCACATTATCTTGATATAAAATGGTTAAACAAATATCCAAGATTTGAATACCTCCCAATTACTCACATTGTAGAATTCTTGAAGTATATAAATGAGATAGAATTCGAAGGGGAGGATGTTCTGGTAAAATTTTTCATACTTTCCCTGCTGTCTTTTTTGCAGGATTGGATTAAGGGTTGTTGTGAAGATAAGGGTATATCATCTTTTGTAGATTTCATCAGTAGGTTTATTGGTTTTGTGAAACCACAATTCCATACATATGAATATTCCCTTCAAAATCTCACAATATCCCTAGAGGATGAAGGATTCACCACTCAGATTGTGGAAGATCTCAGGGATGTGTACCATACTCAATCCCAAGAACCCTATGATATATAAGGAGAGATTTATGAATAAGTTTGTAAACCCCTTGAAGAAGAGAAATAGTTTTTCCATCATTCAATAAAATATAGTAAATACTTGACTAAAGAAGTGAATTATGAGGATGAAGCACTAGTATCCTCTCCTCCATCTCATGAAACTCTCCAAGATCCTATCTCTCCTACACAAGATGAAGATAATGAGGTGAATAATTTTCCTTTCCAGGTGTTTGATGACACTTTGTTCTATGATTCAGAGGTTGAATAAGTAAAGGAACCCTTGAAAGGGATAGCTCCTTCATTTTTTTATGAAGGCAAAACGATGATTAAAGAGATGAGTATTGGGGATGATGTATTGGATGCTATTATAGTTAATGAATTCATCCAAGCCTTTGATTCTCCTGCACAACAAGAAGTGAAAACGATAAGTTATTTCCCTTTCCAAGATTTTTATGATGCGTTATTTTATGATCTGGAAAGTGACGAAGTATTAGAGGAGCCCTTGAATGCATTAAATCCTTCATGTTATGATAAAGGTAGTGACATGGTTGATAATATTGATGAGTTCATACATGTCGTAAGACATAAGTGGGATGTGATTGGTTATGATGAGGATCCCATCTATGATATGGAGGATATCTTCGAATGTTTCCTTTGAAACAATCATATGATGTTCCTAATAATTTTGACGTTTGGAAAAAATATGATGATATAATTACAAAAGTTTTTCAATCACCCAAGGATGAACTAGTGTAATGTTCTCCTGATGATTTTCAGTCATACCTTGAGTGTTTTGATGATTATTTATTTGAGAACTTGCGTTTATTCTATGAAGACGATTATCAATTGTCACTGTGCTCAAATTTTGATAAAGAGCATGTTTCTTTCTTGAAGAAGGATACTTGTGACAGGTTTGTCCAGCTCCCTCTGATTGCTTTACCTTATTATGTCACTAATGATGAATTTGGGGAACATGTATCTTGTTTCAAGTTTTATTTAGGGAAAAAAATTCTGTTAGAATTCAAGGGGAGGTTGAATGCCTTAATAAGTTTACTATCTCAATATTTCATCTTTCCCCTGAGAAGTTGTCAGTTTCCCTCTAAGTTCTTGTTAATCCCTTCTCAAACCTCAGGGAGTGATGACTTCCAAGGTAGTCAACCCTCAAACTGTTTGAGCCATCCCTTTGAGTCTTTGACCTCTCACGATCCTTTTCTGAGATGGTTTGATCACTTTTTTGGAAGGGTTACTTGGCATGATTTTATCCCTCCCTCCCGCCTCCATGAGATAGACATTAAAATTTCCTATGATATAATGCATGCTCTAATGCATGTTTATTTTGTGCTTAATTTGTCATTGTTTTGGTTTATGATGAAGCACAAAGGAAGTTGTTATCATACATTTTTAGCATGGTTGTATTGGTGGTATGCTTATACCAATCATTTCACAGGTAAGTTAGGATAGGTAGGCATTTACATCCATTGTACATACCATTTCATATCATATTAGTATAGTTGTAGTTTCATATTGTCTTGTTTCATTATGTATATATGTATGCTCATGATCATATTCTAGATTAGAGATTCTTTTTATTTGTTTATTATATCATATATGAACAAGGTATTATATCACCACCCTAGGGATTACTAATATTCTTTGTTGAGATTTAGCATGCATAGGTCATACCAGATATGTTGAGGTTCTCATGCGCTCTACAGTGAGCACATGTACCAGAGTTGGAGCCATATGTTATCCCCTAGCCTAGGGATAATTAAGGAGATCACATCTTGAGTGCCATAGGTCCTAGACATGGAGTACCGAGAGCCAAAAGACTTGATAATGGACCCATAGGGCCCCTCTTTTCTTCAGTGCATTCCATTTATCACCAAAAAGAGTATCCATCCCACCATCCTGGTCCTAAAGTATCAGTGTGTCTTTCTCCATGAGGTAATGAGTCTAGGTATCATGGTATGTATCACTCTAGTTTTTGAAGAACTTGAATATGTTGTATTGAATCCTTCTTCATTTTATGATGTTTGCTTGGAAATTATGCGCTTTTCCTTGTTTATACCTAGAAGCGTAACACAGAGCCCTAGTAAGTTGGTTTCCCTCTAGGATGGGTTGCTACTGGGTGGGTCTATGAAAATTTATCATTTTTTCCCTCCCTACTTACCATCTTCCCTCTTTATTCCTTCCATATCCCCTATCCTCGTTTGGACATTGGGATTGGCTACACTAGGAAGGGTTGTACCCTACCTTGTGGGAAGAAGGGGCTAAAGGCCCAAAGGGTAAAACTAGCTAGAAAGAGTTAAAATACAATGTTGAAACATTTGAGATGCTTCGCCCATGGATCCGAAAAAAATAAGTGAAAATATTCTCAGTAAGAAAAGGGGTCCATAATATACATAAAAACTGAAGGTACTAGTTGATGGATAGGAGGTCTCATCACGAGCCAACATATTATGACCATGGGAATCTAGCAATATGACACTACCACCTATCCGGTAACCAAAACAAGGTAGTGTCTCTTAGTGGCATAGCCAAAAGAAGGGGTTTATCATCACGATTCAACCTTCACATTTTCATGAAATTTTTGTGGATAACATTGTCCACTCTGGTCATCAAGCCAGGAAAATGGCCTTAAACTCTTCCCTTGAAGGACAAAAGGAAAGGATCAAAAGAAATAAAGCTAAGAATAAAAGGAAATGAATGGGCTAGGAAAAAATTATATTTATGACAAGGTGAAACTCTCCCTCTACAAAGGAACCCATAGGTAAGACTTTAAATTTCCATGTCATTACATGCACCCCATGCCCAAATACTTACACTATGCTACCTCGTACACTTACATTACTTGGATTAGATCCCAACTAGGAAACACCCCAAACTTAAGAGAGGTTATCCCAAGAGGACACCTTGAGACCTTATCCAAATCTAACTTGTCAAGTTGCATAACGTCTTTGAGCATTTGTCTAGGTTAAGGGGGGTTTGATGCACATGTTTGGGTAATTTAATTATTGGATGTGATTTACATGCTATGATTCATATGAATTATGAACCCCTAAAGGGTGTACTTGTTTTTTCTGCAGGACCTTTCCCAGTGAACAGGTACACATGAGGGAATGATTAGCTTGGACCTTCATTGGGGCTTAAATCCCACATATCAATGATGCAACCCCGGCCAAGGGTAAGAATAAATTGAATATTTGTATCAAGAAAAATAAGGACGTTGCATTTGGAGGCACACTGGCAGACCTATACCTAGGGGGACCTTGCTCTTACACATGGACGTTGTCCCTTGATGTCCCTAGATGTCACTATCATGACCCTAAACGTCATCCATAGATAGGGTTTTCATTTTAGAGTCATTTATGAGCTTGGTGGCACATGTGGGTATCATTTGGTGCCTCTAGAGGTCAAACACGCTACATTTTAGGCTGAACGTTCCACCTTTAGGTCTCAACGTCACCCTAGAAGGGCATGACGTCACCCTTGGAGGTGTCTTTAGATGCTAATTAATTTTTATTATCTAAAAATTGAATTTTATTGTAAATTGGCAAGCCTAGCCTTATTTTGACCTGAAAATTAATTAAAGGTCAAAATTTTGTCTAAATAAACACAAAGTACTCTCATTTTTACATCAAAACTCACCTCTCACAAGAGGGAGGAATGGAAGTTTTTCCCTAGTGGTGTTATTCATTGAAATTACCAAAACACTTGCTTGGAGGCTATTTTGGATGCATTTTGGATCACTTCTTGGTGAAATTTTGGAAAATCTATGGTTTTTGTGCTTGATTAATCTTGGTGAAGTAAGTAAATATGCAATTTTAATTTCATGATAAATGTCTATGCTATGTTTACTTGTTCATATGTAAGATTATGAAATTTCTTTCTAGAAAATGTAGGAGTGAGAAATATAAGGTGCTTCTTTCTTTCTCTTTATTTTGCTAGTTTTGATAAAGAAGATCTTGTCTAGACAAAGTTCTAGCGCCCTAAAGTTCTAGCACTTTAGAATATTTGTCGAGTTCTTATTGCATTAAATATTTTTCAAGAGTCTAAGGATAGGAGAACTCACTAGAGCCTAGAAGTTCCTACACCCTAGTTAAACCTTCTCTTTGAGGCTTGGTGCTTGAGAACGTAAGTTACTACTTCTCAAGATTCCGCCATGTTATCTTTTAGACAAGTATAATCATTGTCGTATCTCCAAGTTAATGTGTTGATACAATTGATTCCATAAACCCTAAAGGAACTAGTCTCTTGTATGTCTTTTTTTGGAAGGTTGATCAAACACTCAAACACTATTCTCTTAAGCTATTATTAATTAAATCTAACAGTAATTTAGTTTAGATTGTTAACTTTCTTATTGTTGTTATAAATGCTTGCTACAACCATCTAACTACAAAAAAGTTTCTACATAATTGAACTTGAATGATAGATAAACACTTCATAATTTTCTTATGACATTTGATTATCATTTTTCTTAGTAAATGTTATCTTTTCACTGTATTTTCAAGCAATTCTAAAGAGATTTTATTGCAACTGTTACAATTTATTAATTGTTGTTGTAAACTTGTTCATTCTTGCATTTTTATATCAGCTAGCATATTTTCACTTGGTTTATTGTCTCTTGAAGCTTTACTATCATTTGTGTACTTGAAACTACCATATATATGCTCCGTTGTCTTGTTTTTGGGAAGCTAAACTTCATCACTTTCAATTTATTTACCTTTCTTGGACATAAAGCTTGTGACATATTTAACTTGAGTGACTAGCGAGAGGGGGGGTACTTTTATCCTTATCTTTAGCCCACCCATCCCTTTAGGTCATTAGGGACTCCTCCCTTGGGTTATACTTCTATACATCCCTAAAAAGTCAGGATTTCCTATTGAGGTGACAGTGATAACACATCCTATTTGTTACACCAATATCCCTCACTTCTCGTGGGATTTGGGCAAGTACAGATTGTGTGATAAGAGGACCCAACAATTGTTGAACATCAAATTCACAGTTGGATTGACGTTGTCCCCGTTCGCCAAAATAAACTCCCCCTCCACCCCTCCAAAGACATGGAAATCAAAGTCAAGATCGAAAAAATACGTACAACTGGCTTCATATACCCCATTTCATACACATCCTGGGTTTGCAATATGGTCCATGTCAATAAAAAATAGGCCACCATTCGAGTTTGCAAAGACTTCTGCAATCTAAATCAATCTTATCCCAAAGAAAACTTACCTACCCCCTTCATTGATGAAGTCATCAATGCTTGTGTCAGTCATGAAGTACTCTTCCTCATGGATAGATTCTTTCACTACAACCAAATCTAAATCTACCATGCAGATCAATAAAAAACCACATTCACAAACCCATGGGACATATTTTTTTATCATGTCATGCCCTTCAAACTCAAACATGTCGGGCCTACTTTCCAATGCGCAATGACATATGCCTTCCACTATCTCACTCACATCATTCTATCCTACTTGGACAACTTCACCACTCGATCCATGAAATGTTCCCAACACATAGAGGATCTATGGATCATCTTTGAATTTTTCCGAAGGTACAACATACGACTCAAATCGCTTAAATATTTCTTATGCATCAGTGCAGGATTCCTGTTGGGATTTATAGTATCCTAGAAGGGCATCACTATAGAACCCATTAAAGTTCAGGAAATCAAAGATATCTGCCCTCCCAGGAACTTATGCCAATTGCAAAGCCTCAAAGGAAAATAAAACTTCTTATAGAGTTTTGTCCCTAACTATGCCATTCGTTCCCACGAATTCCTCTGATTACTCCACTATGAATTCTTCTTTCATTGGGGCCATCATGCCCAAGCCATATTTGATTCAATCAAGGAGGAACTCAACAAATCCCCCTTAATTAATCCCCCAAACTATTATAGGGATTACATACTCTACCTATCAGCCTCTGACATTTCGGTTGTCGGAGTACTCGTTCAGGTTCATGATGAATAATGTGAACATGTTATATACTACATTATCAAGAACCTCTCTTAGACACTTCTCAAGTAAAATCATGAGGAGAATCTATCCCTCATAGTTGTTCTTGTAATTCAAAATATACTCCATTATATCTTGCTTCGTACCATGAAAGTAGTTGTAGATTCCAACCCCATGCATTACCTCTTGAGTCACCGCCAGTTCAATGGAAAATTTTCTTCTTGGATCGTCATTCTCCAAGAATATGACCTAGAGTTTACCACCCCAAAGAGAAATAAATACCTTGTCCTCCCCAAAATCCTCGTAGACTTTCCATCTAAATATAAAGACCCCCAGGTCAATGAGGATTTCCCTGATGAGAATTTATTTCTCATATCATCAACAGACCCCTAGTATGGTGATATTATGGTCTATCTCTGAACCCAAAAATTCGGTCCCCAACTATCTCTAGATGACCTCCATCATATCCAACACCAAGACTCATGATACCTCCTGATAGAAGATGCTCTCTACTGTAGAGGCATCAACATGCTTCTTTAACATTGCCTCACCCTTGAAGAGGCCCAGAAAGTTCTGAATGATTTCCACAGAGGGGCATGTGGAGGTCACTTATTTAGCATGTTCACTGCTCAAAAGATCATTCGTGTCAGATATTTTTGGCCCACATTGTTTCATGAATGCATACAGGTAGTCAAACGATGGGACAAATGTCAGTTATATGCACATAAGCCTAGAGAACCACCTGCCCTCTTTCACCCCATAATCATGGCTGGCCCCTTCTATAAATGGGGCATTGATTTCATGAAATGAAACCCTCTGTTGAATAATGGACAAAAGTACATTGTAGTTGTCATTGACTACTTTACCAAATGGGCTGAAGGAATTCCCATAATCAAAAATATGGTCGACAAAGTCATGTGTTTCATCTTCAACCATGTCATCTCTCGCTTATAGGTCCCCCTCCAACTAGTCTTCGACCATGGAAATCACTTAGAGAACAAAGTATTCATGGAGCTATCAGCCAAATTGGGATTCACCCATGCATTCCCATGACCTTATTACCCAAAATCCAATGGGAAATTTAAGTTCGTCAACAAGGTTCTCAAAACTATGATTCAATGCACAGTGGAAAAGCACAATACCAATTGGAATCATATGTTTTTTCTATCTTTGTGAGCATATCAGAAATCTATAAAGACAACCACTAGTTTCACGCCCTTCCATTTAGGCCATGACATCGATTTCTTACTCCTTATTGAGTGTGAAATCTAAACTCTGCACACCACGATTGAGCTCTTACCCAACTCATTGTCCCTTGAGCAACGATTTTTCTCCCTTGAATCACTTGATGAAGATCGAAATTCATCCTACATAAAAATGAAGCAACAAAACAACAGACCAAAGCCACCTTTGACAGTCAATTTAACCTTCGGTCATTTACCAAAGGTGAACTTGTGCTAGCCTACGATATCACCCACGATACCCTCAACCAAGACAAGTTTGAATCCATATGGAGAGGACTCTATGTCATCCATCATTGTCTTACTAAATGCAACTTCGTCTTAGTCCACCTTGAAGGAATTTCCCTCAAGGACCTAGCCATAAGGTTATACTAGAAGAAATTATACCCCTGAGCATAACCATTTTACCTTAGGTTTTCCTTTCTTTCCTAGTTTTTTTTAGTCTTTTTTGATATATCTCTCTCATTATGTGAGCCTAATCCAATGCCCCTGTGTCAACAAATGAATTCGTCATTCCCTTATCACATCATGTACGTGGACGGATCCAACCATTGGACCTAGAATCTCGCTTCGACAACTTGGGCCATCTACAACCCCTAACATGTGTTTCTCCACTCTAGAGGTATATTCCTTGGTCCCGCCAACAATAACCAAGTCGAATATGTTGTTGTCATTTGTATCCTCTCCGAGGCTAGTCACCTTCATATTCGCCACCTTAGATTTCTCTTAGATTCTCAGATCATGGTCCATCAACTTAACAATGTGTATCATGTCTATGATTCATGCCTATATTGAAAGTACCTGCAAGTCAAACTTATGCTACATAATTTTGATTCAATCACATTTGCTCATAATTCTAGAAATGACAACCAAATGGTAGATAACATAGTTAATCAAGTACTAGATTGGCATTTATCAGATTAACATACGTATTTCATTCATCCATCAACAAATAAAATAAAAACACATATCAAATACACACATATCCCAAAAGGTATACTCATATATATATATATATATATTGCTCATATATTTGATAGAAAAATAGATACATATACACCTTAGGTCCATGGCTAGGCCATCTCAACATATCTATACAAAATGGGGAGTTCAAATTGCTCCTACATAGTACAAAATCAGGCCCAACCTATATAAGGTCCTCCTATCACCTAGGGTAACCTAAATCTAGTACATCGTCATCACCTGGTGGAGCTCCCCCAGGTGGAATATCCACAACAGGAATACTCCATGTCATAGTTTCACCCTCCATCGTTCCTCATTGAATAAATGACCCCTAGCACGGGTCCCCACCAATAAAAACTCATGGTTACCATCATCTAATATATAAAGTCACAAGCTCTCAAGAAATCTGTCCAGGACACCCTCAATGCACCTCTTAAGGTCCTCCATATCCCAATCCTGTACCCCAGGCTCAACTCTTCCCCGAACACCTCCTCGTCCTCCTCCCATTTCATGTGTCAGTTTTGGCCTTGCTGCATGTGTTGGGCCTGCCCCAGGATCATCAAATAGATGGACCCTCTTAGGCCACCCCTCCTCTACCTGCTCATCAGCCAACCCCCAAGACAAATCTGCTTCATGGCCATCGTGTCCCACATATGCATGACCAAACCAACAAAGATGTGTCAGTACCAACAATGCATACATACATAAATGACTAATCCTAAATAGATATGTATCATATATGCACGTCATTCTTCCTAGTCCTCCCTAGACGTCGTACACATTCCTGGATGAGGCCGAAAATCCATCCCATGATATGGGAACTCATAAAATGAATGAGGGGTCTACCACCAGACCTGCTCAAACATAGGGGTAAAGTAGTGCCCCAGATCCCCTCCACCATGTCGGGGACATCTCTCATGCCACCTCATCAATCTCATATCCTCCATCACCGATGGATCAAAAATAGCCGGGGGGCATAGCAATACCACCCTCTCGAACATGAAGGCACACAAAACTAAGACAAAGGAAAACACATCACCTCTAGTCACTACACACCGGTCTAGCTGTTCCACCATACATCTGCGAATCAATCGGGCCCAAGAAAACATCCAATCATTCATGTCCTTCTTTGCAATCACCATATGCGCACCAAAAATGTGTTTCAGCCCAAGTGACCCATAGATCTGGACCACCATCGCAAAAAGCACATGTACCTCAAGTGAGTCAATAAAGATGATATCGATAGAGCCACCACTCATAATTACTTCCCCTGAGAAGTATCGTTCATGCAATCCCCCCACCGTCACCCCAATCGGTAGCCACAACTGCTCTGCCAAAGCCACCCCTCAAAATGGGAGCCCAGTAATGATATGAATATAAATATCTATGGTAATCCGTAGATCTCTTCAATGCACTGAAAAATACTGTCGATCTAGCTACCACATCCACACTATGAATTCTAGTAGTGGCTCCTAGGTATGGATTAGTGGACGATAAAAAAATAATAGTAAACCAGCCCGGGACAAATGTTGTGATTGTCATATCTGTGCATCATCTCCCACCTCTCTCCTAAGAGGCTCCCAGTCTCTCTCCCTCCACTACAACGACATCATCCCTCTCTTACTGGTCACCTACATCCATGAAAAAATAAGCTATGATAGCTCATAATCATGAAAAAACTCCAATAAAATCCATATAAACCCATTGTTTCCCCTGTGTGAGTATTCCCATAATAGTCATGCACATTTGTGCGACTATTTCACTTATAGTCATGCACTCTTGCATGACTGTTCTGATTACAATCACAGACTCCTACATGACTGTTCACCAAACAGTCGCACAGTTCTTGCATGACTATGGGCATGGATGTGTGTACAAAAATTGCACATGTGCACTGGTGTTATTTGTACAGTCATGTGCATTTGTGCGACTATTACTCAAACAACAACACACATGCCCAACCCTCCTTCGCATGAATGAAAATACAAGAATCACACACATATGTGCAGGTTCCATTGATACAGTTGCGCACTATGCATGTCCCTATCAATTAAACCTACACATATGTGCACAGGGATCACATGAGCGTATGCACAAAGCCACCACCATACCCAAATAAATGGTCGTACGACCCCCTACCCTCCCAAGAGCATGCTTACACTACTCAAGAGGTTTTGATGGCTTACCTGGGTCTCTCACCACTAAAATTTGACCTCTCCTTCTCTCCCATGTCTCAACAACATCCATGCAGACAAATCTCAGATCTCCATAGCCGCAAGTACAAATGAGGTGGTTATGTGGGCCCTATGCCCTTGTTTACACCCTTTTTCCCAACTTCCTCACGTTCGTTCGAGAGCATTTGAGATTTCTTTCTCACATTGTTCACACCTACATGATCCAGATTCTCTCACCTTCACAACAGTACTCTCGGATTCTCATTTCATTTTGGAGCCCTGGGGACCCCTTTTTGTCACCCTGGGTGCAATTATGCATCATCTGTCCACATTTCATTATCGTGCAACTATTATATATATGTTTACTTTCAATATATGTTTCACATCCGGTATTTGGTTTGAAAGTGCAGGTCCTCACCCGTGAGCCCCTTCACGATGTCATCCATGGGATCCCTTGGCTCCTCCAGGTATATATTCCAAACTAGCATACAATTCAACCCTCTTCTCACAGTGTCATTTCCCAATCATACCACTTTATAGTTATCATCAGGTTCCCCACACCCGGCTCTGCGGTACCATCACCTGCATTTCATTCAGGTACCATCATCAAGTAGCTCTCTCACCTCCATGATTTTTCCCACATATATGTACCCTTTGCATATTGATTCTCATGATGTTATACCTATGAGGATCAGAATTCCTGGTAGTGTTACATGCCAACATAAGAACCTCAGACTCCATCCTCATCATCTTTATAACCACCTCATTATGGACTCCCACTTTATTCTTTTTGGTTACATTAAATGCACCCCCGCATTATCATTAACTCGCCATATAATCCAATAACAATTTCCCATTTGCAATGTCATCCTCCATTCATATACCTAGTAAAAAAACTAACCAATAAGCCCCCCACTCTCCACCAGTCTATACTTTCACCCTATACAGGCCAAGCCATACTTCATTGGGGAACCCATTTCTATACATGTGCTTTCAAACCCATTCTTTATTCATTTGGTAATTGTAAAAACATGTTTTACATTTTAGCAAGTACAATATATGTTGGCCATCGCACCCGATGGTGTTTTTCTCTTGGCACATTGCAACCCCTGTTAATCTTTGTTGGGGCATCTCACTTCCCTCACACCATATGCAAGAAATTTTTATCCAAGCCAAAATTTTGACTACCAATATACCTTTGTGTCCCATATCGCTCTATATTTGGATATATGTTACATCCCCTTGCAGTCTCACCCATTCAATATAGTTTTCCAATATCTGGTCATCCCCCTAACCAGGGGTGATTTTAAGGATATATTTTTTTTTTAAATGTAGAAACCTTGGCGAATCTTACTAATCTTTCATATGCCAACAATGAAATGTTTGCGATATTTTTAAAAAGTTATTCAAATTTCTAAGGATTTTATATAATTTGTATAAAATTTTGGCAATTTTTAAGGTAAAATAATTTTATCCTATAGAATTTGGCCGAATCATTTCTAGAATAGAGAATATTTTTTTTGGGAAAACCATGGAAAATTATCCCATGAGCGAAATTTATCCCCTAAAATCATCCCTACCCCTAACACCAAATACTATATTGCGGTTGCTTCCATTCATCAATACCCCCAAACCAGGGGAAGTTCTAGAATATTGTATATTCCACACATCGCCCATGATTATCACCCCATTTACTCATACCAATATAGTTTTTGACGCCATCTTAATCAACCGGATATCCAAAAGTCCTTTGCTTCTTATCGTCGTGTCACCTTTCATGTCGACGTCAACAAATTTCTAGAAAAGTGACAATATCTTGGATCTCATTCCATTGACAATGAGTAGCCTCAGAAGACACAGATATAGTCCTAATTTCTCTTGGATGTCATTGATCCCCATGAAATTTGACCCCGACACAATCTCATGATACGGTGGATCTTAATTTGCAACCATTGTAGTTTTTAGTAGTGGTCGAAGAACTATGAATTTAATTAGGACATCAATGCCTCTGATGCCTTCATTACTCGATTCAGAGCTAGTTTTGTCATCGAAATCATTGCCTGTTGTTTTTAACGACCCCGAGGGCACTACAGATATCCACTGTGTCAACAAGTTCGGTTACTACTATCTCTTTATGGTTTCATGATACGAGCATGGGGCATGCCTTCCTCATTTGTACAAACACTTTATGCTTTCTAGCATACTTTGTACAGATCTTCCATCCCCTCCTTCCTTCGATGGATGGATCTCAGAACTTTTCATGTTCAATTTTTATCACTCTATACACAATGTCATCATCACCAAAATAAACTATGATGTATTTTGGCTATCCGTATGAACCTAACCTCACACATCATGGGGAATTTGTTATCACTGAACATGGCTCAACACAAACAAAAACAATGGATGAAGAAACAATTAACACAACCACAACATAATACCAATATTCATCGAAGGATTACACTTAGTTTGGAAAGACAATCATACAACTATATAAAATTGGTTATTGAAATCCATGTACATTCAACAAAAGAAACATGCGCACATCCGAATGGTCTGACACAGTGTACGATGAACAGAGTGCACAAAGTGCACAAATGACAGTTGAAATACCCATGAAGACACATAAATAGTGCATTAATGAGTTTGGTAGGGCCTCAACCACTTTTGGGATGAATGGGATCTCTCCCATACCCAAAATATCCCCCAAATTTCTCCTTGGGATCACTGAAAAGGATGGGAGGTACCTCCAAGGGCCTCCCATTGACATTTGGAGCTAGTTAAGAAAAATCTTTCCATCCTCCTATAAATAAAGGGGAATTTTATGCAAAAAAGAAGAAACATTTGAGTATTGTTATGCTTCTAATTTTTAGCTTTGGGAAGCCATACTCCTCTTAGAAAGTGTTGGGCATCCATAGTAAGTGTTAGGAATCTCTCCTCTTGAGTATTCCATCACTCTTATCTTCACCATTTCCTTTTTATCCATTGATAGTAGAAATATGACTTCATACTTGGGGACTCAAGAGACTCCCCAAGGAGGAAGATGGGACTCAGAGATGGTTCTGTCATCGAAATCATCGCTTGTTGTTTTTAATGCCCCTGAGGGCACTGTAGATATCCACTGCGTAAACAAGTTCAATTACTTTTATCTCTTTATGGTGTCATGATACGATCATGGGGCATGCCTACCTCATTTGTACAAACACTTTATGTTTTCTATCATACTTTGTACCGATCTTCCATCCCCTCTTCCTCCTATGGATGGCTCTCACAACTTTTCATGTTCAATTTTTCTCACTCTCTACACAATGTCGTCATCACCAAAATAAAATATGATGAATTTCAGCTATCCATATGAACCTAACCTCACACATCAGGGGAGATTTGTTATCACTGAAAAATGGCTCACCACAAACACAGAAAATGGATGAAGAAACAATTAACACAAACAAAACATAATACCAATATTCATCGAAGGATTACACTTAGTTTGGAAAGACAATAATAAAACTATATAAAAGTGGTTATTGAAATCCATACACATTCAACAAAAGAAACACGTGGACATCCACGTGGTCTGACATAGTGTACGACGCACAGAGTGCACCACTTATAGTCAAAATACCCGTGAAGACACATAAATAGTGCATTGATGAGTTTGGTCGGGACTCAACCACTTTTGGGATGAAGGGGATCTCTCCCATACCCAAAATATCCCCCAAATTTCTCCTTGGGATCACTGAAAAGGATGGGAGGTACCTCCAAGGGCCTCCCATTGAAATTTGGAACTAGTTAAGAAAAATATTGCTATCCCCCTATAAATAAAGGGGCATTGTATGCAAAAAAGAAGAAACATTTGAGTATTGTTATGCTACTCATTTTTAGTTTTGGGAATCCATCCCCCTCTTAGAAAGTGTTGGGCATCCATAGAAAGTGTTATGACTCTCTCCTCTTGAGTATTCCATCACTCTTGTCTTCACCATTTCCCTTTGTTATCCATTGATAGTAGAAATAAGACTTTGTAATTGGGGACTCAAGAGACTTCCCAAGGAGGAAGATGGGACTCGTAAGTTCCTATATTTGTCCAAGGAGTATCAATTAAAATATCAGTTCACTTGGTATACATCTCTTGTGTTTTCTTTTTGCATTCATTTGAAGTTATTGTTTTCTTAGTTTAGATTTATTTCATAGTTGTTTATCTCTTGTTTCTTTATGTTAGTTTATCCACTAACCAACTAACTCTTTGTTGTCCTTTCTGGATAGCCTAACTAGATAGTTAAGGGACTTTATTTTTCTCACCAATGTGACAAATGAAACCCAACACATACACTTGGTCGAATATAAGTTTTGTCTAGTAACTCTTGAAGTTGATATATTAATTTATTAAGTTATAATATATTCATTTGATATGGAGCCTTTGAAACTAGTACCTCTCCAGGTAGTAAATCTATAGATAAATCTATTTCTCTCTTAGGAGGTAATCCATGAATCTCTTGGAATACATCTTAAAATTATTGCAATATAGGGAAATTTTCTATATCCTTCTTACTTTCTTCTTTTTCATTTTCTAATACATGAACAACAAATACTTTGCATCCCTTATGAACACATATTTTAATCTGCAAGGCTAAGATCTTCCTAATACTAATGGTTCTTGGTATTCATTTAATGTTAATAATATTTCCATTCTCATCTACGTAAGTAAATGTTTTTTCATAAAAATTTAGAATTACCTTATATTTTTCTAACCAATCCATGAAAATTTATATATCATATGATCCTAATTGTAAAACAATTAAATATGTTTGATTTTTACAACCATTCATACTAATCTCTCAACCTTTAAAAAGATTTGTAACTTTATTTTTTGTTCCTGTAGCAAGATGTACCAAGCATGCTTTTTCAAAATTTTATTTCTGTAGTTTACAAATTTCTACTATCTTAGGTGAAACATAACTTATACTAGCACCAAGATCAATAAAAATGGAAACTGGTTGATCATTCAACATACCTTCTACTTCCACCATGGAAGCTTGATGATATGATTGTATGTTCTCCAAGGTTTTGCTAATATTTGGGGTAATCCTTGGCATTTAAACAATTGTAGTAGATTCTCGAATTGTATGTATATTGATGTTGTTTTTCTTCCTGTGAGTACAATCCTTAAAATAATCTGGTTCACCACATTCCCAACATTTTACTAGTTCCTTTTGGGCAGTATCTTTATTATAAAAAATTGTTGGCTTCACATTTTTATTATTAGACATGTTATAAAGATTATCATTTCTATAGTTATTTCCCTGAAACCCTTTTGCAGTATTCTTATTAAAAAACTTTGCTTCTTTTCTTCATGGATCAAACCTTTCAACTTTCTTTCCCTTCCAAGTTTTATTATTTTAATTCCTAGTTTTATATTATTCAAAGCATAGTTTATCCTTATGTATAGCTTCTTATAAAGTTTTAAAGTTTTAGTATTGTCAAATTCAATCCTATATTTTTATGAGGTAGGTAAACAACTCAGGAAGTGTTGTATCTTTGTGTTTTTTATCGAAAATATATGGTACATAGTGCAACAAGCTAAGAAATTTGTTGCAAAAGTCTTTCATGGTTAAATTTCCCAATTTTACTTCATAAAATTATTTATCATTACCTTCAAAATATTTTTATGATAGATATTGTTTCATAAAATATATTTTAAAAATATTCCAAGTGATTTTACTCTCCTTAATATTCTTTACCCTTTTTATATCTTTCGACCAAATATCTTCCTTCTTAGTCAGATTATAGATGGTCATTATTGCTTTAAGTTCACTTGAATAATTATATATCTGGAACTATTTTTGCATCCCAGAAAGCCAATCTTATGCCTCTTATCCAATCTAAATCTCACCATTAAATATTGGAGTTTTTATCTTTTCAAGTTCTCCCATAATTGCCTCATGATGCTTATGTTTCTTTTTAGTTCTTTGTTCCATTTTTCCATTGTCCTCACTTGAATTTCCAGTTTTGTTAAAAATAGATTATGTTGTAGATTCAATATGTTCAAATTTCCTAGACTTTCTCTTGTGTAGATCATGTTATCACTCTGTAATGTTTTTGGGTTGTATCAAAGAAACCCATAGGTAACCACAAACCACTTTAAAACTGGAATCTATCCCTTCTAGCTTCAAAGAAGGCTCTCTATGTGTGAAATTTTAGTCACTAAGGTGACTGGTTGTCATAGGTTTAGAGTCTATGTTTTAAGATCAAAGGAGTATATGTTGTGAAAAGTTATGAAAGGGATAAGATAGAATCCATTAGGCATGGAATCAAAACCTGAGTTATAGAATTAATTTCAATGGTTGGTGGTAGGATGTCCCATGAAGCAAAGGTAGGGTGAATGGTACTTGTTAGTGAAAGTGATCATTGTAGTATGTAGAAAGAATAAAATTAACAACCCATTATATCAAAATCATCTAACAGTGGATGCATTTATGATACAACTTTAGTTGAATGAATGGAGTGCCAAATTGTTATGAATAGAGCACATGTCTCAGGGCGAATTTTGCACATACAATATGAAAAACATGAAAGAATACTTAAACTGTATATTTGGAGCATCTATCAAATGGATGAATTCCAAAAATAAAATTCAGTTCAAATATCAGAGGATATCAGACATATATGTGGTAAACAAAGGACATAATTGCAGATTCAAATAAGAAAGAAGTCATACATCAAATCACCATGTACTTGAATCTCTGCTAGGGATGGCATCATGTACTTGTACACTAAAAAATGTGTTGATTCTCGGAAATATAAAAATTTCCAGGAGACACTCCCATGTAAACCCACCCTGCCTTATTAAATTCAACCACTTCACATATATAAAAAAATGTTCTCAGAACCAATCTCTAACAAATTATTTACAAACATAGAAAAAATGAAAAATTTGTGCCACAAGATCTGGGACAGTATGCAAGGTGTCTCGAGTAGCTAGATATTGTTGGAGTCTATTCTTCTTGGATTTTGGATAATCCTCTACTTGAAAAAGTGAATTCCAACTTCTTCCAATCCCTTCAAATCTAGAACTTCTTGTCAAATGCCCTGCTGGAAATAATCCCTGGAAATGCTCTAGAAATTAGTGATCTGCCAACTGCTCCTCAATATAATCCTTAGGAATATGGGGTTTGTTTTCATATATGATCCATTTCTGATTTTTTTGAAATACACAATCACTGACTTTAGATGTTCCATATATGCTCCACTGTTTGTTTCCAGGTGTTTCAAAAATTGACCCTTTGTTGACTTCAAAGCAATCAAAGTAGTTTGGAACCAATGAATAATTCATTTAATTTCTATCCTAAAATGACTATTTTATCCAAATAATGGAAGCCAATCATCATTTACTATTTCTATATTCCAAATTTGAACCTAAATTATTCAATTGCCAAAGGCATTGGCTATCTTCTTAATATCAATTTGTTGGGTACTAGAGGTTTTGGACCAAACTTCCTGCATGTTGTATCTTCTGACCATAGATGATCATTAATAAAAAATTCCATATTATATACGTTCCTATAGCTTATACCCTACATATTCCACAATGTAAAATATCATTCACACATTTTCTCATTACTTATGTGTGTTAGTTGAAATTTCAAGTGAAAAACTTGAAACTTCCTTTTTTATGGACTCTTTTGGAACCTCATTCTCATCGTTCTAGACAAGGATATTTATCTTTCTCATGTGAATTTATCTTTGAAGAACCTAAAAAGTCAAAAGATTGTCATCAATAAAATACCAGTGTTGTTTCTAGAGGTAATCATCAATGCCATTATGGAATTGTTTATCCTTTAACTACATGTGAATTCGGATGGCATTCTCAATCATTTCCTTTGGTGTTATCCCTAAATCATGTGGCATACTCTTTAAATAAAATTAGAATAAGAACCAACTACAATACATATAATGCAAGTGTACACTAAGCCAGTGAGGGTTTGGCATTTTGACTTTCATGATATACCCTGTTACTGTATTTGCAAGAAAATTAGTTTTCAAATTATGCAATGATGGATAAAAAACTAAACACTTTGCCAGAATTTGAACACTTGGGTGCTTGAAAACTGATCACAACGTTTCCATCTCTAGATCGAAACTTCATATCCTCCTTCACACACCTACAAACACAATTTACAACTACGAGCACATCTTGACAATTGGATTTTAGAGAGTGCTCATGTTCCTTATTTATCTGGACACTTCGACCTCACACTTTCTTTATGGCACATTCAACTTTGTCTCAGTTGGAAATTGACTCTTGAATGCATGCTCTTTGTTATGGCTTCGCGACATATAACCACCACTGCTTTTCTTCATTGCGATGGCCATGGAATATATCCCACATCACTTAGGTAGAAATATATTATGGTTTTTATATACGTCGGTTCTTTTAACATTCCTTGACACAGTTTGCACAATCGGTGACCCGTGGGCTCCATCGTGGCTCCTCCCTTGGTCTCAGGTGTTGATATTTGGCGTGTGTTGTGTATTATTTGTGCTTAGCTCATGGAATTTGATAGCTAGTGGATAATAGACCTCGGGCCCACCATTTTTATAAAAAATTATTAAAGCCTACATATAAACCTTAGCAAACCCAAATACATAAGCGCGACAAAATTATAATTTTTTTCCAAAGGAAAGTAATATTTTGATCTAATAAACAATGCATTCAATGATTAATGAGATTTATGTGGTTTGGTTTTTCAGTGTTGATCGGATTAACCACAATTTTTTTAATAGATTGTCGATGTTTCGGATCCAAATCAGGATCAGTATTCAATGTTAGGATCACTTTAACCCTTTAATATCTAGTGCTATGAAATCATCAAACTTAGGGGCATTATTGTTATGGAATAATTCCCCTGCGGATAGGTGAATATCCCCTTGGATTATAGACCCCTAATACCAAGACAAAAAGATACAAATGGACACTAAAATCCCTTTTATATTTGTCTAACTAGCCAAAAAGAGAGAAGGAGAAACAGGTGATCGTACCTATTTCTGATGTTTGTCCTCATTTCTCCAATTTGTTCTTGATGTCCAAAATCTTTCACACAGCTTTATACCTGCAAAACTACAGACAACAAAGGGAAAAAATAAAACTCCTACTCTACCATATTGTATTAAACAAATTCATCTATAATAGACAAGCACATGTAAGATGCACAAACTAGAAGAGAATAAGCCAAGTATATTGATAAAAACTTGAAATAGACACTTACAATCATGGATGGTGTTGCAACAACTTATCCAAATCCTCCTCATCCAACCCATTGCTCGAAAGATCCACGATCAGAATGACAATACTTTTTATAATTAGTTTCCTTCTTGTTTACCATGAGAATGCATCCATTTATAGGCTTTGGGAGGCCCAACCACCATGGGTGTATTTTGGATTAGTTGTGGATATGACTCCATCAGTTGTGGCATCTCCCTTAGATGCAGCCTAAGGGTTAGATTCACATCAAACCAACTCAAATAATCTCTAGTTGTCCTTAGAGAAAATGGATATTTATTCCTATGATTTTCTCAACCAATAGATGCTCCTTTAAAATGGCCAGCAATGTGCTACAATGCTTCCTACTAGATAGACATAAAGTTCTAATGCTCCCTGCATATGAGCAGGGGAGCGTTGATATTCCAAAAATTTGTCAACATGACGAATTATCATAGCAAAAAAGTTTTTATTCTCTGTCAAATGATGTGGATTCTTCTTCCAACATGTTCTAGAGGATGTATCAAGTGTTTCCATCAAGACAGAAAGATACAAATGGACACTAAAATCCCTTTTATATTTATCTAACTAGCCAAAAAGAGAGAAGGAGAAACAGGTGATCGTACCTATTTCTGATGTTTGTCCTCATTTCTCCAATTTGTTCTTGATGTCAAAAATATTTCACACAACTTTATACCTGCAAAACTACAGACAACAAAGGGAAAGAATAAAACTCCTACTCTACCATATTGTATTAAACAAACTCATCTATAATAGACAAGCATATGTAAGATGCACAAACTAGAAGAGAATAAGCCAAGTATATTGATCAGAACTTGAAATAGACACTTACAATCATGGATGGTGTTGCAACAACTTATCCAAATCCTCCTCATCCAACCCATTTCTCAAAAGATCCACGATCAAAATGACAATACTTTTTATAATTAGTTTCCTTCTTGTTTACCATGAGAATGCATCCATTTATAGGCTTTGGGAGGCCCAACCACCATGGGTGTATTTTTTATTAGTTGTGGATGTGACTCCATCAGTTGTGGCATCTCCCTTAGATGCAACCTAAGGGTTAGATTCACATCAAACCAACTCAAATAATCTCTAGTTGTCCTTAGAGAAAACGGGGATTTATTCCTATGATTTTCTCAACCAATAGATGCTCCTTTAAAATGGCCAGCAGAGCGCTACAATGCTTCCTACTAGATATACAGAGAGTTCTAATGCTCCCTGCATATGAGCAGGGGAGCGTTGATATTCCAAAAATTTGTCAACATGACGAATTATCATAGAAAAAAAGTTTTTTTTGTCTATCAAATGATGTTGATTCTTCTTCCAACATGTTCTATAGGATGTATCAAGTGTTTCCATGGTGTCGTTCACAATGCGACACACGTACAATGAAAATTCAACATTTACGACACATGTGACAAAAGTGAGACACTTGTGACACTTGCGATAATGAGAATGCGAGATTATTGAAGTGAGGAATTTTGACGTGTAACATATTTCCCCCCAAAGTGTGAAATCAGAAGATGAAAGATGATGACCAGAACACTTTATAGATTTTCCAAAGCAAGGGTATGGATTCAGAGAACCTAGAAGAAGATGTAGACAACCATGAAACAAATGTTAACATGTGTTCCAATCCCAAGCCATGAATACCTATGCTTGGGAAATAAATGACTCAAGGTATGGACACCAATAAATATACTATGGATCCATGATTATATTGACTACGGGTATGGCCACCATTGATACAATGTGGATCCATACTTCCATGACATGGATTGATCATAGCCATGCAAAATACACAGTGGAGCTATGAGACTATAAGACATAGCCACAGACCAATAAAACATGGATCTATGTGACAACATAAGTATATTGGTATCTTCAAATGATATCCTTCACATCCTGGGTAAAGAAAATTATAGAGTGGACACTCGACCCAGGGTCTTCATCCCAATTTTGATGTGATATGAATCTAGCCATGTGGATAAAGGAGTAGATTTCTAACATGGTAGAAACCACTTGATTACCATTCATTGATGTATACCATTAACAAGTGTGAGGGAGATCACAAATGATGTCAATGATTCCCAAGGTATCCTAGTACATTCCAATGAATGTTAATAAATGAGTTGAGTTCGAACATTCATGGAATCATCCAATCAGAGGTCAATTATGTAAACCCATTGTTGGAAGCGAGGAGGCCTTCCATTGAGCCATCCAAGTACCAAGGTACTAACTGGTTCCTAAGTTTTATTCCTGGATGATGTGTTGAAGTTGACATGAAAACACTCATCGAAGGAGGGCCTTGATGTATCCCCCATCATTGACATGAAAATGACACAAAAATTGATGAGATATAGAGAACAAATTATAGACTATATGGGAACTGGTAATTTTGCATATGGTTGACTTTCGAGGAGGATACTTCCCTTGAACACTGAAGCATGACATGAGACTTAGAAGCATAAACATAGAGTGTACCAAAATATAATGCAGCTGGTGTTGTGACATTCTTCGGATGACTCAAAGGAGTGGAAAGACTCATAGGATTGGTTCAGTGTAGAGGTTTGGCAGATTGTCCAAGTGTTCAGGGTGAAGGTTAAAAACCAAATTCCCTATTCAAGGGTGTATGCAAGGGTTGTTTACAAATGTTCTCAAAAAACTTGACCTACTTCCTTCAATTTTTTCCCCCATCCAGATAGATGAGTAACTCTTTTTAAATTAATGACTCGAGGAGGATAACACATGCTCGATATAACTCACCTTTGGTAAGCTCCTCTTCCTTTTTTTAATGAACTATAAGAGGTAAGGGTTCATTCCCATATGGGCCCTTGAATGTGTAATTTTAGCGAGTACAAAGAAGGAAAAATCGGTTGTTTTTCATGTTTAGAGAGTCTGAAAAAGAACTTAAAGGAGACTCCAATGGTTTCCTTTTTCGTATAACCCTTACGAGTCTAAAAAAGTGATAAAATTCTACTCAGTTACATTCTCATGTTTTTTTGAGCACGAGAAAGAACAAATATTATTCTCATTAGTGTTACAAAGTTATCGAAAGACGTTTCTTGAAATATTGTAAGCAAAAACTATTCTAGTCATAAGGCATTAGTAACTTGTTGAAACAGTGATTAAAAGCCCAAAAATTTACTTTATAATAAGGAGAAAATATCAAAATGAACCTATCAAATATTGAAATAGGTCAAAATTTGATTTTACCATTTGCTTTTTACCATTCTCCTATAGATTTTGGATTTTCCACCTCTTTGAAGCGTTTTTTCGAGTAGTGATTGTAGGAGTTGTGAGCGATCAATTCCAGATTTTTCTGGACCAGGTTAGCCATCTCTTCCTTCTCAAATATTTTCACGGTTTTTTACTACATTTTACCACTTGTTTCGATTCTTCCATCTCTTTAGGAATCCCTAGAGCATCGAACTAGATCGACGCTCCCTCAAGGCACTGAGGGAAGTGTCAACCGAGATTCAGTGTGTTGGTGCATATGTGTAGGGAATTGTATCATTTTGTAGGCTATTTTGAGGGAGCACTAGGAACAGAACTCAAAATTCTTTTGACTTTTGGGCCAAATAGAAGCATTTTTTCTCCATAAGAATTTGACTAATGATGTTTAAATGTTGTATTTGCATATTTTATCTATTGCTATCCATGATAGAGTGGAAAGAGCATGAGAATGAGTTAGATTATATTTCCTCTCTCCAAGATCCTCAAGTGAGGGTGGCTTTGCGAAACTGTGGTTTTCTCAAATACTTCAAGCCTAAAAATATGAGAAAATAAGTACTACTTCTTGAGTATTTGATTGGTCTATGGGACAACGTTGAGAAAGAATTCCACATCGGACCTCACATACTTTAAATTGAACTAGATGATGTTCATTTTATGACAGGGCTCTCAAGGAGATGGGCACCCATCCTCTTTTCCAGACACCAGGAAACTCCTCAACCAACCGAGGCATACGTTGCTGAGCATTTCATACCAGGGTCGCGATTGGTGGTTGGCCGAATTGTGATAAAGGATGTGAGAGATTTAACACTTTTATCCATTCTATTTTCCATCACTAAGTTGGCGGGGAGAACTAGTTCTCAATTAGATTATAAATCATATATCTCTTATGACTTATAGTGTTTAAAATCCAAATTGTTTAAATGGAGTGCAGGGTTCCTCAGAAATATCAAGAAACAAATATCTAAATTTAGGACCAACAAACGTAAGAAGTTTGGGTACAGTTCCTTTTTGGTTTCGTTTTCCTTAGAGTGGGTTCCTCATATGAAACCATAGGTTGCATTGAAAGCATATCCTGTGACAGAGCATCATACGGAGATGTGGAACAACCTATCCCCTAGGTTGGGGAATGAGCCTTCAACATTCAAATTCACTACTAACTTCTCTGCCTGGTGGAGGAGACAATTAGTGATTATTGAGGACTTACCCTATGCTGGGGTATATTTTTTATGTAGCACAGACCTGGTACTTCCCGAGGGAATCCAATGGGATGCATCAAGTATGAAACATAACCTTTTAACTTACATTCTTTTTTTAATATTGTTTTTGGCATGTACAATGAGGAATCTAAAATATTTTCTTCTCATCATGCAGATAGAGGTGCATCACGTCCAACGGAGATGCCAAAATTAGGGTGTCGTGGGGATTCACACGCAATGAATGATCATGAGGTTGCAATGAGAGGGCTCTGAGAGGTAGAGAGGAACCTTCAGGGTTTGATGATGGGTGTTCCACCCCTGAGGAGGGGAGATGTGCCTCTACACTTGCAGTGACATATAGTTGGGGTTCCAGAAAGTATCAACCATTTTATTCGTCGGGTGACACGAGCAGTAGTGTTCTATGAAGAGAACGACATGATATAGGATGATGATTAGGGTCCTCAGTTGATTTTGTAGTCTTTATGACGATATTATGAGCATGAAGGCCCACATTTTGTGCCCCATTATGTACATTTTGATGGTGTATTTTCAAAAAACCTTTTCTTCACTCATATATATATATATATATATATATGTACACGAGTTTTGCAATTCCTATCGATGTTGTATTTTTTATCTTATGTGATGTTTTTGTGTACATATGATTTATGTTTTCAAAAATGTTTTATCTATGCGAAAGATATCAATTCAACATTTAATTAGCTAACAAATCTAAGGTTGTATTGATTTCTCTCGGTATTTGTCTTTATTGGAGAAATTCAAACGATCTTTCGAGATGAAGAACCCTTAGGTGGAGACGTAGTAAAACTGATTTACAAATGGCGTACTCACGATTAAGTTGAAAAACCATGAGTTGAGAGTCTAGGTTGATAATCAATTGAGTTATACCTAGAGAGGAGGCTTTGGTTAAGATTCTGATGAAGACATGATATTATAGCACGTTATTGGTCGCAGATCCAAGGAAAATTCCTCCTAAACTCACCAACTAGCCAAAGTGGTAGATGACCCAAGATGAAGAAGAAATGTTTTGGGTGTGTTGAATAGTGTCATTTATTAACCCAAAATAGATGGGAGAGGGAGATGTCATTTGCGCATGAAATCACAAGGCAAAGTATACGAAGCTAAGAAAAAACCTGTGCACACAAAATAAAAGACACACCAAGTCAAGAGTATATAGTACAATAATGTACAAAGAAAACATGTGAGATATCCTATGAATAGTAATTCTTGAGGTAAAGCCCATTTCAGTTCTCACCAAGATATATTTCGTCGTAGTCGATGAACTCGTAGGCGCCTCTGTGTAGCACATGTTTTATGATATACTCATGCCACATCGGTTCTAACTTTCCTGCCCCCAGTTTGTCACGATATTGATCATAAAATAGGACCAAGTCTCATTTTGCAAAAGCACAAGGTAGAATGGATTTGTCATATTGGTTTTTCATTTTCTTTAGATATGTCTCATTGATTAGAGCATCATGACGATGGGTTTCGTCCAACTTGGTTAAATACATGAATCATTCCTCTTTAGTAGAAGTGTGAGGTAGGAGTTCTATGGTAAGTTTCAATGAAGGAATCTAACATTCGATTGGGAACATCGCTTCTATACTATATACCAACTGGAATTGTGTGAATCGAGTTGCAATTTGTAAAAGTTTGATAGGCCCAGTGTGCGGAGAAGAGTTTCAAATGCCAATACGTTTTGTTTGTTCCACCATGAGTTGGAGCATGGTATTAATTACTTTGTTTATGGATTCAACTTATCGATTCTCCTAAGGATAGTAGGGGGATGAGTTTTCATGGAGAAAACCTAGCTTGATGTGCAATTCACTCATAATATGGTTCTAGAAGTGTGAGCCATGATCGCTTACAATATATTACGAGACATCGAATCAAGTTATGATGTTGTTAAATACAAATAATGTTGCAATACGACCATCGATAAGGAATGTAGGTGTTGGTCCTAAAGTCTACACCTGACTACTAAAGGGGACATCTAGGCCACCTCATGTTTAGAATGGTTGTTTTTTTGGGGGTTTTGTTGGTTAGTTAGAGGGTTAGTTTACCAAGACAAGAGAACAATTGGGCTGGAAAAATGATACAGATGAGGGTCCTCCTTGGATGGTGTCACACTAATGAAATACAAGTGAAATAATAGAGGTAAAAACAGAGGGAAACAACAAACCACTCAATGAATAATTTGTTGCAAGAAGTTTAATACTTAAAATATCATTTCAAGACATTAAACATGTATCAAAAACACAATTACTCCCACAGGTTGCAATAGAAACAAATCTCCACCAAAGCATTAGTTGTTTTATAGGTTGCATATTAGTAAAGATAATTTATAAAATACCTAAAGGAAATGAAATGTACTTCGCACAAATCAAAAGTTGCATTCAAGATAAGATAAAAAGACATGAATATTTGGACAAAAACATTGTCATGAAAAGTATATTCACAAGGTAGAGAGATTTAATCCTATGCATAGAATAGGTTCATCGAGTCTGATATATTTCTATCCTTGTCCCAAAATATCCACCCTTAAAACATACAAAAAATGCATATTTATCAGAGTTGCAAAGGCTCTCGTCCATCTGGGATTGAGGCTTCACTATGTGCTCACAGTTGTAAACAACTTATTAACTTAAAAATGACATTGTTGTAATATTAGTGATGCATCACTTCAAACTTAACTTAATTAAAAGGGACATGATTCATATCAAACAAAAATGACCACTTATTATGAATTAACTTGAAATGTATAAACTTAAATAATTAAAAACTGTTGTTGATGGTAAACTAGACTGGCGCATAAGCTGAATCGCACTAAGACTTTCACAAAAACTGATTCAGAGTGACAAAGGTGAGTGATGTGTTGACCATTGGCATGCTTGCGCATTGTTGGGGGCCACTGTAGAAAAATAAAAGTGTGGTTGTGTATTTTCCCCATTTATTCTTTTGAGGACAAAAGCAAGTCATGTTGCTCTTTTCTGGAGTCTGGACAAGTAGTTTCCCCATTCTTGGTTTGGCGCCCTACTTTAAAACTTTAACCTTCAACGTTTAGAGACTTTGGGACTCTACCTCTTCGGGTTTCAATAGCTTATGAGTTCAAATTATGAACATTTCCCAGATGGTCGAACTCTTAGAGTGACGTGGTGACCTGACGTCATATCATCGATGTGTCATGAAAAGAGAGGGACATGTGTTACGTGGAAATAACATGGATGACAAAATCAAAGGGCCTGGGATGAGCTCCACGTGTCATTATTAATGAGTGCCACATGTATTAGACACTTTGACACTTCGGATCTCTGGAGAATTGGGTTTCCTCTGCATCTAAATCTCCCGGAATGCTAATCTCATGAAGTCAATAATCCGTGCTTATATTAGACCTATTAACATGAGATTAATAATTTAATCATTAAAGGATTTCGAGAGACCGATAGTGTTTTGTTTGAAAACCTCCTGGAGTAGTACGGGCCTCGAGTGACCTGGCAGTGAGGGCCCACTCCGACACTTCGGGGATCTAGAACTTAGACCCTTTTCTTTCTCTGGACCAACACCTCCTGGATGAACGAACTCTGTGAGTGACATGGAAGTGAGGGACCACTCCGACACTTCGGGGTTCTATAAATTTAGCACTTCGACACTTCAGGGATCCATAAATTCGGAGATATGTTCTTGTCGTTAAACCTCGTACGATGATAAAAACCCCAAATGCACTAAAACCATTGATTTGAGTGGCCTGTTGGATCTCCATCGTTTCAATTTTAACTTGTCTATTCCCACCATCTGAGCCCAAAATTGACTTCTTTTGAATGCTGCATTTTTTTCTCATGGTTGTTCCATGTGCATAAAACATACTTGATCGACTTGATACATGCTTTGTTAATGGTAAATTTGATGATACATATTTCAAACCAAATCAATAACATGCAATTACCTCTCAAGAAAACAAAATGATGCCACAAAGAATCAATTAAAGAGAAAAATTAAAGCGTGGAGAATAACTTAGCAAGAAAAAAACAAAGAATCAGGCTTTATGAAGATATTATAGGTGAATCAAAAGGGTAAGAATGTGATACAGACCTAAGTTCCAAAAATAGGAATAACCTCGGCCCATTTAGTGAAGTAATCAACGACAACGATGATATAACTATGCCCCCCAATTGAGGTAGGTTTACATTGAATAAAATCAATGCCCCATTTTGAAAAGGGGTCGATGGAGACAATAGGATGTAGCAGAGTGGGGTGGATATGTGATTTCTTCTGAAATATTTCACAGGGTGGGAATTTTTTAATGGCCTCGATGTAAAATTTGAATATAGAAGGAAAAAAATAATCGGCACATAAGATTTTCTAGGTTGTAGCTATCCTAGAAAGATGGTTGCCACAAGCTCCAAGGTGAGAATCATTTAACACTCTTTCAACCTCATCGTGGGTTAAACAATGTTGTAGGACAATATCAATGCCATGACGGTACAATGTGTTGTCGATGATGAGGTAGCGTTTGGAGTGGTGTCGAATATGACGTCGTTCGTCATGTGAAATGTCCAGCTGAAAATGTTGGGTTTGGAGATAGAGAAGAATATCTCCAAACCAAGGATCAAACGTACTAATGAGGATCATGGATTCATTAGGAAGATAATCACTCGGATCAGTATCTTCATTAGTATAGGGAAGATCACATATCAATTTCACAAATACCAATGACGTTTTCTCTTTAGATTTGGAAAATTCAAGATCAAATTCCTAGAGAATAATGATCCATTTCAAATATTTCCCCCCAAGTACTTGACGAGTCAAAATATGGTACATGGGGTTTGAGTTTGCGATGATTGTGGTATTGCATAATAGGATGTAATGGTGAAATATCTGGATGACAATAACTGTTGCAAGATCCAACTTTTTGACATCCAAATATTGGAGCTCAAGAACGGATAGACTCTTACTCAGATGGTAGACCACATGTTCGTTGTTGTCATTATCCTCTTGTATTAACACCATAGCAATCGTGGAAGTAGAGGAAACCAAATAAAGGATATAGTCTTTTTCATAATTCGGTGGATGCAAAAGAGATGTTTTTGTTAAGGAATTCTTAAGAGCATCGAATGAGCATTGAGCATATTCATCCCAAATGAGAGGGGCGTATTTCCACAACAATGTCATAAATCCTTTAGTGATTTCAACATAATTACAAATGAAGCGTCGAAGAAAGTTTTCATTCCCTTGTAGACTTTGCAGTTGGGTTAGATTTTTGGGAGGGGGTAAAGTGAGAATAGCTTTAAATTTTAAGGGATCCACCATAATCACATCTTTGGAGACTACGGATCCGAGGAGTCGGCCTGATTAAAAAAAAAATATGCATTTGTGGTGGTTCAAATGGATGTGGTCAAACTGACATCGAAGAAAAATGTCTTGTAGGTGACCAATGAGGTCTCATCGATGAGACGAGTGAGTAGGTAATTCATCGAGGTAGGGTTCAACAATATGTTTGATATCGTGGAATGCATACGACATGGACCACTGAAAAGTAGCTCCAACTTTTTTAATACCAAAAGGTTTTTTGCGATAAGATAACATCCCCAAAGGGAAGATGAAGGTTCTTTTATGTTGATCAGTTGGTAGGATGTCAATTTGGTTGTATCCGAAAAATCCATCCATGAACAAAAAAATGATGATGTGGGCGCAATTATCGATAACTTGGTCAATGAAGGGTGTCCCTTGTCCCACAAACAAGGGGGTCTCATACACCAATTTGGTGTGCTAGCTTGGCCATGACCTTAAAAATAGATTATTATTATTATTATTATTATTAGTTACCATAACGATGTTGGAAACCCATTCGGTCAAAGGGATAAGATAAATAAAACCAGACTTCAAATTTTTTTATACTTCTACCTTTATGGTCATGGTTTTCTTAGGATGAACCAAGAGAAGTTTTTGTCTGACCGGCTTAACTCCTGAGTAAGTTTTTATCTCATACAAAATGAACGATGGATCAAACCCTTCAATTTCTTCGTAACTCCAAGAGAATATGTCGTGAAATTCCACTGAGATGAACGTTTTCCACAATACCTTATTTGATTGATATGTCGACAATAATCGTGGAAGAGATGTTTCCCAAATTCCCCTCAGAGATGGTATCCTGAGTGAGTATTGGAGATTGGGGGGAGTCGAAAATATCACTAGGAAATATAGAGTGTGTATATTTCTCAATTTCATCCAAACTAAGAAGAATGGATGGACGATGGTGGTTATCATCCTAAGGTTCCTCTTCGATACTAAGATTCCATAATAGATTCATCCGATGGAAAAATATGTACTATGTAATCGAAATTAGAGGATAGGAAATCCAACCAAGAACGTAACGAGAAATTTTTATATTCCAGTAGATGTTGGTCATCCGGTGAGGGATAGGCAGATTGGATGGCATCGAACATAACCTCTGAAGGAATAATTGATATAGTGTCACCTAGTGCATCAAATTCTAAAGGACTAGGCACGATCCAGGGATCAAATGATTTGTAAGATTGATATTCCATATTCGAGATCATATTGATCATGGATATATGTTCCCAAATGGGAGGAAGCAATGAAGGAAAGGTACCCATAAGTGAAGAGTCTTTTGAAATTTCTACTCCCACACTTTCGTAAGTGATATTGGAATCTCCCAAAAAATGAATGATGTTGGCTATGAGAGTGCAAGTGTTGGGGGTGCAGTAATCTAACTGATTGATGGTCACAATTTTACCTTGATGGGGAAACTATACACATCAAAACACCACTGAAGCGATGATGGTCATGGTAGAAAACTAACTTCTTCCTAACAAAAAGTTGTAACTACCTCAACATCTACTGAGATAGTCTTGCCTCCCAATTGAAAAACTAAGGACTATAAAAGTCCATGAGGATGAAATCCTCTCCCATCAAATGCTCGCAACATAGTAGGTGATTGATTAATACCAGGTGATTTCAAACCTTTCCAACAATCTAATGACATGACACATGTGGAGGCTCCCTCATCCAAGATTGTGCAATTGATATGTTGATTGTGGACAACAACATTGATCTAGAAAACAAAATGGTGAGAGATTCATGACTTCAAATTATCGAGGTTAAATGTGATATTATTAGATGACTCGAGATCTATTTCTTCAATGGCTTCCAAGAGAGTCCTACATTGACCAGGGAAATGTTTTAGAACTTTGAGAATGGACATGGCACATGGTTCTTAGGAAAAATCCTCAACGATGTTGCAGTTTTGAGAAACACGTGAACTAGGATTAAAAGTTGACTTTCAAATTTTCCTCTTGGGAGGACATAAGATAGAGTTGAAGGTAGGTTTATCAATATGGAGTGGCCCAGATGGAGGAGTGACGGTGGTGGATGGTTGATTCTATGTAGTACCGCTAGCTACCTGTTCTTTATTATTTTTAGCTGAAGTGTCAAATGTTGTAGTACAAGTGGTTAAATCTATCCCATTAAAAATGTAAATATGTGCACTTGGCGAAACTTCCTCACTAGGAGGATGATTTGGATTGCCTCTTGCTAGAGGGGAAGGGACTTGCAAAAGAAGGGAATGTTTTTGTGGAAAAGGATGTGTTAACATAGCGGGATGGGAATTTCCTTTAAAATGTTTTGCAACTCCGTTGCAATGAGGACAATATCGTGTGTAGTGATCATCACCAAAAATGAGACATGGAAATTTCAGTTTTCGTTGTGGATGTTTTTTAGTAGAAGGTGGTTGAGTTGGTGTTTTTGGATTTCCATTTTTATTATTGTTTTTCTTTAGTTTACTTTTCATTTTTTTCTCCCCCCTGACTGTTGTGGAGAAGCAGATTGGACTGCATTCACCTCAGATATTTGAGTCGGGGTGGAGGTGGATGAGAGTGAATTTGTACCGATAGTGGGTGGAGTAAATGATTCATTATTCGGGCCGATCAACTATGAGTTGGATTGGTTTTTGATGGAACCAATAACTCCATATGTGTGATCTTTGGAGGATGGTTTTGATGGATCGGTTGACATATGAGGAGCATTCCAAATTAATTCATACAAAGTACTGGATTGAAAATAAACCAAGTCGTGATATTGGGAACAAGAAATGGTTTCATCTTCGATGATGACACCACTTATGGCCATGTCATAGGAAATTGGAGTTAAAAGTGATTTAGTGAACCATTCAACCAATAATTGGTCAAGAATGGTTTCTTTGATCAACCTTCATCGTCATCTCGACTCATGAATATGATCATAGATATGCATGGAGTTGGTTTGATGGAGGGAGGTCAAGAGTTCCGTACCATTCTCGTAAAGGATGGGTAATTGAAAGTGCGTGAGAAAAGCCATGGAAAGGGAATTAAAATCTTGAAAAGTAGCGCATTGGAGTTCAATGTACCATTTGGTTGTTGAACCCGTAAGTGTGCACTGGAAAATATGTAACCGGATAGAATCAACCATAAGTGAATTTGATGAACACCATATATGAAAATTCATAACATGGTTGTTAGGGTCTTCGCCAGGTTTACCGTCAAATTTTGGGATGTTGGAAGGCAATTGAGTAGGAATAACTGGCCAGAACAGAGAATGTAATATGGGATCATTTATCAATATTGATAGTTCTGGTAGATCTATCTTGGCTAATAACAAGAGTTGTCGACTGACATGAGGATGATACTAGTGTGGCATGGGGGCACCAATAGGAACATAATTTGGTTGAGGTGGATATTTGTAGCGAGTAGGCCCTTCAATGTACTATTTTTGTTGACCAACATAGGTAGGATTCATCTGTTGAGGAACATTCATGAAAGGAGAAGGGAAAGCCATTTGTCCCCGGGGAGGATAACCAACGTAACACATGGGAGGATAGTTCATTTGATTAATATTTGGTGGATAAATAGTTTTCCCTTGAGGAGGTTAAACATGTTGTCCTTGAAGAAGGTAAGGATTTGACCCTTAGGGAGGATAAGATTGTTGACCTTGAGGAACTCAAGTAGGATTCGGGACCCCCGGGAAAGGTTGTCCAAAATGTAATCCATAATTATTGGGATTTTCTATTCCTCCTTGGGGATTATGCTATGATGGCCCTCCATGATATGGTTGATGAAACATACCTCCTTTTGTTGGTCCCTAGGATTGTGAAGGGTTTCCAGTGAAATAAGGTTGTCCCCCTACCATTGATTGGGTAAAAACTAGGGTTTTACCGACGAAAGGGGGTTTCCCCCCAGTGGGCACATGAATGTGTAAGGATGGTTGTCCTCCGGGAGGGATGTTTCTACTAGGCAGTGGTTTCCCCCCAATCGAGATTTTTCATGTAGTTGAGTGTATGTGTGTGGAAATTTTATGCATTCCATCATGCCCAGGTGTCCCAATAGGGTTATGTGGAATATAAGGATTTGTGGGTTGAAGAGGTATAGTCAGAGTAATTGTCAAGGTATTTTTCACATGACTAGGCAACACGACTCTATTGTTACTTTGAAATGGTGTCAACTTGGTAGCAGGATTGACTACTTGTTTGATGGGATAGTTGATAGTCTGACCTGATAGTCCCACCTCGACACTAGCAGAGGTAAGAGGGTCAAACAGTAGTAGGATAAAAATGATTTTTTCGTAAAGTTCATGTCTCGATGGATTTCTCCATATAGAACAAATAAGAGTTTGTTGCGGATTTACCATGTCAGCAGAACGGACTAGGGTCGTGTACTCATCATTAAAATGTGGTTGTGTGGATTCCATATTTGTCTCAATATATGGTTTTGACGATAGGGGAGGGTAATATTCTTCTATAACATTACCAGAGGAGTCCAAACAAACAAGGAGTGGCTCGAGAGGAACTTTCAAATATAGGTTAATAGGAAGGGTTCCTTCCTCAATCATAATCAAATCTCTCTTGGGATTTCATAACAAATGAGTAGCAACACTCCCAACATCTAAATGGTTCTCAATCTCTTCATGATAAATATCTTCAGGTGAGTTACGAGGTAAGATTTCGTAGCCTTTTGGAGGCATCCCTTTCCTCCTATGTGATATACGAAAACCTTTATCATCTATAGTTTCAATTTTCAAAGACAATCAAATAAATAGACAAAACTCACTAAAAATATAGAAAACCAACAAGCAAATAATTCCTTCTCTCAATTAACATGCTAGTTGGTGATGAAATCCAACTTTGCGTGACCAAAGTGAGAAAGGGATAAGATACGAGAAGGTGGATCAATTACATTGGCGACCTGCTTAACTGATTTACACCTTAGTGCAATCTTCCTCAAGGTTTTACCCATGGGTTACCCTCCAAGGAACCCGAGTGAGTTTTACCAACATCTCTTCTAGGTACAACGAAGACTTCCCTTCATTGTCACCTCGTGTAAGGACCCTAAATATTATGGATACTAAGGAAACCAACTCACAATCAGCCTTTAGGATGGTACAATCGACATTTGATTCCAAACATATGGGCAGGATATCAAGTCTAAAATCCTTCAAGGGAACTGAGGACAAGTGGATCGGTAAAACTCCAGAGGACCCTGAATGGATTCTTAATTCATGAAGCTGTGAGACCAAATGAGGACAACTGAACCTCAATGAAAACCCCCAATATATGATATGACTACTATGAATGGTTAAGCCTCAAAGGGATAATCTTCATTTCTCTCCCAAACATGACCTCATGTGTAACCCTTATGTGAGAGGGGGATCCCAACTATGCTTATACGGAAATTGGATTTATTCTCCCTATCGCAAGATTATGTGTTTTTCTTTAATGCTTTGGAGAGTTATTCTCACAACCTCTTCCAAAGTGCTAGTCCTATTCTATTGTTGGTGTAAAGATCTTAAAAATAAAAAGTTTCTAGATTGATTTTAATTACCATTGATTTTAGTGGTTTTTGTTTATGCAAAGGTGAATGAGAGTGAAACTAATGATGTTGTGACTTGAATCCCACAGAAGTAAAATAATGAGATGTAAAATTTTATTTCAATGAACTTCTATTTATGGGAGGGGGAAGAGTTTCTTTCTTTCACTATGAAACACAAGAATGAAAAAATTTCATGCAATTAATTTTCATCAAGAATTCAATTAGGTGCTAATCCGTAAAGAAATCCTTTCCAATATCCAAAAACCAATGAAAAAAGTATCCCTTTATTTGATTATAAATGTGAATAAAATAATTTGTCTAATGCTTCTTGTTTCACTAATAATGAAAAAGACTTCACTATTGTGACTTTGGAAAAGGGGAAGAAAAAGCACACAAAGTCACTCTCAATAGTCAATAAGAGACTAAAAGAAAAACAAACTATCTATTCAAAGAAAAACCCAAAAAACGAAGAATCACAGTTTAAAAATCTTTCGAAAATGGGTAAGCATCAAAGACCAAGTAAACAATATTGAAATCAATGAGTTTCCTTATAACAATCTCTAATCGATCAGATGAACTAAAAGAGAAGCAAAAATAACCCAATTTTGAGGAAAAAAGGTTGTTTTTGAGACAAGTAAATACAACACAAAACCCAATCAAATACTAAAAGAGTGAAAAAAAAAAAATTATAAGACAAACAAAAGACATAACCTGATAGAACGGGATCTGAGCTAGTGGAAAAAACCACAAAACTACACCCAACAAACTTACAGTCAACAATTTTTTAAGGAAAGAAAAATCAACTCTTTGGTGGTAATAGAACTAGAGCACTACAACACTCCCTAATACACTCTAGGGGAGAATTGATCGAGTAATCGATGCTTTGATTATAACTAGAGAGGGTGCAGGCTCTGAGAAAAGTTTTGGAAAAACCAGGAAAATTCAAAAACTCAGGAAGTTCGATCAAAGACTCTGTAAGATAGCTTTAGAAAAGATAACATAGATGTATGGATGGATCAAATCAGCAAACAAGATCTCAATATAAGAAATATTCAAAGACAAACCAAGGAAAGAACCAAAACTAAAAGCTTCACTCCCGAGTGGAGTTGCCAATTTCTGTTATGGAATAATTTCCCTGTGGATAGGTGAATATCCCCTTGGATTCTAGACCCCTAATAACAAGACGAAAAAATACAAATGGACACTAACATCCCTTTGATATTTTCCTAACTTTTAAGAAAGATATAAGGAGAAAAAGGTGATCGTACCTATTTCCGATGTTTGAACTCATTTATGCAAATCAAGCTTGATGTCCAAATTATTTCACACAACTTGATACCTACAAAACTACGAACAACAAAGGGAAACAAGAAAACTCCTACTCTACCATATTGGATTAAACAAATTCATCTATAATAGACAAGAATATGTAAGATACACAAACTAGAAGGGAATAGGCCAAGTATATTGATGAGAAATTGAAAGAGACACTTACAATCATGGATGGTGTTGCAATAACTTCTCCAAATCCTCCTCGTCCAATCCCTTGCTCGAAATATCCATGATCAGAATGACAATACTTTTGTCGATTATTTTCCTCCTTGTTTACCATGAGCATGCCTCCATTTATAAGCTTTGGGAGGCTTTGGGAGGGTTATATTTTGTATTAGTAGAGGACACGACTCCATTAGTTGTGGCATATCCCTTAGATATAGCCTAAGGGTTAGATTCATGCTAAACCAACTCGAATCATCTCTAGTTTTCCTTAGAGAAAAGGGGGATTTCTTCCCATGATGTTCTCAACCAATCGACTCTCCTTTAAAATGTGCAGCAGAGCACTGCAATGCTTCCTTCTAGATAGAGAGAGAGCGCTAGCGCTCCCTTCATATGAGCTGTGAGCACTAGATATTCCAAAAATTTGTCAAGATGAGGAATTCTCATAGAAAAAAACTTTGTTTTGTCTTTCAAATTATGTGGTTCTTCTTCCAACATGTTCTAGAGGATGTATCAAATGTTTCCATGGTATCATTCAAAATGCGACACACATAGAATGAAAATGTGAAATTTACGACACTTGTGACACTTGCGACAATAAGAATGGGACATTATCTAAGTGAGGAATTTTGACATGTAACAACTGCAAAATCCCCCTCGTTGTGAAACTCTATCATTGCGAAATTTTCAAAATGTTTCAAAAGTGTGAAAACACTTATGAATTTGCAAAAAAAATATACGGTACTAACCAATCAATTTTGGAATTACTGGAAAATTGACCTTTATTATTTTTAGAGTTCTCATTACAGAGTTTGTCTAACAATATTGCATTAAGTTATTTTTTTGTCTTTATAATTCATTCATTATCTACCTTAACAATTTGTAATTCTTTCCTTAGACCCTGTATAGTCTGAATTAATTACAATTTTTTTTTATCCCTTATTTCATTCAAATTAAACCATATATTTCCCTCACCAATATTTCCTTGTTCGATATTTTCTAGTTTAATTTGATGTGAGTCTTCTTAAGGTAGAATAGGTACTTCTATCATCTTTCCTGCAATCAAAATCTTCTTCTTAGTGGTAAGAAGAAAATATAACAGTAGTAAATTAGTCTTTGTATTTGGGTTCATAAGGCCAAGTGTGGTTCATAAAGCTCTTATACCATTATGTCACATACCCATATAAAAAAAAAATTTCAACAATAATTTTTTTTTGACTATGTAAAATGTATTAAACTTTAATAAAATGTCTCTAACAAGGATTCCTTCTTACAATATTACCATTTAGTCTTAGTAGTTTCCATGCACAAATCTTGTTTTTTCTATATGGTAGACTATGGTGTAATATGTAGTATGGTTATATAGTACACTTTATGTTGGAAGATTAGTTGTTGTCATTGTTGTCAACCCTAGTCATGGATTTTGGACCCCATAATTGATCGAAGTAGATATACATGAAGGAAATTACACATGAATATACAACACCCATGGATGGATAGTATAAGTCATGCCTCTTCCGGTGGTATGTGGCACATCACGTGGATCCTCACGATTGAAGAGAAATGATTTTTTGAAGATGACAATGTGAATTGAAGCATAAACTACATGTCGGGCCTAATGTTAAAATGAAGTGACATAAAGGGTATAAATATATCTCATTATACATTCATTTTTCAGCACACACAAGTTTATTAATGAACAAGGAGTTTCAGAGAAACATTGAGTAATATTATCTACAGGATCAAAGTATTCCAAGAAGTGACGAATTGTAGAGACTGGAGAAGTCTTAGGAAGCATTATGAGGTTTTATGTGATGGTTGGTTGATGGTGATAATTTAATGTAAATTTTTATTATCTCTCATATATTCTTGGGTGGAAGGAAGGGGCAAGGATGGAGAGGTCAACCCTCTCTTGATATTAGAGGATTGTATCTTCTTTTTGGAGGTTTATCCCTCCCTTTATATTTGGAAGCTGTAGCTACCTTTAGAAGTCATTACTTCCTTTGAACAATAATACACTACTACTTCTTATATATTATGCATGATGTATTGGTGTATCTCTTATACCGTTCTTCATTGTTTATTGGATATTCTTCATTGTTGATTGGATATAAATTGAATACATGATCTGATTGAATTACATGTTCAAAAATATTGATTGCCCTAAATATTGATTCACCCCCTCTCTGTGTTTCCAATACTTCCCATGGTACAAGGCTAGAAATTGAAAATATTTATTAATTCAAAAGGGTAATGGACCTTATCGCAACCATGATTTTCTATACCTAAGTTGGAATAATTAATCCACTTATCTTCTATGTATAGTATAGTCATTTTCAATTGAAAAGGTAGCTTGTCCCGAATGATCTAGAATGGAGGTACGTGAAAAACGTAATTTGACGAGGGATGATAATTACATTGTGAGTATGATTTTTTTTGTTGGGTCGGCATTAATTATGTTTGATATTCATTACGGAGTGGTTGGTAGTTGGATATACATGCATTGTGTTTTCAATTAACACTTGTATGTAGCCTTCCGTGGAAATCCCTCTCTGCACTAGGTGTGGTCATATTGGAAAGAGAGCTATGGTCTATTTTCCCGACCGCCACGCTCAATTCTTGAACATTCAGTTCATTGTTTTGGAAATCTTCTAGTGGAAGATGAGGGTTCCTTATTGTTCGAGTGTAGAAGGGTTTTGGGATTTCCATTTCTTAACCTTGAGGTTTATTTACAGTGTGTTTGAGGTTTTTATGCCGCATATATATTCTTGCCTCTGCATACATTCTGTCTGTGTTCATTGCGCCAGCGTCGATCATTTGTTTGGGCGTAATATCGGTTGATGTTTTTATCCTTCCATTGATAAACGATTTTTTGTAAGTTCTATTACACGGTTCCAAAACTACAATTGTGTTTATTTGATATCTTTTGTTTAAGGCATTGTGGAAATTTTATTTTATTCAGTGTAATATTATCGCTTCCATGACCTTGCTTCGATCTCTAGTTTGGAAGCCTTACAGGTCGTTGAATGTTATCGTTGCATTTTTCTTCTTGCATAAATTTCTTTACTGATAGAATAAAAATTGGGATACTTTGACTAATGATGGGCCCTTGGCTGTATGCGAAGGTACCCACCCGAAGGAACGATGGCTTTGGCTGGTCAAAACGACTTTCTAATGGAGTTTCCGATCGGTTTTCGAGTTACTTACGGTAAGAAATCTATACCCTAACTCTTCGTCATTTTCCTTATAAAGTTTGTGGATTCTTTATGTAATGATTACGCGTCTCTGTAGGTGTGTTTGGCCAAAATAGAAAGGTTACCTTGACTCGACCGCCTGCAAAACCTTGTTAAAATGGGAGAGTAGAGTGATGTAAACAAATATTCTATTATTTTTTTAATATCAATACAATGAACTCTATTATATAGAGTGTACAGGTTGTTATCAGATCTAACTTATTCTAAAGATAACTGGAGAGGTTGACAGAATATCTCATCAAACTAGGATCTCACCAATCCAACTCTCTAACAACCTCTTAATAATAGGATTACACAACTCACGTAGAGATGAACTCTACCTCTCAATACATTACCAAAAACATTAGATAAGTAGGAATTATATATTCCAACACTCTCCCTTAATGACTACTTTCCAAATATCTATGTGGTCATATCTTCGTGTGCCTCCTCTTGTACGTGCATCTGATTATTGACATCCATATAAAAAGAAATCCATCTACAGGAATACATGGGTCATCAGCCGCTGTAACCGCCAGTTCTATAGGAATTCTTTTCAGCTACATGGTTCATTCAACCATTCTTCCTCATAGCTCCCCCTTCATCACATCATCATCAACGTGGGTTTTATTTCGGCCCCATATCCGTGCTCTGGGTTTTCTCGGATTACCCTCAACCATGCACCAGGGTTTCTCGGATTACCTGTAACCATGCTCTGGGTTTTCTCAGATTACCCTCAACCATGCATCAGGTTTTCTCGGATTACCTGTAACCATGCTTTACATAGTGGTTTCTAGATTACCACAAACTTTTCACATTAGGGGGTATACAATGGCTCAGGTACATAGAATTTTCTAGGACCACTACATCAAAATATCCGAGTCTTGCTTTCAATTACATGTCTCACAAATAAGATAACTATGCAAA
>SNQJ01S0002843.1:136395-148271 GCA_010110895.2 Picea sitchensis
ACCATGCTTTACATAGTGGTTTCTAGATTACCACAAACTTTTCACATTAGGGGGTATACAATGGCTCAGGTACATAGAATTTTCTAGGACCACTACATCAAAATATCCTAGTCTTGCTTTCAATTACATGTCTCACAAATAACATAACTATGCACACCTTCAAACCAAAAAATATAAGCACAACTCAATCTCACTTCTCACAATCAACCATTTGTGAGTCCGACGGAATGGGCACGTACACCTCACTTCGCTATAGCATCTCCATGGAATGGCGCGAACAACAACAAACTCCAACAATAACAGAAATGAGTCCTCTGCAATGTCATGGACAATGATTTGTCACACGCCCTTCAACCTCGCCCTCTCCTCGGGCTTCAACATTTGACTGGTCATGCAAAGTGACTGGTTTTACTCCCACCAATATAACATTCTTTGCAACTGCAACTTTCAAACCATGCTTCCGAACTTCCTCATCAATAAAAACTGCTCCTCTTTGGGTTCCATCCCCACCAATTATATAAACCTGATTAATGCCACGATCTTGAATGCTGTCAACTATTTTTGATGTCTTGTGACCACCCCTTGAAGTGCCAAGAACGACCTGCCGGACCGACTCCTCCATTTGCCCTGGCCGATCACTGGTGAATCAGAAATAACCCGCAGATTCACCAGTAGTAGCAAACCCGTGCAGGTTCGAGCCCTGTTGTCGACGCCAAAGAAGCTCGCTCATTCTGTTGCCTTGATTTGCCATCAGTTGCTTCAGGAAATTGGCGCAGCACCATTGGAAGACTTCCTTGACCCTTGCCATCATTCTGCACCCACTCATACACATAAACTTGGGTACGAGTACTCCCAAAGTCCAAAACTATAGAAAAAATGTGATGCCTCCCTACTCCAATAAGATTTTAACCATCCAAATCCCACAATGATCAGAATCAAAAGCATTAACAGAAGTAAACACCCAACAACTACCTTTGTTCACTGAAATCCAATAGTGATTTGCCACATGATGGCTCCTCCACAAATTTAAGAGTGACATACAAATCTCTCTCACATTTTTCAAGCCACAACAGCATAGATAACTTCACAGAGAATCTCGCGTGTCTTCCACAAGAAGTATTGAGCACCATCTGTCGACTCCATCACATGTATCTCAACGTCATAACTATGCATAATGATTCCATTGAAGATTTGATCTTGGCTCACGGATCTATGGCCTGACGGATCTTGTCTCCTACCAACAACACGCGGCCTCTTCCAATAGCAGATCTCAAATTTTCTTTCTAGACTCTGGGACAATATTACTTTACAGTAGACAACATACATCTACAGAATTCAGAGAAATGACAGCACCCTGGCAGCGTCCTCCTTCAACAAATGGAAACGATCAATGGCATTACCAGCAGATTAACATTTAAATAAAACAACAATTTGGGCCTTAATGATCATAGCAAGCCCTTATACGCAGAGACTCAGCTTGTGCAATTGCACAGAGACCCCTGTTGTTCACCTTCTCCGCATAAATCTCAATAGCACCCTCCGGAAAGTCAAACCGTTTTTGAACAATAGAAATTAACTCTCTGATCCTTCGCCCCTTATACTCTGAGACTACAGATGGCAACACAAATCAGAGTAATGAACAACAAACACAAACAGTGATCTATTCCTTAACTGTAGCACTATCTTCAGCAACACGCAGGCACCAATCTTCTTTGGACAATGAGCACAAGCCAGGACTCACACAAGCACACCAAAATTTTTACACTAAACAATTACTCTACTCTCCACATATTTCTGGGCGCTCCCATGAGGGAGTCATGCCCAACCCTGATGCTCTGATACCATGTTAAAATGGGAGAGTAGAGTGATGTAAGCAAATATTCTATTATTTTTTTAATATCAATACAATGGACTCTATTATATAGAGTGTACAGGTTGTTATCAGATCTAACTTATTCTAAAGATAACTCGAGAGGTTGAGAGAATATCTCAACCACACATCAAACTAGGATCTCACCAATCCAACTCTCTAACAACCTCTTAATAATAGGATTACACAACTCACGTAGAGATGAACTCTACCTCTCAATACATTAGCAAGAACATTAGATAAGTAGGAATTATATATTCCAACAAAGGTACCCACCCGAAGGAAAGATGGCTTTGGCTGGTCAAAACGACTTTCTAATGGAGTTTCCGATCGGTTTTCGAGTTACTTACGGTAAGAAATCTATACCCTAACTCTTCGTCATTTTCCTTATAAAGTTTGTGGATTCCTTCTGTAATGATTACACGTCTCTGTAGGTGTGTTTGGCCAAAATAGAAAGGTTACCTTGAGTCGATCGCCCACAAAACCTGATAAGTTTACCTTGAGTGTTTTTCTTTTCCAGATGAGCTAGTTTATTGTACCCATATGCTACTCTAATACTTTTCTTTATTTTGTGTTCGGAAACTTGATGGCAGGTATTGGCTATGGTTTCTGGGCTAGGGTGCTCGACCTTGAGAGGTAACTCGGTTTCCAACGTAGACCCTATATGCAAGTGAGGGTTAGTTACAATAGTCTTTGTTCGAATTAGCCGGATGATTACTTATCCTAGCTCTGTCGTCTATTTAGTCTAGACATTAAGAAGTGTATTTATTCATTACTTTTCATTTCCGTTGCAAATATTCACCGGATGTATGGATGTGTATGCGGTTTCTGTCATTTTTTTTGCATTTTAAACCAAGACTGGTTAATTCCCCATGTATGTTAAAAAGGGTTTTCAATCCCATCAATTTACAGATTCAGACCGACAATGAAATGTATCTCCGTTACTATTTATTAATGGAAATTCTCCTTTGTTTTCCAGTTTACAGTTGTGAGTGGTTTCGACCTTTAGTTTCCATGTTCTTATGATTTTCATAGTTCCCTTTCGTTTAAAGATGGTTATAGAACTATCAGACTAATTCTATTATTAACTTCTTGTTGTATACTTAGTTTTTGATACCCTTAACCTTTTGTTTCCATTCTATATTTAATTCATGGCATCAACATTATCGTTTAGCATTTAGCCAATTGATTGTCTCTCCATTTATATAGTTTCCTTTCTATATATATTCTAGAACTTTTTCATGACATTATCATTATCATTTGCATATAGCGTGTTGGTTGTATTTTTATTTATATAGTTTTCCACTCTGTACATATTCTACAACTTCTTCACAGCATTCACATTATCGTTTGCATATAGCTTGTTGGTTGTATATTCCATTTATGTAGTTTCCTCTCTCTTCTACTATTTTGTTTATACTTTCTGTATTGTTTATGGACATAATCATTTGTCTCTGATATTTAACATGACAATTGTATAATGGAATGATACAGAATAAAATCCTTTAATATTTAATTAGATTAAAAACAATTATAGCTCATCCATAAAATTCAAATTGCATGGAAACCAAATTCGAACAAAATATTCATAAAATTACATTTAAACATTGAATTTAATTAGATTATACTATGCATAGAATTACTAAATAAATAATAATTTAATCCATAACAGAATGATTTAATCCATAACAGAATGGAAGAAAACTTGTAATGAGATTTATTTAGGGAAAAACACATGTCAAGTGGACCATTCCTCCCAACCTTAGATCAAAGCTACCACATATTCCCATTTTGTCACCCCCGAGCTAAATATTGATAAAAAATTAACCAAGTGACTTGTTGCAGTGTATAGGGTTATAATCATTACGTGAAGATATTTTTTCCATGTATGTATTTCTCAAAATTCATATCTGATTCAGAATGGAATCCCATCCTCTTGCTTCTCTTTCTTTATACAATTTTCCTATGTATTTTGACACTTTTACGATTCATATCTGATTCAGAATGGCATCCCATCCTCTTGCTTCTCTTTCTTTATACAATTTTCCTATGCATTTTGACACTTTTACGATCCTCATGCTCATTGACCACTTCTCAATTTGATTTTTTATTAATTGACCACCTTTAAATCTAATTTTTACACATGTTACTAAAAACCTGAGATCTTGTCTCATTTTGATTGAGTTAACTCAACAAATCTTCACCACTTGTCCCCCTTATGCTGTAAGTTGGTAGTTCTATTTCGATAAAAAAAAATTCTCTTGTAACAATCTCACTTAACATGTGCTTCTTCTATTTTATAAAGCATCGTTTCCCATATGATGATTGCATCCAAAATTGACTACCCATTCATTATGCACAGTATGAGTGAGAAATGCTTGATATGTTCCTTCTTGGAAAGCGAAATTGTCGGTCGATTGACGAATAGCCAAAGTGTCTCCTTCAAGTCACCTAAATTTATCCTCTAATTTTTCCCTCTTCTTCCAGCATAGCTTCTCTAGATGTCCAATCTTTCCACAATACAAATTTGTTTTCCTCTTTTTACTCTTCCAGGTGGATTTCAGTTCATCATTCTTACTTTAGTTTTTTGTTCGAGGCATTCTGATTTATATATAGGAGAAACAAACCATTCTCTTTCCTTACGATTCATATTTCCCTTTCTATTGAGTAAGTGAGATTGATGTTTACCACCGAAATTCCCTTCATCAAGCAATATGTGTTGATCATTAATTAGTAAACCACATAAATTATCAAAGCTATAATCTTTACCATCTTCTTTGTGTGCCTACCAATTTTTCTGAAACATTGAATAGAACATGTTGAAAGGTGTTCTCATATTCATTATGAACAACTTGATGATTTGTGAATATTTCTTCTATAAATTCTTCCCACATTTCTGTAATTTCAACTACATCTCTTTAACAAGAACTAAATAGTCGTCAATTATGTCGAAGGAATGAGAATCAACAGAGATCAAATCTTTTTCCAAATGCATATCTTGACTCTCATCATTTTTTTCAAACAAAGACTTCGAATTCTTCCGTACTTGATGACTCATGAGGGAAGTTGACTCCATTTTTATAGAACCAAGTCTCACAAGATATATAAGTGGTGATGACCCCGAAATCCTCATATTTCTTATCGTCGATGGAAAACTTCACTTAGTCATCTGTCCGATCTGAAATCATGATCTTGGTATACTTCCAAAGTTCCTTGACTTTCAGAAAGGTTTCCACATCTGATGCCAAAATAACATAATTGAGTCCATTCAGAACAACATGATCAATATTACAATCCATCTTCGATGTCTAATAGAATAGATATGTTTCATGGGTTATAGTCAATAAATAAACAACCTTGAGTCAATCACTATAAGATTTGACTCAACAATATTTTTAGGAAACATACAAGGTCAAAGCTAGTGTCTCGGATACCATATTGGGGATTGGGGGTAACCCTCACAGGAACAATAACATATTTTTTAGAATAAACAAAGAGAAATAAACTTAAAATAAGATCAGTGGTGTCTAAATACATTGTTTTATCACTTTAGCAGAACACATTGTGATCAGAGCATCACAATGCATTATTGAACATCTTTTATTTATGTTAAAATTGATGTAGTTTATTGATATAATGACCCATGTGATCATTTATTTATAGCCTCAAAATACAACCAACTTCCTTGAAATTAGGAATATCTTGTCCACAAATGATCATCAATTGTTGGAACAATTTTTAGTAAATACATGTTGTCTAGTTATCTAGCTGAACCAATTCAACTGAATCATCCATTCATCCAAAATGTAGTTTATTTCTTGGTTGGATGATCACTCGATCGATTGTCTTCGACTGCTAATTGATTGTCTTACTGAAAGTCTTGTCAACTACTTAACCGACTTCCATTGAATTTTGGTCGACTATTCAACCTACTATATCTAGTTGTTGGTTGACCACCTGACCAAATGTATCCAATAGAATTGGGGTGAACCATCAAAAACTGAGGTTCCAACAAAATGAAGAAAGAAGGGGAGATGAAGTAGAAAAAAAAGAGAAAGATGGATCTAGAGGAACATAGGAGAGTCATGGTAGAGAGCCATGAAAGAAGAAAAGTGTTATGTGAATAAGTATGGAAAGTTCAATTACATAGTCTATGTAATAGGGGACAATACATACTAAAAATTGTTAGTAGATTTAGGGAAATACGAAGAAAGGATCAATGAAAATTTCAAGGATGGATTTTTTTGATTAAAGTGTAGAAACGTTGTTGAATCTTACTAGTCCTTATGCAAACTACAAAATGTTTTGTGGTATTCTTGTAAAAATATTATAATTTATAAGGATTTTATATAGTTTATACAAAATTTACCGATTTTTAAGGTAAAATTTTTTTATCCTATAGAATTTGGGAAAATTCGTTTTTATAAAAAATGGAAATTGGTGAAACTTTTTTCCAGAAAAAGCATCGAAAATTAGCGCATGGAAGAAATGTATCCCCTAAACGTATCCCTAGAGAGGATGCACCTGAGGAGTACGTAGAGGAAAGAGAGTCACCAAAGGTGTGCGATGAAAGGAGAGAGGCATCAAAGAGTGCATTGAGGTAGAGTGTGATGGAGTAGGACAAGAGCATATTGAATCCTGGTCAAAATTAAAAANNNATTCATACACAAATGGAAATAATACTTTAGACACTGAGTATTCCCCAAGTGAAGTTAAATATTATTATTGTAGCATCCCCAGCCCCAAGTTAGGCCATCCCACCAAAAAATCCAACTCTATGATACCATTTAATTACTAACATGCTTTTCATATGCCATGTAAACAATATATAATTCATGCATAAACTTGTATAATAAAACATAAATGATTCATATAAGCATTCAAATAGTAAATTTCATAAAAAACTGACAAAATAACGCGTATCTTTTCTATAAATTCACCAATTGTCACTAGTACATTTGGGTCAAATTCTGATGGTGCCTTCGATGCAATTGCCACTTTATATTGTCAGGAGAATGACAAACAATGGACCCCCTCAAACATCGTTTCACATGATGTCACTTTTTCGACGACATAGATTTCGTCTTTATTGTGATGTTTTGGAGGTGGCAAGAGCGACGTCTTGGAAGTGGCAAGAGCAACCTCTTGGAGGTGGCAAGAGCGATGTCTTGGATGTGGCAAGAGCGACGACTTGGAGGTGGCAAGAGAGATGTCTTGGAGGTGGCAAGAGAGACGGCTTGGAGGTGGCAAGAGAGATGTCTTGGAGGTGGCAAGAGTGACGGCTTGGAGGTGGCAAGAGAGATGGCTTGGAAGTGGAAAGAGCGACAACTTGGAGGTGGCAAGAGTGGCGTTAAGAGGTATCAGCTCTGACATGGTTTCTATAGGAGAGACACTCTTGGAGGTGGCAAGAACGACATCTTGGGGGTAGCAAGAGAGATGTCTTGGAGGTGGCAAGAGCGACGTTAAGAGGTATCAACCCCAACGTGGTTGCTATGGGAGATACACTCCAATACGTCGCAATAGCAACTATGTTGTAGGTATTTAAATAAAATTACAATATCAATATTGAGAGGGACAGGTACATTAACCTTTGCTAAGATACTAGCCATAACAATATTTAAATCTATATCATCGGTCATATGCAAGGTTGGTTGAGGAGGAGGACTAAATTCCAATGGTAAAGGGGGTCTTGTCTAATGAGGTTTAGGATCACTAGGATATGTCTCGGGTGTGTTATCACATGAACTCGCAATTGTTGAAATAAAGTCTGAAAGCTCAAGTGAAATCATGCGTAACTTAGAGGGAAGGCCCCTGTCACCTCACCAACCCTCTTTCACTTCAAGCCAAATTTCCTCCGACTAAAGGGGGTTTCCCTCAATTAAGATTGTGAGGACTTAGGGCAAGGAATCTCAATGTGGAGAGTGAAGTCCGAGAAAAATGTGTTTGGGTAGCTTTAGACTATTTAAGAAAGTACTTTGAGGTCTCAAGATCAATATCTTTTCATTGGGCATATGGAGTTAATGTAGTTATTCAATGGATACTGAGGGAAAAATAAGACTTGAAAGGCTATCATAAGATTATCACCTCATAAGCCTAGGCCAACCTCCTAGGAGAGAAAACTCTAGAGTTTATCCCCTCATAAACACTAGCTGTTTTCCCATCCCTTCAAGAGCTACTAGCACAAGATCAAGACAACTATGTTTTAAAACCTAGGGGGATAGCCACTTCTAACCGCTAGAACTAAACCCTAGCCAAGAAAATCCTTAAGAGAATAACCACTCCTAACCGTTAAGGAAAACCTTGAATCCTTCAATGAATTAATATGGATAAAACAAGGGAAGGGGATGATCACTCTCAATCCTTCCTTATGGTTTCAATATTGTTCAAGGAGATACTAGTTGCAAGGGTTGATATTGGGCTTGTAAATATGGAAGAATAGAATGAAGTAATCATAGAAAAATAAAGTGGCTTTGTTTCTTCTGTCCATCAAATTCTTTGGGATGCACTAAAGGCAGGACATAAAACAAATTCAAGTGATCTCCAAGTCTTCTATCCTCTTCATTTTGTGGCTAGATATGGTGACATCTTAGTTGCTCAGAAACTTCTACAACAACATGTATTCTCAGAAGTCTATATCCAATTGTTAATCCGTAGACAAAGTTGGGAATATAGTTCTATATTGAATTGATCTCATATTGAACTTGCATATTATTTTCTTGTGCAAAATATTCTTCTCAAGAAGACTAGAAGTATTGTTATACAAAGAACTATCTTCATTTTGAAGTATTTCATTAGTATCATGTAATGAATCAATGGAATTAGGAAGATTGGATTTAGTGTCCTACAATGAAGTAATTTCATTGGGTATTTCATTATTATACTTCTATAAAGATGTGACTTTCTCATTAAACTATGTAATAATATCCTACGATACAATTTTTCCATTATGTAGCTTGGTATTAATCTCTTGCAAGGACGAGTCTATGGGTTGGGAACATGAAGTGCAAAGGCCCCCTTAAAAAATTCCCACCTTCAAAAACAATGACCACCTTAAAAAATTCCCCAAGTCCAAAAAATAAAAAAAAGGCATATATTCCAAGACCATGGGTAGTGTTTGATCTAGTAACCACGTATACATCTTCAAGTCAGATAACTTCATCTTTGGAGACAAGGTGGATTGGAATAATTGGGACAAATTGGACAAATTGGAATAATTGAGTTGCCTTAGTCTCTGGTTTTAAGGCCTTTCCCTAATAAGTAGTAGTAATAGCTTGAGTTTAGTTCAGTCTTAGTTCTTTCTCTTTCTCTATGGGCTTCACACATGTAATGTACACTAATAGAATATGTGTTCTTAGTGTGGAAATGTTTCTAATGGTATATATTCTCGGTAATATCTTGGTGAAATCAAGGAGGTGTTTGATATCATGTACAAGTAATATTGTATTTATTCGTTGATGAAGAAATGAGTGGAATTTATGAATCCACTGTGACTTATGACCTATAGATCACTTACTTGGTGATTCCTATTACTCTGAATCCCATTGCATGTCGAGCTCTAATTGGAGATGCTTAGATATGGCACTGATTAACACCATTGAGACATATCCATCATGTTGTGATCCTTTCTTCATATTGCATATTCAATAGTGTACCACAACCTCATACTGATCTGGGGTAGATAGTAGTACTTTTCCATTGAGATTATTCCCATTTCCATTTTTCCACTATTAAGAGATAGAAATATTGAGAGCATAATATATGATATTATTACATTCCATATTTCACTAATTAATGGCTTAACATCATAGTTTTTCTATCCATTCAAAGGCTTAAGGAAAGGGTTCCCAATGTAACCCCTTTTGTTCTTGATTACTATAGATTCTAGAAGGATTGAGAATATTAATTTCAGAGGCCAAAAGACAGGATCTTTGGGAGGTATAAATATAGGCAGTTCATTTCACTTGACTCAATATACCTTTTTTGATGATGTATTTCTCTTTTGTGATGGGTCCAGAAGAGATGTACTAAACCTTAAAGAGATTTGAATCTTACGGTTACAGGTATGGAAGTTAATATGTTAAATCTTCAATTGTGCCTAATGGGGTAGAGTAGAAAACAAGAGTTGTTCTACAGATCTTCAATTGTTCCTAATGGGGTAGAGGAGGAGCAAAAAATAGTTGTTCTACAAATATTTTTTTTTTCAAATAGTGGCCTTCCAAGAAGGCTTCAAGTACCTAGGTTTTCAGCTAAAACCAACTGAAGAGACTAATGAGGGTTGATTGATAATATTGAGTCTAGAACCAAACAATAGTGTAACAGATGGCTCTCTTTGGGAGGTAGACTTACATTGGTTAAGTTTGTCTTAGAGGCAATACATTTTGATTGGAAATCAATAGGTTTTATCCCAAAATGGGGGTTGGAGGTTATCAAGAAGAAATGTTTTAAATTTGTGGACAAGAAAGAGGGAAACTAATGGGATCCTTTTAGTTAAATGGTAGGAATTAGCCAAGCGTAAGGGAAATGGAGAGGAAGTGAGGATTGTAGCAGATCCCTCGGTGAAAAGTAGTGATGTGTATAAATTGCCAATGGAAAATTTTAAAGATGCAAAGTATAGGCCTCCATAAAATATCTCAAGCAATGAATCCTTCTACTAAAATATGGAAGTAGAGGTGGAAAACAAGGGAGAGTATAAGCATATCAAAACTGGAAATTGGGTTGTGGAATGGGTACATTGGCTAGTTAAAAAGGAACCATGTGTATTTTTCCATCAATTGGGTGTAGCTTGAGTAGCTGTGATGAGAAGTTGTTACCCTCCCCACCTGGGTTCAAATCCCATTGTATGTCATGTTTTCTCTTAATGCACCAATTGTTGATGAGCTATATATGATCTATCATAAATTGTTGACCCAATCTTGTGCCCTAAAGAATGAATGAGAGGAAGTAATCGATAGGGACCCTGCCTCTGCGTGATTCGAAAAACATAAGTTGACATAATAGAATGTTGTAACTGTGCATATTTTTTAGTTTATTAGTGTGTTTAACTATGTTTTACTTGGGGAGAGTAGGAGACACATTACATCATTTTGAAAATTCTCAGACATAGCCCCTCAAGTTCAGTGGATACCGTACAAACAAATTAAATGGAAACTTTCGAAAATCAAAGATACCTCACGTTTCCTATCAAACTGTTCTACATTTTCTTCCATCCCGCACTTTGTTTAACATACTGTACCTTTCGGTCATAATTTCTTGTAACTTTTATCTTGCACTCAGCGCTGTTAACTCCTGCAGACTCCACAGTTTTATGCAACTTTTATGTTGCACTTAGCTCTGTTAAGTCCTGCCGACTGCACAATTTTTATGCAACAGAGGCTCGATGTATACAGCTGACCATATATTCTAAATGACAGAAGGACGATATATTCTAAATGACAGAAGGCCAGCCAAGTGAGACCCACTACGCTGCATATAAAGTTGGTTTTCCTGTTCACATCTCCAAAAGAGAGCACAATAATTCAATTCCTCTCAGAAGGCGAGAATCATGAGAAGTAGCTAGGGTTTTAAATAACAAATTTCTAATTTATAGTTTCCTTCAGAGCACATAGCTTTTAAACCTCGCTCTAAATGCGTGCAACAAAGAACCTTCACCGTTTATCAGAATTCTTAATCCTCGATATTGGAAATCTAATCGGATAGATGTTGACAAACCGTGTGATAAATAAATTTATCTGCAAGTCTGTTAAGAACCTGAATCAGATCTTCCAATATACTTCAGAAATAACCAAGAATAAACCATAAATCATTAACCATAACAATGAACACAAGAAATATCCAAAACCCTTGAGGTAGGGTAACACCATATATTAATCCTTATGGAAGGATAAAACTCCTCAAACAATCCTTGCTTGTACAATCACAATATTCTTCACTATATTTCATTACATTGCCTAGACTTCTTTATATAGCTCTCCCTATCTCCTAGGAACCTTTTAGAGAGCCTTCTCAC
>SNQJ01S0002843.1:155192-196292 GCA_010110895.2 Picea sitchensis
GGTACCGACATCCTGTTCCAAAAATAGAAGTGGTACCTAACCCAAGCGATATTAGTTCCAATACCAATTTGAAGCATTAAAGTGCATAAAAATAGCTTGAAATGCAAAGATACCTTAGGTAACCCCATTTAATGGTCGGGAGATGTCAATTATATCAAAACAAGGCCAAAAGGGTGGTACTGGTATATAAATGGAGGTCTATGGCATATAATGTGGGCAAAAACATGATCAAAACCGGGGACCAACAATGGACCCATTCCCATCCATGTCGAACATATTGAATGCGTCTTTTAGGTCCTGGACTTTGCGTGAGTTTCTCACTGTCTGGTCGGTGTTGAGAGCCACAAACTCAGACAGGTTCATGTAACCATCTCCATCCAAGTCATCCTCAGAAACCATGGTGCCAACCTCTTCCTCTGTGGCATGCCCACCTAGGGATTTCATCAACTCGCTCATTTCCGACCACGATATCTTCCCATCGCCATTCGGCGTCGAGTTTCTTGAATACGTCCTCTAATCTTTGGTTTCCACTTCTTCTTGGTTAGCTCGGTGCGAATACTCAAACCAGAGCCTGGACGATGGAGATTGACAACAAAATTGATGGCAAGTGACGAAGAACCTAAAACTTAACGGTGAACAGAGGCTAACGAGGGGGATCGTTGAATTTGCTTGTTGTCATTGCTTGACGTCGGTTGCAGAGGTGGTTTTTGTTGATGTCCTCTCTTCTTCATTTTCAATGACAGGACAGTCCATTTCTACTGATGGGATTCCATCTCTTTGCCTTGATGCAAATGGACTATGCTCTCGTAAAATGAGGCAAATTTGGCTTGGCTGGTGATTCTGCTCCTTCTGGCTCAAAGTTGAGAAGAGTAGATTTTCAAACTTCATTTACTTATCATTGTACATAAAGTTTACCTACATCTCTCTAAACAAAATTTCATGGTTGGTTGTTTTGAGGTTTAAGATGGGTTCGGAGATGTGAGGTATCTAACACGACACTATGTGCTTGGATTAATTAGACCATCTGGACGGGTAGGTTTATTATGAAAGTTTTTTAATTTTTTATTTAAGTAAAGGGAAATTGGTAACTAGGTATTATTTAGGGTAAAATTCATATTTAAGTATAGGGAAATTGGTAACTATTATTTAGGGTAAAATTCATATTGGTTACATTTTTATTCAGAATGGTAAAATTTATATTTTACAAATATAAATTATGACTTGTGCTAGGAGAAAATCAAAAGATTCAATAGGATGGGATTTAAAGTTAACATGAACAAAATAATCTAACATGGTGTGGAATTTTTTATAGCTTCCTCGAGAGCCAAAAACCCCTGAGAGTGTCAAAATGGGGTGGAGAGCATGCCTTGTGTTACCAACTTGAGAAGTAGAGTTTAAGGAAAGTCGCATTGGCACCTTCGCAGTGGTTGTGACCTTATGCTTGGCAGAAAACGACATAGTAGAAACTGATTTCCCACTGCCCTATGCCTTTTGGGTGATTACCATTAACATTGGCCCAAGAGTTCTTCTACACCCATAAAGACATCTAAGGTTAAGAATCATTATTATACTAATGGGTATAATAAGCTTGAACGACATAGTGGAAACTGATTTACGACTGCCCTATGCCTTTTGGGTGATTACCATTTCATTGGCCCAAGAGTTCTTCTACACCCGTAAAGACATCCAAGGTTAAGAATCATTGTTAAACTAATGGGTATAATAAGCTTGAGAAGGTTGGTTGATTGTGAACTAATGTGGATTGGATTTGGGTTTAGTCATAAACAAACAACCTTCAATCTTGTGGTCTAATATTTGGCACTTAATCCAATGATTGGGGAACAACCTAATTAAAAATCTTATACCTCCTTAAATTAACACAGTTTTTCTAAAAAACTTTAAATGTACAAAATTTCAGGAAAACTTTCTTTCTCAGGGTGAGGGTTAAAGAAGGAAAATAAATTTATCCAAAGACTTGAAATTATGTTCAAGGAAAAACCAAAATTGCATAAGCTACATATGAAACTCTAAACATATAAGGCAACAAGGTTATACATTATATTTAAACATGAAGTACTTCCTCATTCTCAAAAGCCAAGCTTTAGTCTCTTGGATAGTCATAGATGCTCCATTGAAGATAATATCCTTAGCCTTTGAATTTCTTTCTTTTGTGCTTCTCTTTTTCTATTGTACCCTCCTCTCGTGGAAGAAGTGTGATGGGTTAAGAGGAGGATGTATGATGGGTTAACTCATAAGAGTTTGTCATTTTCGTAGAATGAAAGGATGCTCTTTCCTTTTTAATTTTTTACCATAGTGTTTCCTTCATCTCGATAATGCGCAGTTCAACTCCCACTTATGTGATCCTCTCGTCTCCCTCTAACCTTTCCATTGCATTGCAATTGGATTTTGGAGAGGTTTCAAATGCTCCAATCATGGATTTTGTGTTGTTCCTCTCCACTTGTGCTGCTTACATGAACTTCTCTTTTATCTCTATTACCTCTGCACTGTATTTAAATGTAGGAGATATTCTAAATGGTCTTGACATGTTTTCTAATATGCAAGTCGAAATCACTCAATGCATTTCATTAAAAAAAAACAACAGTGTCTAATTAATATTATGGCTTGGATTTCTTCTTGTATCAAGCACCCAATAGAATAAGACACATATAATCAATTTCATAATCATTCATCACACAATATACATATTTTTAAGGAGAATCCTCATGGATAATAAAATCCATTTAGTATGAAAACCTTGGAGAATGTAATTCGATGAGTATTTGCAGCTATAAAAATTATGACCTTTAAGATTCGACGGCCACAGGACTGCATTTCACAATGCCCAATACTCCAAGTAACATGTAAGTAACAAATTCATGGCATGTCCTTTCCACGAGGAACTTCTTTTCTCTTGAAACATAACTTTTATCTAGGTTCAATAAGTGATCGAATCGGGAAAAATACGTGCTCTACACTGAAACCCTAACCAAACCCTAGCTCTAATTGTTGGGATGATGGATAGCGATGGGAGAGGGCATGCGCCTCCTCATAATGAATAATCACATGCCTTTAAAGTGATGGTAGCGACCTCTATGAAATCCTCCAAGGTGTAGAAATCCATATTTGTCAAAAAACTAGAAGAAATTCCCAAGGTTATCATCCCACCATCCACCTCCAGAAAGAAAGCATTGGCTCTGGTAGATAGGGGACAAGTCGGTCAATTTATAGGTACATGGCCATCTCATAAGACAGTGGCATTCTGGCTAGAAAGAAACTGGAAACCTTTGATCAAAGTTTCACTGAATCATTTCTTTTGAGACAGATTTCCTTGGAGCGAGAGGCATGTATTTCAATAAATGGACCCCTGATTTCAATACATAAAACTATGTTCCCTCTACAATTCCAGTCTGGGTGTGGCTCTCTCTCCTTCCTCTGCATTGTTGGAGCGATGATACCCTTAAAAGCATTGGTAATTTTATTGATAAATTCATAGACAGGTCAGAACCGAAGGGAAACATCTTCTCTTGTGTCGAAATTATCTAAGATGCTAGAGGAGCTTCAGGAGGGCTATGCACACTTTGGAGCGAACACGAGGTAAGACTTGAACATCATATCAAATCTCAACATTGGATTCTAGCTAAGTTCTATCGCATGTATAGTGGTTATATATTCACAATAATAAATGTATATATGTTGTTCAACCTGATCCGGGTGGATATTGGTGGCCACCCACCTATTCCAACTGGGTCCTCTTGACAATTTTTAGTTCATCACATGGCCACCCACCTATATGTGGTAATTTCTTTCTCTATGGTCATTTCTATGGTCAGTTCTTTCTCTATCCATCATTTTCTACTTCTTTATTGATTCCTCCATGTGGTCTACTTATTCATTTCTAATAGATTCAACTTGCAAAGATGAAAAATACTCATCACTTTTTGTTAAGAATCCATCCCAAGAAATATGATGTGGTTTCTTGACCAAAGTATCACATATGAGTAACTTCACTAGCCCAAAGTATCACATATGCGTAAATTTGACCCTGATGGCAGAGTAATCTATATTTGATTATGTTGCTAGTAAGAAACAAAATGACTAATTTCCTTTATGTGGAAGAGGACTAGGAAAATTTTCTATGAAATTCCAGTTCTATGTAATAGATTAAAATCCCTTTGGAATAATCGATGGTAGAATTTATTAAAGGAAGAAAATGTTGGGATGTGTGTTGATGGAATTTGTGTGGGAGGATATCCTTGTATTGCAATGTTTGTGGCAGGGATTCGATAAAGGGGAGCATTGAGAAGGAGAATGAGACCCAACAACAAATCATGTTTAGGCAAAAACAATCTATAGAAGAAAATGAAATTTGTTTATAGAGCAAGAACATTGTGGAAATAATTACCGATCTTCGCGACATTGCTCCTCTATTGGTGGGTTGATCTCCTCTCTCACTCGACGCCCTCATGTGGTCTCCTTCCTTCTCCTATGGGGTGATCTCCTCTGTCCCTTCTTGTTGTCGATCGGGGTCGACTGAGTTATTTTTAGTGTGGGTTCCGAAATTTGGGCACAGTATTGATCGTGGGTGGTGTTTTGTTTAGTCGGGCTTTTGAAATTTGGGCATTGCGAGGGTTTTCTATAGTGGTCAGGTTTTGTTTGCTAATTTTATTTTGTTGTTTATAATATATGTTTGGTTTGTTTTTTTGTTTGTTTATATATTATATATTTTATATAATAATCTACTTAATATATGATATAATTAATATATATTATATTGAGGGCGTAACGGTTAAGAACATGAGTTTACTCCCTAGAGGTCATAGGTTTATGAAGATATGATTGCAATGACGATGAAGATGACAGTGATGATGATGACAATGAAATTGGCGATGATAACGACAATGATGATGATGTTAATGGAGGACTTATTTGACCCAAATGTACTAGACCTTCTGGAGAAGTAACCAAATGACCCAATTAAGTTTTCCAACATCACCTTTGAGAGTTTTCAATACTAGTCTATATGCAAAGTTAATGGTTTTCTTTCATTAATACTATGAGTCCACAGTCTAATATACCATTGGTACAAGTTATTGGTCTTACTGCCAACACATGGATTCAATTTACTTCCCTTGAATATCTCTGCTTCTCTACCTCTGTCAGATGGGGCTACGACTCGACGCCAATCGCCTGTGTTGTAGCTAACACTGATGGCTATGCCAAACCTTTGTAAATAAATCCACCACCACTTGGACAACCAGCAATGGGCTCTATAAACCCTCAATCCATGACTAACGACTCAACTCCACAACTACCAAGTCTAGTCGATATGATTTAACTCAAAATCAAGTGGAGATACTCAAATACTCCATCGTACACAGTGTTGCTTCAGGTTAAATGCGGTAAATCAAAACAATGAATAGTGGTGCGGGTGGTGCTTGTTGGGTGTTTTGCTACTCTCCCTCTCTCAGATTTAGTTTTTCTATTTGAACCTGCTGTAAGCAACGAATGAACGATGTATGGGGAATCAAGACTGGTTTTTTCTGACTTTTGCGAGGTACCACCCTCCCACCAACCTTCCTCCCACTAAGTTTCTTGACATTATTGTCATTATTTTTTATTATTATTACCACTATTGTCATTATTTTTTATTATTATTATTTTTTTATTGTCATTATTTTATTTATTTATTATTATTATTATTACTATTAATTAATTAATTAATTTGTTTTTCATTTGATGCATCCTTACATTACATAGAATAGAACATTATCATGTCAATCAGTCCACCATTATGAGTTGGTTTGATTAGCCAATGTCTAAACACATAGTGTCTTATTACCATACTAATTTGTTGGTTTTGTTAAGTAATTGCACCAATTAACTTTCACATAGTTTTCTACCATTTCACTATTACTACTTATATCCCAAAATTGATTATGCAAGATACAACCTAGATTAGTGAATTTTCTCTATGATTTTTGGTGGGTTTCTATGTTAAGAAACATCCTTTTGACTTCTATGGTGTTTATGGTCAGAATGGTGATGGATGCTTGATTGTTTTCAATGCATTTTTCCTCAGTTTTCACATAATCCCGAGAGTGTCATGAATACTGTAAATTCTCTAATCCTCTCTTCAAATATATGAACATAAAGAGAAACACAACCTTCCCCAAACAATCAAGTATAGAAGTCAAGAAACCCTCCCCATTTTATAGTTATATAGAATTCAACCTTCCCCATACTTATATGTAGATGTCATATTTATTACATGATCGTCCATGTGAGAACTAGTGAATGGGTTCAACGTTGAAATTTCTTCAATATATGCCTGTATGCATCCAAATTTTACAGATTAGACTAGACACATGCCTTGACGGTATGGGAGTGTTTCAAGACTCAAGGATGTATGATGTCCCGACCATATAATCTTTGAGATCGTCCATGTTTTCAACAAAATTTATAATGGGCATAATGGGGATCATCTTTGATATGTCATGGTACTACTCTTCTAGTGGGTGCACAATATCACAAGGATATGTCTTGTTTCCCTCCTCCATTGGATGAGCAAGTCAATGACAATTTTCTCTTGAGGATGAGTAGTTTGGTGGAAACATTCTTTAAAGTTGTAATTAGTTAAACTTTTGTATTGAGTTGGATCATCACAACGCCACTTTAATTTCTTCCAACTATCACTGACTAGATACTTGGTTAAGGTTTTCTAACTTTTCTAAAGGCATAGGGTTAAGGTATGGGAGGGTTTAGATACTTAAGGATGTTTGATGTCACTACACAATAATTAAGGAGGATTTTATTATTGAATTACCAAGTCGAGTTGATGTCACAGAAGCTTCAATTCACCCACCAATGTCATCTTGTATCAACCCCGCATAGTGAGCAGTGAATGGGGCCAACGTTGAAATTTCTTCAAACTGTGCATGTATGCGTGGAAATTAGACATGGTTAGACTAGAAACATACCTTAACAGTATGGGAGGGTTTCAATACTCAAGGATGTCTGATGTCCCGACCACATAATCTTTGAGATCGTCCATTTTTGCGACAACGTTCATAATGGTCATCTCATTTTCAAATGGCGTTGTTTCCATCTGTAGAATATTTGTTGGAACTCTCTTGAAATGTCATGGAAATTCCAATTCAACCACCAAAAATTCCATGCACCGACCTCGCATAGTGAGCACTGAATGGGGCCAACGTTGAAATTTCTTCAATATGTGCTTATATGCATCAAAATTTTACATGGTTAGACTAGACACATGCCTTGATGGTATAGGAGGATTTCAAGACTCAAGGATGTATGATGTGATACATAAACATTTTGAAAAAAATTCAACGTTGGCCCCATTCACAGGTCACCGTTGTCCATAATGTACTCTAGCCCTAGTACAATGTCTTTTAATAGTTGTTTCCTTTAAAATTCGACCGATCAGAAAATTTAAATGAAACTAGGACGAGATGAGACGATATATAGAGTGGGTCTGTGAGTGATATTTGAGTATAAGGGAAAATATCTCTTCCATGCGATACACAATAAAAGGGAAAATGTTTCCTTTCTCTACTCAACAGTCCCTCAAACATCTCCTTCCTTTCAGTGCCCTCATGTAGGCATAAATAGTCCAATCGATTGATTTCTTTATGGGAAACCTAGTGGAGTATTGCCTTAGCTCTTAAATAATTAATAAGAAATTATTTCATGGGCATGGGGTTAAAGGTTTTCTAATTTTTCTTTCCTCTATGCTTATCTACAACCATCTATCTCTCTTCCAAGGTTTTCTATTCCGTCATTGTTGCATTAGTTTTGGTCATTTCTAAATTTTGATTATTGAGTAACTAAGGGGAATATAGTGTGGGGGTTATGTGAATAATGGTGAGAATGATAACAAGATAATTTCCATAAGGTAGGAGAATGCATAAATGAATCACACTTATTGAAAATGTTTAAACTTCCAGTTGATGTGGGGATTTCTTTAATGTTGGGGGATATCAAAGATGTGTCATTGCAACTAAGTGGACATATGTTGGTGAGAACGATGTCATTAGCTCATCATCAAAGATAGTTGCCTTGAAGGTATGGGAGGGTTTCGATACTTAAGGATGTTTGATGTCCCTGCACAATATTTGAGATCATCCATTTTTGCATCAATGTTCAATATAGTGGATGTCTCATAGTGAGCATAGTGAATGGGGCCTGCCTTGAAGGTGAATGAGCATAGTGAAATTTATTCCACCGACCCCGCATAGTGAGTAGTGAATGGGGCCAACGTTGAAATTTCTTTAAATTGTGCATGTATGCATTAAACTTCAACATGGTTTGACTAGACACATGCCTTGATGGTATGGGAGGGTTTCAGGAATCAAGGAATATGTCTGATGTCCCAACCACATAATCTTTGAGATCATCCATGCTTGCAACAACATTCATAATGGGGCGTCTCATATTTGTCAAATGTCATTGTTTCCATCCATAGAGTCTTTGGTGGAACTCTCTTGAAATGTCATGGAACTTCCAATTCAACCACAAAAAATGTCATGCATCAACCCCACTTAGTGAGAAGTGAATGGGGACAATGTTGAAATTTCTCCAATATGTGCCTATATGCATCAAAAGTTGACATGGTTAGACTAAACACATGCCTTGACGGTATGGTAGGGTTTCAAGACTCAAGGATGTTTGATGTCCCGACCACATAATCTTTGAGATAATCCATGTTTGCAACAACATTCTTAATGGGGTGTCTCATATTTTTCAAATGTCATTGTTTCCATCTGTAGAATCTTTGTTGGAACTATCTTGAAATGTCATGGAACTTCCAATTCAACCACCACAAATGTCATGCACCAACCCCACATAGTGAGCACTAGTGAATGGGTCCAATGTTGAAATTTCTTTAATATGTGCCTGTATGCATCAAAATTTGACATGGTTAGACTAGACATATCCCTTGACAGTATGGGAGGGTTTCAAGACTCAAGGATGTATGATGTCCTGACCACATAATATTTGAGATCGTCCATGTTTGCAACAACATTCATAATGGGCACATCATTTTCAAATGTTATTGTTTCCATCTGTAGAATCTTTGTTGGAACTCTCTTGAAATGTCATGGAACTTCCAATTCAACCACCAAAAATGTCATGCACCGACTCCACATAGTGAGCAGTGAATGGGGCCAATGTTGAAATTTCTTCAATATGTCCCTGTATGCATTGCAATTTGACATGGTTAGACTAGACACATGCCTTGATGGTATGGGAGGGTTTCAAGACTCAAGGATGTATGATGTCATATAGAAAAAATAAAATGAAATGAGAAGAGCCCTATTACAATGCCATTTAATAGTTTTACTCTAGCCGAGAAGACTCGGATACCCTTTTTGAAGTGAAGTTATTATAGAAAACTTTTCACAACATCCATAAGATGAAATCATATTTATAGATTTTATAACGTTGCAATTCCGATGATAATTGAAAAAATCAAAGTTAACTTGGTCAAAATACTAGGTGACCGTTGGAGGGGGAAAACCTAGTTTCCACAACGTCCAACAATGACAACTATCTTCACAAACGTGGCAAGAGAGATGACTATGTCACAAACGTGGAAAGAGAGACGACTATGTGGAAAATGTGGCAAGAGAGATGATAACGTGGCAAGAGAGACGACAACGTGGCAAGAGAGACGTCAACGTGGCAATAGTGACATTATCGAGCAATATGGAAAAATAAATAAAAATTTCCTCTATTTTTTGAAAGTATGGCCAATTTTGTCCATAACGCCGCAAATAGAACTTCATAATTTTTACAATATGTACTAGTGTGTGTGCATATGTCAGACTTTCCTCCCAGCCATAGATTTTGTTGCTCATAAACTCTCAGCAGCAGGTCACCCCCGAGATAAGTCTAGAAAATCCACTAGGGAAGGATTCCTAAGAAAGAATAAGTTCTAACCATCACAATAATACTCAATTCAAGGTGCCAAATGTTGCAACTAATCTACAATGTCCCGTTTCCCACAACCTGCCCCACCCCAGGAAGTGTGCCCCTTCTTTTCTAAACAGTCATTTGGTTTCCCAAATTCACTTTTGGGCTTCAACAATAGGCTGGAAAAAAATTCGCATAGCTCTATATCTATTTCCCAACACACATGGAAAACAATTCCTAGCAATTCTCCCACCAAGAGAGAATGATCATGGGCCCGACAACCTAATTCTTTGGCATGCACATAGGCCTAGTAGACTACTTCTTCATCTCAAACTACCTAAGTTGAATGGATATGAATAGGTCTCAAAATATTCCAAGTACAAGTATGAATTGCTAGAGGAATAGTGAGAATAATGAGAGAATTATGGAAAAATGTACTAATTTCTCACTTTAAGTATTCATGTTTCCAACTTGACACTTGTCATGTTGGGAACTACCTTATCCCCACTTGGATGATACGTTCCCCATCCTTAGGAATTATAATAAAATATCATATAACTTAGACTTTAGGAAATATTCATATAATATTCCCCTGGGATTAAACCCCTTGACTATCCCATCTTCCTATATTATTAGCCTAAATGTACATTTACAATTGGGTTTCAGGCTAAGGGTATTACATTCCCCTCCCCCTTATTTATGAACTGTCCTAAGTGAATTATATAGTCATGTACAACCCAGAATATTCACAAATATTCAAAAATATGTGGGTACTCCTCCCGCACGATATCTTCATGTTATAAGGTTGCATATTATGAACCATAATAGGTGCACTGGACCTTTACTAGTGTTATTTCTCAATTTGAGAGAAACTAGACTTTCTGATCCAATATGCACATTGACTGCACTCGAAAGTATCCTTTTGTATCCAATTGAATCAACTTCCAATCAATTAGATTATTATCATTAACAACATACTTTTTAAGGAAAGCCACATGGAATACATTATGAGTGCACATAAATGCAGGAAGTGCAAGCATGTATCCAATAGGACCAATACTCTCTAGGATTTCAAAGGGTTCACCATATCTCACTACTATATTTGAACAGTTTCCCAACTTGAGGGAACTTATCTTAGCCTTTAATTTTAAAAATACATGGTCAACCACTTTAAACTCTCTATGAGTTATTCCCTTATATTCATAAATTTTCTTCCTATCTTGAGCATCCTTTAAGTTTTGATTTATTTTCACAATATTTTCTTCCATTTCCCCAAGGAATTTTGGCCCAACCACTACTCTATCTATTGGGTTATCCCAGCTTATCAGCTTGTTTCACTTTATACCATATAATGCTTCAAATGGGTTCATATTGAAAGATGCCTGATACCCATTATTAAGAAAACTCAACTAAGTGTAGGTAATCTTCCCATTCTTATGGTTTATGCATCACATGCATCCTTATCATATATTCAAGAACATGATTGACTCTCTTGGTTTCCCCATGTGATTATTGATGATATGTTGTGCTAAAATTTATTTTTGTCCCAAATCCTTTAAATAATCCCTTCCAAAAGTTTGATGTGAACTTGGGATGTCTATTAAAAAAAATTACCTTAGGAACACCATGTATCCTTGCAATTTCCCTCATCTAAATATCTACAATGTTAGTTTCCTTATGAGTTAGCTTCACTAGAATAAAATGAGAGTCTTTAGTCAGCTTATCCACCACCACCATGATGGAATTATGTTGCATGTTCTGGGCAGCTTGGTGATGGAATCAATCATCACCACTTCTCATTTCCCCTATGGAATGGGAAATAGTTGTAGAAATCCAACTCTATTCCTTCTCTCATCCTTTACCTTCTAAAATTCAAAACATATAGATATATAATCAACCACCTCTTTCTTCATACCTAGCCAAAACTATTGGCTCTTGACAATTGTAATGGTTTTCTAGTAGCCTTAGTTCCCAACATAAGGAAAATTATGCATCTCACTCAACACCATATTTTTAAACTCCTTAGAATCAACCACATAAAATATACCTTTGTACATGAGTATTCCATCCTCCCTTAGCTCAAAATATTCATTTTTTTGTTCATTATTACTTTACTGTAATTTTTCCTTGGTTTCCACATAGCACCAATCTGATTTTACATCTTCTAAAATTATGTCTTTCAAATCATATGTGTACATGATAATGTTTGTATCATGCATCTCATGCACCATCCTTCTGAGTGCATCAACCACCTTGTTCTCTTTGTATTTCATATGCTTTATCTCAAAGTCATACTCACTGAGGAATTCCATCCATCTACTTTGTCTAGCATTAAAAGTTCGTTGTTTAAACAAATATTTTAGATCATTATGATATGTTCTCATCTCAAGTATTTTTCTTATGATGTAGTGACTCCACGTCTTCAAGTCATGTACCATGTCTTGCAATTATAAATAATTACTGGCATAGTGTATCTCATGCTCTTTTAATTTCCTTGACTTGTAGCATATCACATACCCATTTTGGCTAAGGAATCATCCAAGCCCTTCCTTGCATGCATTAGTGCAAAAAAAAAAAATCTCCATTCAGATCATCAATGCTCAAAATTGGTTCACTTGTCAACAAATTCTTCAAATTTTTAAAAATTCTTTCACAATCAGGGGTCCATTTGAATCTCACACCCTTCTTTTGCAAAGAGGTGATTGGGTGTGCAATATTTGAAAATCCTTTAATAAATATCCAGTAGTAACCTACAAGTCCCATAAAGGATCTCACCTTTGAGACCTTCTTTGGTACTGGCCATCCCTCAATGTCTCTTATCTTCTCAACATCCATAGCTATCCCTTCCTCTGAAATGATATGTCCCAAAGAGTGTATATGCCTTTGATTAAATGAGCACTCTATCAACTTTTCATACAGCTGATGCTCCCTTAATACTTGTAGCACCATCCTCAAGTGTTTCTCATTCTCTTATTCAGACTTATAGTAAATAAGTATTTCATCCAAAAATAGAATGACAAACGTATTTAAGTAATCTTGGAATATACCATTCATTAAACAAATGGAGAGGGTTGGTTCATTTAACAGTCCAAATGGAACCAATGTAAACTCGTAATGGCCATACCTTGTTCTAAATGTTGTATTACTAATATATTATTCTATAATTCTCACTTGGTGATATTTTGATCATATTTCAATCTTGGAGAATATCTTTGAATCCTTCAACCGATCAAAAAGATCATATATCCTTGGAAAAAAGATACATGTTCTTCACAATCACCTTATTGGGTTTTTTGAAGTGAATGCATAAACTCAAGGTTCCATCCTTATTCTTCACAAATGTGACATCCCCATCATTATGTATACACGTGAAACAATAGTGAAATTTTATTTTTTTTGAAACACCAGACGACAACGACGATTATAGCTAGACGACCCAGCTGACGGCGAGCACCACAACCACAGAATAGGCAACAACAACTAAGACACCAAAAAATTGGCACAAGGGCATTTGGATGAAACATGTGTAGGAAAACAAGGAGGAACACTACCATCCCGACTCAACATGACCACATCTACAAGCTAAGGGACATCAACCCCACCCCGACATCATGGCCTAGATGAACAAGACTAGAACCTCAAGGTGCACGGACCTAATGCCTGAGGCGTCGACCTTTGTGCCAGGTCAACATATGACACTCAGCCACCCTCACCGGGTAGTTGCTCACTTCGACCAAGATATCATTCGTCGCTAACCCATAAGGCACGCCATGATCCCCTCATCAGGAACCATGTTTTTACCTGAAGAGAGGTGCGACAGTAACCCTTGTGCACAACACAAGGGACCAAGACTCAAGAAATCTCTGCCATGCTAGGAACTGAATACTGACTGGGAGACTACATTCCCCACACCAGGTTGATGAGACACAAGAGGGCGAAGGCAAGGGGGTGACGCTGGCCCACACAACATCTTCCTCGACCCCACCAATCACCCAGTCTAACTGGTCTAGAATTACATTCAAATTTAACATTAAAAACACGTGTCAAGGGAGCAGCCTATAACGCAGTTGGGTCCTTATACCATCAAATTAATCTTAAGTGCAATCAAAATTGGAAGGACATGTAAGACTTTCACAATTATTACTATAGCTTTTCAACGACATAACTAGTCATACCACTAAAGGATGAGAGGCTAGGCATCAACCCTATGATATAAATACAATCTTTGATTAAACAAAAGTGTCATTTAATCACTATAAATGACCAGTCCACTAAAATATAGCTGCCTAAAGTGAAGGATTAGATATTGGGCTTTAAAACTCAAGAGAATATGATAGTGTTTAATTGAAGGATAAGTAACATCCAAACTACAACTTTTGCGGTAATGATTTGAATTTATAACACTTATTCCAACATATAACATAGAATACAATCGGATGGGATCAAGCATTAGGTCAAATACATTCAGGACATAGTCATTTAATCATATGTAATACTAAGTTGGGGGGGGTTCTTTTTATTTCCACGAGACCACATTTCATTATCCAAGCTTGTGTGAATCATCCACGTGGAGGAGATATGTGAGACTCCCAATTTAAGGACGAAGGCATGCGCTCTCCATGCGCCCACAGAGTGCCTTTAATCATATGTAATACACAGACCTGTTGCAATTGAGCAGGTCACTGCGCATTTAAGGATATAAATCTGCCTGCCATCAATGCAATTTGTGACCACCGTTCATTAATTTTGTAGTCACCAAGAATACCCTTCTTCCCACTTCACTGGGAATCCACAACCACAGGCACAATAAAATTTAGATTCACTCAAAGAGTATCTGGCTAGCAGGGAATTCAATGCATTGAAAAGAATGAAAATAGAAACAACAGTTATCTAAAAAGGCAACTTTATAAAGGCAACTCGTGGTCATTAATAATAAAAAACAACCAACTTTAACGACATTCGAGGAAATGAAGCTATGTAATAGTAAGGATTTAAGTTTGTGCATAGAGAAAATCTGGTAATAATTAATTAGTAAGCTAAGAGGCTGGGGTGACCCGTCAAAATCGAGCTTGAGTAAGGGAAATCGTGGTCAAGGAGTAAGTGGATTCTCCTGCAGGATCAGGTAAACGTTGCCACAAAAATTTTCGCTGGCCAGGTAGAGAAGAACGTAGGCCCCAACAGGTCAACAAGGTGTGGAGTAGGTAACCACAGAGATAGACTACTGTGATGCTTCAAGGCAATATATATATATATATATATATATATATATATATATATATATATATATATTAAAATACTCTAGAAGTCCATCCCCTCTTAAACGATGCGATTGATGGATCTGTATAAGATCTTTATCATTAAATAAAATCAGAAATAGGTTGTAGTACAGGAGCACTGTCCAGAAGTCAATTCCACGTAATTATTTGAACATGGAAGGTCAGGGCATGCAGAGAGGATTGTCTTCAATGCTAGATATTACACCAACGAGTCTACAAAGGATTCTAGGAGAAGATCATTGGATGAGGGCTCATTTCTTAAATTAAAAAGAAAATTTGCAGTCCTAGAGTCCATAAGACCGGAGCCCAACCTCAGGAGACCCCATATAGACAAGTAAAACATAAATGGACTTTCTAAACATTATTTACAATAATACTTTTAAATTTTAATTAAGCTGCAATGCCTTTAGCTTATTCAACCAATCAATACAATAAAACCTCCCATGCCGATGCAGATCCCATGCAGACCACCACGACAGGTAAGATTTGATAGTACCATGTCGACAACAATCACCGCCATGGGGTCACAAAATCACACCGGATTTCAATAACAAAAAGGTTCCTTGTGCATTTACAGACCTGCTAAGAATATTAGTATAATCCTTTAACTTTGACCCTGACTGCTCTTACTGGTATGTTGAACATTCAGACCTATCAACAAATCTTTAAATCATATTGCGTAGAAGAATTAATTATAAAATTTGTATTAGAAAAGAAAGAACAGGAAACAGACAAGACAAATTACCTTTAACTAAAGCATATAGGTACAGCATACCCAACCAAACAACCACACAGGGTTAAAACTTATCCATCTATACACAACGCTGATTTGTAATTATCCAAGAATAACAAGAAAAATGCAGGGTTAAAATTTCTCTTCCACTGCAAATGCAAAGTTATAAATTCATCCAAAAACAATCCAGGGTTACAATTTTCCGTCAGACAAATGCATCATGGTGCATGGTGAACCATCTACCCAGGACAACATCAGAGGTGAAAACAACACAGGGAAATTCCAGCAAGGTATAAAGACGCACGGTGGAAAGAAAGGCTACGCCAACAACAAAATTTTAGGGTTAAAGAAACACATCAAGGTGCAAGATAATCATTCAGCCAAGGACAACAACAGAGGCAGACGACTGATAGGTTCATCTGTCACTCATCATCCTCGCACAGAAAATCAAGGCGTTGAGACCCATAGGTCTTTTAACGCTAAGGTGACGACCATAGATCAGGCTCCTGGCCGACTGCTCAGGCGAGGACTAGTGAGCTAGGGATGAAGGCTAAACAACCATAAAGGCCACAATCAACACAACAATGTGGTCAAGATGTGCGAGAAACGAAGGCCATGGAAATCAATAATCATTGAGCTAGGCTAAGATGTTTCAATCATCAATTTTAAAAATAAATCAGTTTACTTCACCATTAAATACTCAAGTAAAAGGATAAGTCCTAATACACTCTATCATACACAAATTAAGAGAGTGTACCTTTGCCTGATCACCCACTATGAATGATATCCCACACGCTCCATGCAACTCCCGCTTGCCAACCATCGAGACTTCACCGGTACCTCCCAGCCAACGTTGGGGGTACTCTTCTTCCCCCTTAGCCCCCTGAGCCGCAAAGGGGCCACACACTCACTATCCATAGATTCGACTAGCTCCCAAATCACCTCACAAGGCTGAGCTACCACTCCTCACCGAGCTGGGTATCCCAACTCCCACAAGTTAAGTCAGTCAAGTGAATATTTCTATAGTGTAATGTTACGAAAACAGAAGATGATCCTTCATCCTTCTCCCTCCTTCATTATATAGAGTTTTGAACTTCCTTTCTTTCCTAAATCTCATTTAATTAAAATTTTAATAATAAATTCCTAAAAATTCTTCTTCGTACAAGTGTCCCCCATCCCCTACATTCCTCCATTATTTAATTTCTTTAATTAGTTAATTATCTTATTTCCCTCACCCACCTAGAGTTACTCCTAGAATCACTCCTAGGTTTCCCTAATTTCCCTTACAGGTTTTAAAGGCTTTCCCTATTATTAAATTGCTAATTCAGTTTAAATTAGAAAGCTCTTAAATGGTAGATACTTTTTCTAAGATTGACTTTCGGCTTTTAGCCTTATGTTCCCCCTTTTCCCTTTTTATGTTTACCTCTTTTTCTAGTTTCCTAAATTTTAAGATTTTCCCTCTTTCCCCTTTTTAATTAGAACTCAAAAAGGCAGGTGTGGAAATTAACCCCTTTTCCCTTTGATCATTTAATTAGTATATTTTAAATTATCAAAAAGATAAAACAATTAATTCCCTTTTTACATTTTATCAACAGATTTTTTTTATCTTTTTATGAATAAATTAAGTTTCTTACTACCTTCATGTTACAAGATTTAACGAGGATCATAATTATTATTTAAGTTGTTTTTATTTTTAATATTATTTTTTTTTTTATAGAAGACAAAATTTTACCAATAGCGTAATTTAGACTTATACCTTAAATTTCGTACTGGGCGACATTTAATTAGGGAATTTTTTTTTAAAAATACTTAACACATTATTCCTCTCAAGGCCATCTAAGTTCATCCCTCTATCATTGACAACGCAACGTGCCATTCAGGACGCACTAGGTGCTCCAAGGGTGCCACTCGCCTCATTTGTTCCCTTGCATGATGTTCCCTTGAAGACCCACTACGTGCTCTAAGGGTGCCACTCGCCTCTTGAATGACATGGTAGACATAAATAACCCCTAGAGTCAACACTCCGCCAGGTGAAATAGTCTACCCTCACGATATCGTGCGCCCTATCAAACTAGGTAATAATTAACCTACAGTTTGATCCATGGGGGAAGTGCTAGTAGGCTGTGGCAGAGCTGCTATCCACACCTCTCCCTCAACATCTCTGGTAGTTGTGCGTGACCCCTTTACTCCACATGTTAGTCTGGTCGGCAAGCTATCGTCAGCCTGCATCATCAATGAATCATGTCAGAACATATCCATATCACATCACCTAATCAGAAGCACTAAAATCACAGTGAAACAATCAAACCCCAATGGTACACTCCCCGAGCTAATGGGTACCTCCCGACTAGATCGAGTCCAAGGGGTTCCATCGGTCACCTGCTGTCCTCAAGGGTCCAAAATCCTACACACTCATTAAAGCGGAGTCAATAGCACTTGTCTATGTAGGGGCGGAAAACAACATGTCATCATCCAGCAATGCCTCATAATCAAAATCAAAGTTTAGAGACGGAAAAACAACATGTCATCATCCCATAATGCCTCATAATCAAAATCAAAAGTTTTAATAGCATAATAATCCGGATCACTTGCAAGCAAGTGTCCTCAAAGAATAGGTTCGCTAAGTGCGCCAGAGCAGGATGTTACAACAAAAAATGCCAAGGCACCCCAAGGAGATACACTTGGGCACATATACCCTTTATTCAAAATCTCTTCAAGCTTCATTTGCAATTCCTTCATCTTTGGTTAACTCATCCTATAAGGAGTCTTGGATATTAGGGATGCTCCTGGCATAAGATTCATAGAGAAACTAGTCTCTCTCTTGGTTGGAAATATCGATATCTCTCCAAATAAATCCTCAAACTATTTTAGGACAACATATTCCTCAATATTTGTCACTTTATCCTTAGCTTCCTCTTCCATATGTGCTGCAAATATTTGGCATCCTTTATTGAAGCGTTTCTTTAGATGCAAGTATTAAATTTCTTTTTATTGTTACTTCCCTTGGAATACCTTGAACTATTATTAAGTTCCCTTCCTCATCCAAGAAACTAAATGTGTTTTTATAATATTCGAGGACAACATGGTGGTTTTCCAACCAATCCATACCAATTAGGAAATCATATGAACCCAAAGGTATGATATCCAAATCTACCTTTGTGTTCAATCCATTCATGCTCATTGGACATTCCTTAACCAACTCATTAATTATTCTCTTAGCTCCTGTAGCTAACTAAACTAGCCAATATTTCCCAATCTTTCTTCTTGGAAAATGAAATTTGTCCACCAAATTAGGATCTATATAACTATGAATAGCTTCTTAATCACTGAAAATAGCAACAGGTTGGTCATTGATTTTACCTTCCACTTGAATCACGTGAGATTGAAATTCATCTTGCTTGTTGACCAGGGATGCATAGATCCTTGCCATGCTTCTACCCATGTCCTCAATCGTATCAGCCTGATGTGCATTGTGAACAATCCTCACTTTTTCACCTCTATGACAACAATCTATGTACATGTGCTCTCCCTCACAACCCCAACATTTAATTTTCTCTAATTTTTTTGTCATTGTAGGCTCCTTTGGAGTTGGATGCCCCTGATATTTTTTTATGAAGAATGGTGGCTTGTTCCCATTATTCATATTCTCCATCTTTCCTTTCTTCTTATCTTCCCAAGACTTTTGGAAAGTTGGTCTCACTTGGATATCCTTATAACTTCATCCATATTATTGGTATCATCATATTGTATCTTGTCAATAAATATTCATGGTATCCCACTTAGGAACCTTTTAATCTTTACCTATTAATCCTTGATGAAGTCAAAATACTTCAGGAGTTCTAAAAATCTTCTCTCATACTCACATGAGGTCATCCTCTCCAGCTTGAATTCAAATAACTCCTTCATCTTCTTGTCATAATAATGCTTGGTCAAGTATTTTTTATGAAAATTCTTTTTAAATTTCCTACAAGTGATGTTTTTCTCATCAATGTGCTATACTTGCACGAGATGCTCCCACTACATTGATTCTTTTCCCTTCAGCTAATAAATGGCAATTCTTCCTTCCCCTTCTGAAGAATAATTATGGAAATGAAAAAATGTATTCATCCCCAATAACCAAGTCTTTTCATTCTCATATTTCTTTTTCTTACCATCAAAGGTAGGAGGCTTGATATTATCCATCTCTCCTTGCAAATCATCCACTCTAGACCTTGTTTTATGCTTCTCCACAGGCGATAGGCTTGGAATACTCTTTATCCTCTTAAATAGGTTCCCTGGTGAGTGATGGTGATGCCTATCCACACTTATATATTCTCTTCTTTTATCATGATATATTTGTCTCTTTGACTTTCTTGAGTATGTCCCCTTATCCACTTTCTTCTCTGTTATGTCCAAGATTTGCAACAAACTAGTTTATGCCATCTTGTTGATATTTAACTTTCATAGGCCTATTACTATCATCCTTATATCTTTGAATATATCTCTGAAGACACTTTATGGTATCCACTAAGTTCATTCTCTCCTCCTTTCCTTATCCATGCCCACAGGATTCTATCCCTGCATTACCCATGCTGACAGATAAACCCCTGACTTAATATTCATGGTGGTAAGTCCTATGTGCATATTCCATGCCTCTAGTAGCTTTGTTGATCTTGTTATGATCTATTTTCCCTTAACTCTACAAAATGTGTAGAAAATAGGACTTTTTAGATCAGATTAATTTAACAAATGTATGAATTTATGCACCATTTTCCCCTTTAAATACACCAAAAATAGTATTTATGTTTTCTTGTGAATTCTAAATCTCAAATTCACATTTATAGTGAACGTATGGATTATTCTATCCAAAACCTTTCCAATGAATTCATTCTTGCTCAATTCTAAGTCCTGAGAAGAAATTTATAGCCATTTGATTATTACTCATTTACTCCTTTTATGGTACAACCCTTAACCATGTGCAATTTTTTATCTATTCCCATGTATATTTTCACATGTTAATTTATATTGTTTACATGATCTCAACTGATTTCCTTCATGACCATATTGTAGACAATGTGACCAAGTTTCAGCTTCATCAAAGCTCCAGGATGCTACATACAACCTGCTGAAGTTTTAGGCCAATTTATCTTTTTAGCCATGAATGTTGCATCCTTCTATCCACTTTAGGGTACCTAGAATATTAATATAACTCCATGGTTTTCTTCTATGGATAAATATAATTATGTATACTACTCCTATGCCCCAATCTTATTCATGAGAAGGAAGTTATAGCCTCTAGAAGTCAACTAGGCCTCATTTTTACCTTGCACTATTTGGCTTGTAACACCCTCATGCAGGATCCATTTTATGAACAATTTATATCATTGGAAATATAACTTCAAGATATATCATTTTAGAAGAAAAAACAATATTTCCTAGACTGATTCAATTTCATAAAAAATGGATTTCTAAAAATCTTGTTTAGTCCTCTGAAAAATGGCCTACAAATTAAAGATCTAGAAAATACCTAGACTTTCTTCTCCAATTGAATTATTTTTTGGGAAATTTCACTATTTTCAAGTGAATGGGATGCTGGCATGGAATCCTATTCCACCTGGAACTTTGGGATGATGCCATGTCAGCACCTTCTGGCCACACTGGCCTTGCTCTGTCACCATCTACCACTCTCCAAATTATCTCTTAGACTCTTCCACATCTTCCTTTTTTCTCTCTTGCATGACCTTAAAATTTTCTAAAATATCAATATTTTATGACCCCTTCATGCCCAGCTGGAAAAGTATTTACCCGAATGGGGTAAGGGGTCCTACCTATCTGACAGACTCAAAATGCCATCTTTTTACTAGTCACGAGGATGGGTGGCCCCATATCGCACCTCTTTCTCGACTCGTGAACTTTAACCTCCATTTGATCGAATGATGGAGATTTAGTAATAGATCAATGGATGTGATTAGGATAAAAAATCACCATTGTATCCCCCCTCCACCCTATCAACCATTAACAAAAGGGGGAGGCTCCAAAATGGAAACTATCGGTTTTCAACCTTGTGACATGGAGACCCCATGTTCATTTATGCCCCCCTATGTTGTTTTCCTAAAGAACTAGGAGGACCACCAAAAAACTATGGTTATAGGAACCTGGGGTCATGGTTTTGTAACTCAGGTAGGCATCTATCACTTGCGGCTCCACATGACCTTCCACCTATCACCATTGTCACTTTCCACCACTTCCACTGTGTACCTACCAGCAAGGCCCTACCACCATGGAAGTACACATCACTTATTCCATGCCAGCTAAAATTTGGATCCACGTCATGATGATGTCACTGTATGCAAAAGTACACAATTTTTCCCAATCTTTCCAAATTTCCATTTTTTCCAAATTTCCATTTTTTTTTTAAATTTTCGCAAAAAAAATCCAAATTGGAATTATTTACATGGACACCATTGAAGCTCTCTAAATAAGCTCTATATAACCAATTTTGGCCCTGTAAATTCCAATTCAACTTCAACATCAATCAGTTGTCTCTGTGTGCGGATGGTCGACATTTATGGTCGTGAATTTCATTCAAATTCGTTCATGAATTGGGGAATTTTTTTTACCCAATTTCTCCCAATATGCCATAAATTTACTCTAACTTGAAGTTTTAAGAATTACAAGTTTGAATTTTCCGAGACGAGGATTATAAACTAGGAATCTCTAATCCCTGGACAAAATTTCCCAAATTCCGCATAAATTTAATTGTTGAAATTGGGGATCTTGCTCAATTTCTCTCACATTATTCCAATTATTGTCATGTATGCACTATAATTTATATAATTTTCCTACTTATAGTCCCTAAAATTCCCAATTAGAGATTAAAATAGAATATTTTTTACTCTTGGGCTCAACTCTTCCAATTTTCCCTTGAATTTCTCCCAAATTCACAAGAGAACTTTTAAGAAAAATTTTGTAGATGTACTCTGAACTTTTCCTTAGGAAATGTTAACAAACATTTTGCATGCATAATATACAAGTTTCAATTCTACTATTTTTTATCTCTTACAACTCTAGTGTCGAAACTGAAGCTCTAATACCACATTGTGGCATCCTCATCCCCAAGTTGGGCCATGCCACCCAAAAAATCCAACTTTCTGATACCATTTAATTACTAATGTTCTCTACATATGTAGAACTTATGAAATGCAAAAAATATATAATTCATGCATAAACGTGTATAATAAGAGATACAGGATTCATATAAGCATTCACACAATAAATAGCATAAAAACACAAATAAAACAATTCTTATCTTTTCTATAAATTCACCAACCAAATGAAGACCTCAAACATTCCTCCCAACCATAGACTTTGTTTGTCATAAAATATCAAAAAGGGTCATTGTTGAGTTGAGGCTAGAAACTCCACTAGGGAAGGCTTACTAGGCCATACTAAGGTCTAGCTAGCACAATAATTCTCAATTTAAGGTGTGAACTATTGCAACTAGTCTACAACCTCTCACTTCCCATAGTTTGTCTCTCCCCAGGAAGTGTGCCACTTCCCTACTCAACATTCTTTCGACTACACCACTTCCTTACCAGGATTCAACAACAATCCAGATAGAAAGTCTCATATCTTTGTAGTTATTTCCCAGTACACAGGGGAAACAATTCCCAACAACTCTCCCACCCATAGAGAATGCTCACGGGCCTGAAAACCCACTTCTTCATCATGCACACATGCCTAACAACCTACTTGTTCATCTCAAAATACTCATTCTGACTAGATACCAACATCTCCAAAAATATCCCAAGTACAGGTACAAATGATGATGGAAGGAAGGCTTGAATCGCCATAAGCAGAGTGAGAATAATGAGAGAATGATGGAAAAATGTACTAAGTTCTCACTTTAAGTATGCATGCTCCCAATTTGACACTTGTCATGTTGGGAACTACCTTTTATCCACTTGGATGATACATTCCCCATCCTTAGGACTTATTATAAAATATCATATAACTTTGACTTTAGGAAATATTAATAAAGTATTCCCTTGGGCTTAAACCCCTTGGCTTAGCCCCTCTTCATAGACTCTTATCCCCATTTCCCCTCTAGTGGATTTCCAACCCCCCATACTCTTTTTTATGGTTGGACTATAGCAGTGATGCATTCTTATTAATATATGAGTGTGATTACCTATTACAATGATAGACTCACTAGCCGTTTAACATCTAGGCTCTTTAGCTTACAATGACACAGGAACTCTGGCGTCAAAACACATATACAAAGGGAATCTAGCTCAAAATATCTTGACTCACCAGCCTATATGTACATTTACAAATGGGGTTTCATATAGGGCTATTAGATTTATACATAGAGTGATGATACTTTTAAATTAATGGAAATAATAGCATAGATAAGGTGAGAGGAATACTCAGGATCCAATGAAGAAGAAGTAGGAGAAAATGAGGTAGATAAACCCACGTGTACTCCATAAGAACAAGAAGAATAAGATTAAGTAGAAATATAAGTTATTAATGTAATTCAACAAAGGATAAGAGTAATGACAATAAGCAAAAATGAAAAAATATCTAGAAATTTAAATTTGACAATGGTAGCAACAACAAATCATGTATCACTTAGACTCCTTGTGTTCCATGGAATTGGGAAGGATGATTCCGAGAAACACTAGATTATGTGTGAATATATCTATATTGAAAATAATGTAATGGATGAATATAAGATGATTGCAAAGTTGGAAACCACTTTTAGAGATAGAGATCTATAACGATATATGAAGTACAAAATTAGTTTACTAGTAGGACAAACTATTATTTAAAGAGTTTCATAAATGTAAGTTACAAGAAACATTTATTGCAGAACTGAAAGAGAAAAAATAGAAAGTGGAGGAAATGTATTAGGACTATGAGCAAATATTTAAATATTTGGTAGACAATAAGTTACAAGAAACATTTATTACAGAATTGAAAGAAAAAAAATAGAAAGTGGGGGAAATGGATTAGGACTATGAGCAAATATTTAAATATTTGGTAGACAAGTTTTCATTATAGATTCTAGATATCTAGCATAGAGAATGGTTTATTTATAGGTTTCTTCCTCACATCATAACTCTCCTTACCCAACATGAAATCTACGAATCCCTAGAGATCACTACGTAATTGGAATATATAGGAGGAAATGTTGAATTGACTTCAAGATTAGCACATGTTTAAAAGTAGTTGGAATTCTAACTTTCCAATTATAATACATGGCTATGTGTAAATATACAAAGGGGAATGTATGGTGTCGATTATATAGAATGGGCTGCCAGCATAGAAATGAATTTCTTATGTTGGTTAATTACGTCTTGATTAACATATCAAATATTTTTCACATAGGATACAATCCCAATTGGTATGAAATTTGTAAGCAATGGGGGAACAAGCCACCTTAGTTCCCCATGTTGTATAAATATCAAAAAATCATCAAATACCTTTTTGTGGGTTCTATAAATAAATGGGGCATGGTATGAATAATTGTAGGTCACTACAATTGATGAAGGAACACATCATGGATGCATACAACGTGCAAAGTTTGAATGATAGTGTGACTAAGGGAAGATGACACTAGAAATGAGGATACCAAGGACATGGACAAGGAGGATATGGTGGCCCATATACATATTTTAACTATGGATATGTAGGGTACATTGTGCGTTATTATACAAACCCCACAGATCGTGTAGAGATTTTTCATAATACTCAAAATAAGGCTAGATAATTATTGTAATTGTTCTAGAAGTTGGAAGAGAAATGAAGAAGAGTGAATATGGTCTCTCTATAGTCTCAGAGAGAATAATATGGTTGAATACTAGTAGTAAATGTGGTGACAAGAGGAGAGGAAAGAACCAAACTAGTTGTAGATAACATGGGTAGTTTACTAGTTCCAACATAGATATTCCTTGTTGGTGTACACTTTTTTGTGCTTTATCTATATCCACCTCTCTCTATAGTTTAACATCAAAATGGTGTACCTTTTCTTACAATCCATTTTTGTTTCCTAGAGTATTTCCTAGTTTAAGAGGAAAGGGAGGACACTTTCCATCTAAACAAGGATGAATTGATATGATGATCCACCCAACAAGAAAGGTGCATCACCAACAATGCCCCACCTTTTAGGGTGCATTCCTAGATCTATAGTTATAATCATTAATATTTAGTTGCATATTTTATCCCTTGAGCTACATGCATTTGTGTTGTTTAGCATTTCTTTTAGTCTTCGACCTCCATGCATCTAGTATAATATTTCTTCCAATTTTGAACTACATGTAATTAATTAAGAAGTTAGTTTTGGACATATTGTAAAATAAATAAGAAGTTCTTTCTCCAAGTCATTAAAGTGAGTGATATGTTTTGAGCTATTACCTTTTTCTTCTGATTTGTATTTTTTTTAAGTTTTCACTGCTAGTTCAAATCTTTTATATCACATATGATACCATTTAAGGACATTAGTAGCTTTCACCAATACCAAATTATGAATTAGTTGTGAAAGCCATTATTGACATGGATGGAATAATATCCTCTAACTATAGGGAAGAATCCCTCTCGAGCTCACTAACTCTTTCTAACTGCAATACATGAACACTTCACATAACCCCCTCTCCTTCCACCTAAATTTGGTTCAAATTCAATTCCTATAAATATTTTCCTCCATTTTCCATAACCTTCCACCCAATACTTGAAGAAAAAACTTTCAACCATTTTTCTCTAAGTCTTCAAACCATTCCTTTTGACTCTTTGATAATTATTATTTCGACAACATTACTTCATCATTATTATGATCTCACACACACCATTTAATCTCTCATATTAATATGATGGAAAGTTTTTCTCATGTCTATTATCATCCCCATTTAAGATAAAGTTCCATTATTTGATTTTTAATGTAAATTGTTTTTCATAGTTCCATTAATTGTTTTTTAATGTAAATTGTTTTTTATTATTTCGACAACATTACTTCATCATTATTATGATCTCACACACACCATTTAATCTCTCATATTAATATGATGGAAAGTTTTTCCCATATGTATTATCATCCCCATTTAAGATAAAGTTCCATTATTTGTTTTTTAATGTAAATTGTTTTTCATACTCAAGTTTTTTTATCTGATTTACATGTTCCATTATTTGTTTTTTAATGTAAATTGTTTTTCATACTCAAGTTTTGTATATGATTTACGTGGAGGGATGAATGATTTAATTTATTGATGTCTAAGTTATTGATGTTTATCCATAGTGTGATTTTTTGTTACCAAAATGTTAAGTAGAATGGAAGTTGAAGAGGAACAATACAAATGTAAATGATATTTAAATAAATTTTACATATTTTTCACAATATTATATATATTGTAATTTGTTTTTCCAAAATACCCTCTCTAATTTTGTATCCAATAGGTAGTATTTTAATGAATAAAGGTTTTCTAAGCATTTCCATTTAAAGATCAATCTTTAGAAAACTGTTGGCCTTTCCACTATCTACCAATTATTGTTTTTACAATAGCGTCTCATCGTTGTTATGATGATAATATGTCATAAAATAAATCAATAAATATACCGTTATGATTGAATATAAGTATAATCGGTCTTGTCAAATTTCATGGAGTAAATAAGCTCATAGTCAATTTGTTTTTAAACATAGAAATGTGCAGGCATTATAACATGTGCATATTTTTAATAGAGGCACGCAATGTTTTAACATTAACTCAAACCAAACATATAGGGAAATGTGGAGGTGTTTTAACATTAACTCAAACCAAACATATAGGGAAATGTGGAGGTGTACATGAGTTGTGCATGGAGGTTTGACAAGGTTGAAGTTATTCAAATATAAATGTGTCTACATTTTTAGAGCACATACATTTTTAGAGCACATACACATTCTTGAAATTCATTCTTGAAATTGATAACAAATATGCATTTCTACTGTAATGATTTCAAAAAGAAACTTCTTGCACCTATCCTTAAGGTAATCCTTTTTCCATTTTTAGATATTTTTTAATTGTAATTTGATTCAATTCTGATGACCTAATTGCTCATGCCATAATTTACTTTGATGATTAGCGTGAGCAACCCAACCATAGAAGGGACTATTTGTAAATGTAGGAAAATCATGAAAAAATTGTGAATAACTTGTATATTGATTTATAGGACCAATAAAAACGTATACAAACCGTTATTTATATCCTTTAAAACATATTTATTAAGACAAGTTTCAAACTTTATATCTTTATTGGAAAGCATGGTAAATAGAAAACAAATTGATTGACATTCCCTTTGTATGAAACACATATTTGAATTCACCATTTGGAACATCCACTTTTATTGGACTAAGAATTTGAAGGTCACTACTATTATAAATAAAAACTCTCAAATTAAATGTTTGTCTTTCTTATAAGAATTAAACAATGAAGAATTACGTGTCACTCTTCCTTGTCACATGATGAAAAACATATAAATCCATGAACCATTTTACAAAATGGAAAGAGTCTTATAAGATTGAACAAGAAATGTAGCAAGAACAACCTTCTTATCCTAACAAGATTATATATATATATATATCCCTTATTCTTATTCTTTTATTTTTTAAAGTCTTTATTTTTTATTCTTTTATTTTTTAAAGTCTTTATTTTTTAAGCAATTTTTTTTCTAAATTATTAGATTTACCACAATATTTACACGAAAGAACAATCTTCTTATCTTAACAACCTTGATTATATATATCCCTTATTTTTTTATTTTGCAAAGTTTTTATTCCTTTTAAATCATTTTTTTTCAAAACTATTACATTTACCATAATATTTACACGACATCCATTTGTTTTCATAATTACACTAGAATTATTAAAACACTTCCATACATTACTAAGCATCAACACTATCATCGTGACCTCTTTTCAGTTTTTTAAAGATCTCTTATGTTGAAACTTATTACCAATTGGTACATGGGAATTTCCAATTAGTACCTATGTTTGAGAAATGAGGCTTATCATATTCTCTATTCACATTCTTTTAATGTCACTTAGCTTCAATCTTATTACAAATTGGTACATGCGCATTGCAAATAACTATCTATGCTTAGCTTCAATCTTATTACAACTTGGTACATGCACATTGCAAATAACTATCTATGTTAAAGAAATAAGACATACCATATTCATTAAATTGAGTTTAAGATTTCCTTTTGATATTTTAATATTTTCATTTATGCATGAGATAAAATTAACATATCACTGAAGTGGGGAAGGGAATATCGAAGAAAATAAAAGGTGGATATGTTGTAAAAGGAAAGTAGTGTGTTTTTTTCTTATAATGTGATGTGGCCAATTATGTTTCACTAACATTTTGAGGTCCAATTATGTTCCACAACATTTTGAAGTCCAAATGCTTCATGGATATACCTTCTATTTACGGTTTGCTAGCTTATATTAATGAATTTTCTCACTTTTATGATTCTTTTTACCTCTCGTTATTTGTAAATTAAACAAAGAGACATTACAAGAGGACCATTATACTATAAGCAGTCATGTGTATGTGCAATTTTCAACCTTACAATAAATCCATTGATTATGAATTTAGATGTGATTGTTTATGATGTTATTGATCGTGCCTTCTACTATCGTGTATATAATAATGTTCAAAACATAGAAGAAGATACATTGTTGGTCTCTCCCTAACGTAGAATAGAATGATAATTGCGAGGATGGGTTGAGGCTACAAAAAGTTATTTATGAAAACAAGAAAGAATATAGACTTGAGTTAGTCCCTTGACTCCATATTATTGTGTTTGGAGAATCGATGTCCATTAGTCTCTTTATGTCCTCGATTACAAATATGTCCATCAAGGAATGCAATAGTATGAATGTTAACATATGATTCACTACACGTCATATGTATGTATTTATGTTGGACAAGGCATTGATCCATTTGAAAAAAAAAATAGGTAACATGCATATGGCCATGGTGTTAAAAAATACATGTTGGGAAATCCATATGAGACATTATTCTTTTTTTCTTTGCAATCTTTCTATGTCTCATGTGTTCATCAAGTTTCCATTTGACAATTTTTTTTCCAAGACTTCTCCTTTTGTTTTGTTTATGATGTTTGTTCTATAGTAGTTATTGGGTAGCCTTCTTTGAAGGTGATGACACCATTTTTACATTTATCTATTCTTCTCTTGTGTCAATATTGCTTTCAAGAAGATTGGACAAGGAAAAAAAATGTCTTCTCTTTTTATAATACGTTAAATTGCTTAGTTTTATTCAATTTTTCTTTATATACAAAGTCACTTAATTCTCGTGTCAATAATATTATAAATATTTAGCCATAAATATTTGACATGACACAAATTCAACTAACAATACTTTGATATAATACAAAGAAACCAAAATGTAAACAATCAATATATTGTATATCTTTCCAACACTTCTTCCCTAAGTTATTGAAAAATTTCATTGTTTTGTTTTTGTTTAACTTCCTACTACCTTAAATTATCAATAATTTCAAAATATATAATAACATATAGATATTGTGGATTTTCATAACTCTTTATCCATGTAGAGATTAAAAAACACATTTCAAGTAATGGCAAGTGGCACACTTCAATAGCTTGTGAATGTTAAGTTATGTTTACATGAGGTTCTATTTATGGATCCTAATCAAACTAATATTCTATTCAATGTGAGAATCTTTATTAGTGGGGAATATTTATTAATGGCCTATGCTGATTAAAAGTATGAGAACTACACCTGAATTACTTAGTTAATGAGTGCTTAGATGTTCTATGAGAGAATCATGGAGCACTGACATGGGTTCATTTTATTTGATAGCATGAGTATGTTGTACTTGGATTTATATGTATTGAATTGGTGTGTTATGAAAAAAATAAATGCAAAAGTTAATTATAAAGTTATGAGCTTTGAATCCTATGAATATTGATTCCTTTGTCATTATTACAAGTTGAGCAGATTCTTTGAAATTACAAAGTTTAAGACTATTGATTCTTTTCTCATTGTTATAGGTTGGGTAGATTCTCTGAATTCTCATCAAAAAAATAAATAAGGTGTTTGAAGATTATAGTTTTTAAAACTAAGTAATGATGTTTCATTATTAGGAAACATGTTTGTGTATAATAATAAATATGACCTTGTATTTTTATGGTTAATATGAAAAATCCAAATCCATTTTAAAGAAGCTTAGAATTATGGTTTAAGAGGTTTTAGTTGTGAAGAAGAGACCTAATTTTTTAAATAGCCATAAATGTGCCAATATATAGGTTTAAATTTACATGCATTTCAAAATGACACACATGCAATAAACTTTGAAACCAAGAAAATGTCCAATAACAAAACAATGTTCATTTGTAATTTACATGGGATTTTTTTGTCCATCTATCATTTGCATGGCAATTAATTATAAAGAAAGTAATAATATGAAAAATCCAAATCCATTTTAAAGAAGCTTAAAATTATGGTTTAAGAGGTTTTAGTTGTGAAGAAGAGACCTAATTTTTTAAATAGTCATAAATGTGCCAATATATAGGTTTAAATTTACATGCATTTCAAAATGACACACATGCAATAAACTTTGAAACCAAGAAAATGTCCAATGACAAAACAATGTTCATTTGTAATTTACATGGGATTTTTTGTCCATCTATCATTTGGAATGTTCATTTGTAATTTACATGGGATTTTTTTGTCCATCTATCATTTGCATGGCAATTAATTATATTTTTTTGTCCATCTATCATTTGCATGGCAATTAATTATAAAGAGAGTAACAATAGGAAGTTGAAGAGAAGTTGGATATGTGTGTTTCTTATGTGCTCACCTTTACCTTTTCTATAATGTTTACACTAATGCTCGATCAACTATAGAATCGACCTCTAAACCAATAGAACCAACTACATCTACTTCTTCCATTTGAGCTCTAGATCATAATTCTCCTAAAAAAATCATATTTCAATTAAATATGGGGGAGTTCCAGTTTCATCGTTCGTAGAAGAAAGGGCATCGATCCCATTAGCTTAAGCAACATAAACATTTGAGCAAGTTGCAAGTAAGCTACTTGTAATGACATTAAGCCAATCGATTATCGTATAGTTTTGGCTCTCCCCGTTAGTTCATTGTTGAGACACCTTCCTGTAATGATCCCTATCACGTCATTAATGAGGTGCTATCGACCTTAATTGAGTGTATCATATGACCGATGATGACCACGATGAAGTTGCAATGAACACAAGGGCCAAGATGAGTGTTGACTTGTCACACTTGATGAACTATGCATGCTTCAACGAGACTTTGGTTTCTGTTAAGAGGGGAGATAAGCCAACGAAATGATCATGAAATCGATTATTTGATGGATTTGCTTGCTCGGGAAATGGTGAAAATTCTTATTCACGATGCACGCTACCATTTTATCACAAGAAACAAGATGAAATGGACTCCACTTATTGCCAATGCTTTGTCTACTAATAAGGCCTCTGAAATGCATGAGTGGCATGAGCTATGCAATAGAAGAAAAGCGTTGAAAAGGGAGGTTACATAGTGAATGCAAGAGTGCTTTTCTCAATCAAATTATATGCATGGAATGCAAAGCACGCCCCCACAAAGTTTGTATTAGGAACTAATCTTCCTTACAATATAGTAAACTCCTACGATACTAATGTGCTTTGATGGGTTGGAGAGGAGGGACAACATTACAAAGTCTATGAGCAGGGGAAATAACTTCAGCGAAGCATGTTGAAAGTTACTATTTCACCCGTGTAGCTTCTACCCACATTTCGGCTTCTCTCACTCGTCCACTCATAGATTGCTATCTAGTCTATTCAAGTGTTGTGGTAAGTTCTTCTACCAGCTTCATCAATTATTCATATTCCCTTTGTAACTACGCCATGAGCGCTTGGGGATTCTTTTGATTCTTCCATGCTTAACCCAATGTTGAAAAGTGGAGAATACACACCTTCTCAATACTTGTTATGGACTGAGTTACAAGTTCTAGTTCCCAATTCCAATTGAGTTGAAATATCAATTTAATTAGGAGGGTTGCATGCATAAATGGAAAGGATATGCATAATTTGGATCTTCAATCAATAGACGACATCTCCATCCGCGACTAGAGTATATCAAATTTCATTGATATTTGTGTTTGTTGAAGGAATCATCGATGTTCATTGATATTTGTGCTTGTTGAAGGAATCATCGATGTTTGAACTATTGGTGTAAATATGAAGAATAAACATGGAAGCAGCCGCCTATTCTGTAGTAACAATTTGGAGTGAGTGCCAGGTGAGGATGAAAAGGCTACTAGATCATGACATGGTGGTTTTCAATGTGTCAACAAGTGTAATAAAAACACCTTTAATTTAACTATAATACTATATTAAATTAACATGTTTTATTTTTTAAATGATGAAAAGTTAAATTAATAATTTAAATAATATGTTTAAAAAAATATTTTTAAGAAATTATTAGTATTAAGTATGTAAATCATTTAATTTAAATTTTTCTAAAAATTCAAAATTACTCAACTACTTACACTTTAATTTCAATCCATTTAATAGTAAATAAACACTTTAATTTCAATCCATTTAATAATAAATAAAAATTGAATTGTCAAATTTCAATAACAAGAATTTCAGAGATAACCAAATCATTAACACATGAGCTTCCTCCATATCGGTCGGTGTCTGCATACTGTGTTAATTCTACTAACAAATACCTAAATCTACGTCTTCCCTTTACAATTGTTTTTTAACCGAGGATTAAGTTAATTATCTTAAGATATACATGGCTGCCATCAAACATCATATTGTTCAGTTAAATTATTGTTTAATTTTGTTTTTAAAATCATAAAACCGTTCCATTGGCACTGCATTTTCCTCCATCTTTCTACGTTGGATCCGTGATCCGAAAGCCTTTCTATTCAACCCACAATCGCTTGGGCAGTTTCCTCCTTCTTTCTACGTTGGATCCATGACCCGAAACCCTGGCTTGGTTATTAAGTCAAGTATCGCGATGTTCTGAATGGCTATTATTCGTTCATGACATTTTGGTTTATTATTATTTTTAATTTTCATGGTCGCAAATTCAAATGATGAAAACTGACCGCAGGGGATAAGGCTGATAATTGGCTAAAGAAAGAAACGTGTTTTGAGATTATTGTGTGGGTTTGTACGACACCGGCAACGGACGACGAAGGGTTGAAGGAACCCTACACTTTAGAGAAACGCCTCCCCGTAATTATGGTCATCATATGGGCGTGATGTAAAGATTTCATTTTGCACAAGGAATGCGCCAAACGTCCCGATAGATATGACCACCCAAGTTTTCTCCAGTGCCTTCAATTTCGTTCCAAAACACTATTAAGACATCACTGTACAGCCTGCAAGAAATTGTTGGGAGGTTATGTGTTCGAATCTGAAAAACATGATATAAGGTTGCATCCCTTCTGTATGGTGCTCCCTCAAACACCCGAATTCACAGGGCACCCAAATAGTGCTGAACGCACCGCTTCCAGGCTTGCAGAAGCTATTTCAGGTAGCGTTAAACGGGTCGCCAACTACGTTTTCGACGAATTACTGGAATCAATAGGCTCTGAGATAGGTTCTCAGATCTTTAATGGTGACAGTATTGACGCCGGTAATGGTGGCAATGGTGAGGCCGCTAATGGTAGGACTAGGGATTAAAATGCTTTTCAAAACTGTCATGACCGTCCTCAGTTGTAGAGAGGTGAGTTCTGTTTCGTTTGTTTTAACTTCTGTAGTCTCAGTATCCATGTATCTCCTCTCTTGGCCGTCCTCGGTTGTACAAAGTTGAGTTCTGTTTCGTTTGTTTTAGCCTTTGTAGTCTCAGTATTCATGTATGTCCTCTCTTAATCGTTTATTAGTGATGATATTTTCACACCTGCTTTTGCGTCTTTATTAGTGATGATATTTTCACACCTGCTTTTGCGTCTGTTGAAACAATCTTGTTTCATGTATTGAGTGGTCCCCGAAACAAATGATAGAATGTTTCTTAAACGTATATGTTTCTTAAATGATAGAAATAGATTCTTCTTCTTCTTCCTTTTTCTTTTTTTTTTTTATTTTTAATATTACATGAGGTGCTACAGGAAGCTTTATTTGATATCATATTATATTTATTAGAAATAATCACTTTTACACAAAGTGGTATCATATTATATTTATTAGAAATAATCACTTTTACATAAAAGTGGTTGATATAAATCTTATTAGAAATAATCACTTTTACATAAAAGTGGTTGATATAAATCTTATTAGTTGAAAAAGATGGAAAATGAGACCTAATCATTAATAAATTAATACATTTTAAATGTAACAAACAAATAATAATTAATAATTAATTATCATTAATTATCTTTAATTTTTTAAATAATTATTAATAATTTATTAAACTATAATAATTAATTACTTAATTGTTAATAATTAATTAATTATAACTAATTAATTGAAAAATATTAATTAACAATAATTTATTTTTTAATTATTAATTGATATTAATAATAAATAAAATATTAATTAATAATTAATAATAAAATATAAATTAATTAATGAAAAATAAAACACTACCTAACAAAATAATAATAATAAAGTAAGCATGTGATAAAAAGAAAGTAAAACTAAACTAAAGACATTAAAAAAACAAAGTAATGATGTGATATATTAATTAATTAATTAAGTAATTTTTTAATATATTCGTAAAGTATAAATAGATTGTTAAATATATTAATCAAGTACTAATACATTAATAATATATAAATACATTGATCATTAATATAATATTACATAAATGTAAGAAAGTAATAAAATATTAATTAATAAATATATAAATAATCAATTAATTAATATAATAATAGAAAAATACATTATTATGTTATTAATGGTAATAGAAAAATACTAAAACCAATCTTTTTGTTGTTTTGTTGACTTTAGAAAAGCTTTTGACAAGGTTCCTAGGAAAAACCTTTGGAATAGGTTGGAAGGGATACAAGTGCCTCTCGAGTTGAGGGCTACTGCAATAAGGATGTATGAGAACGTTATTCGTTTTCCTAAGTTTAAAAACATTGAGGGCTAGTCAAAGGAGATTAACTGCAATGTGGAGTCAAACAAAGTTTTCCCTTGTCCCCCTACCCTTTTTGGCATATACATTGATAAGTTAGAAGGATGCTCGGAAAAAGCAGGTTGTAGCCATTCTCTCACTTTCATTATAGTCATCAATCTTCTTCTTTCCGATGATATGGATTCTTATGACAGGAGTCCCATGATCTTGAAAATAACTAAGAATCCTAAAGGATTTATGCTCCAATATGAGTATATTTATTATCTTGAAGTAAGACTAAGGTCATGATTATTAAAATCCAAATAAGATCCCTTATGATACCTTTGTATATGACAACGATAACTTGGAGGAAGTGAATTCATACAAATATCTTGGAATTGATATTCACCACAAACTCAGATTGGAATTATACCATTGAGAAAAAGATTAACAGGGGATGGAAAGCTTATTATGAGCTTAAAGAAACAATTGTAAATCGATTGATCTTTTCGAGTGGGGATAAGAAGAAACTTCTCTTTGAGACTCTTATTACACATTTTATTCTTTATGGACGTGAGTAAAGGGCTGCTTAGTATCTCTTGTGAATCTAGAGAGATAGAAATACAAAGAATTTTATAACCTATAATCTCAAAATTAAAATCGCCCTATCATCCTCCTCGTAGAAACAAGCCTCTCCCCATTGAGGAGCATGGCTATGACTAGATACCTAATGTATAAGAATTAAGTTAAACAACATGGAAGACAAAGAGGCTACCTAAAATTTCTTAAAAATCAAGTCATAACCACCACCATCGACTCAAGCGAGAATAGCATAAAGACGCCCGATCTTGGCTAAGCTATTGGAGAATCCTAGAAGACACCATTTTAGAATAAAGATACTATTAAAAAAAAAAAAAAAAAAAAAAAAAAATGTGGTGTGATAAAGGGGTAGAGGAAAAATGGAGTGAATTATAAATATGTAATCAGCCCTAATCTAGAGATCAAAATTATCTATCTATTTCCAAAGTGGAAAGAAAAAATAAGCATTGCTAAGATGAAAACAAATTCTCCCACGGGCTCCATAGTGAAATGGGCATTGGTCGATTTCTAAAACACCATGGGATGAAAGAGTGTGTCACCTTTGTGACCTTCAACAAATTGAAGATGAAGAAACCTTTCTCTTAGATTGTCCGACCTATACCCCTATTAGATCTCAATTTCAAAATGTGATCACTACAAGCCTTTCTAACCTTTTAAGTCATCAAAAGTATAGTGATCTTGGAAGCTTCTCTTAATGCTTTTGAGCAGAGAAAAAAAATTCTAAAGAAGTCCTGAAGTAATCACTTAAGGTCTTAAAAGGTTTGATAGACTAATTAGGTCTTAGTGGACGTGAAATCAGCATCAACATCATAAATATGATCAATACATTTTATAAAGTAACTATGAATACATTAATGTATAATGTATAATGCTTAATATATAAATGTAATACATTAATTAATAAATACCTTAATAATATAATATATTATATTAATTGAATTTATGCATTAAAAGATGTATAATGTAATATATAAATGTAATGCATTAGTGTAATAAATACCTTATTAATATATTGTATTAATTAATTTTATACATTATTACATTATACATTAAAAGATAGTTAAAGTATAAATAAATTAAAACATTAGTAAACTAACAAAGTAAAAAAACATTATTACACAAAAACAAACATTAAACTACTACACTATTATATTGGTAGAGAGAAATGCATTAATGTGTGGTAATGCATTGTATATTATTAATCATTAAAAGGTGGATTAAAATAATAAATGCATTTGATGATGATGATGATGATGATGATGATTAAGCATTAAGAGAAACTTTCCAAGATCACTGTAAGCTTTGTTGAGTTAAGAGGTTAGGAAGGTTGGTAGTGTGATAAATATTTTTTGAAAATGAGGATCTAATATGGGTATAGGCTTGACAATCTAAGAGAAATCACTTTTCATATTCAACCTTCTTAGTGTTACTAAGGTGACACACTCTAGCCTAAATCCCATGGCATTTTTAGGAATTGACCAACACCCAGGTTCACTATGGAGCACAAGTGAGAATTTTTTCTTATATTAGCAATGCTTATTTTCTTTACACTTGGCAAACTATATAGATAATTTGATGTGATTCTTTAGAATTTTGTTTCTTTGCTCGAAAAGCATTAAGAGAAGCTTTCCAAGATCACTATACTTTTGTTGAGTTAAGAGGTTAGGAAGGTTGGTAGTGTGATAAATATTTTGAAAATGAGATCTAATATGGGTATAGGCTCGACAATCTAAGAGAAAATACTTTTCATATTCAACCTTCTTAGTGTCACAAAGGTGACACACTCTTTCATCCCATGGCATTTTAGGAATTGACCAATGCCCAGTTTCACTATGGAGCTCGTGATAATTTGTTCTTATCTTAGCAATGCTTATTTTTTTCTTTACACTTGACAAAACAGATAGATAATTTTGATCTTCTAGATTAGGGTTGACTACATCTTTATAATACCTTAATTTTCTTTTTTCCTCTAACTCTTTATCACACCACATTTTTTCCTTAAATTTGGATTTGACCTTTTTTTAATAGTATCTTTATTCTGCAAAATGGTTTCTTCCATGATTCCACAATAGTTTAGCCAAGACCAGGTGCCTTTATACCATCCTCACTTGAGTCGATGGTGGTTATGACTTGATTTTGAAGCAATTTTAGGTAGCTTGTTGTCTTCCATGTTGTTTAACTTGTTCTTATACATTAGGTATCTAGTCATATCCATGCTCTCAATGGGGGAGAGGCTTGTTTCTAAGAGGAGGATGGGAGAGGGTGTATTTCCTTTAATTTTGAGATTATAGGTTATAAAATTCTTTTGTATTTGTTCTATCTTTCTCTAGGATTCACGGGAGATACTATAGCCCCAGACTTCACATCCATAAAGAATAACAGGTGTAACAAGAGTCTCAAAGAGGAGTTTCTTCTTATCCCAATTCCAAAGATCAACTAATTTACAATTGTTTTCAAGCCCATAATAAGTTTTCCATCCCCCAATAATCCTTTTCTCAATGCTATAATTCCAATTGATCTTGTGGTGAATTTCAATTCCAATATATTTGTATGAAGTCACTTCCTCCAAGTTGTTGTTTTCATATACAAAGGTATCATAAGGGATCTTATTTGATTTAATAATCATGACCTTAGTCTTATCACTATTAATAGTCATACCCATATTGGAGCAAAAATCCTTAAGGCTTCTTAGTTGGTTTTCAAGATCATGTGGACTCCTTGCCATAAGAACGATATCATTAGCATAAAGAAGAATATTGGTGACTATACGAGTGAGAGTAGGGCCAACACAACTTTTTTTTTCCAAGCATTCTTTTAACTTATCAATGTATATGCCAAAAATGGTAGGGGACAAGGGACAACCTTGTTTAACTTCGATATTGCAGTTAATCTCTTTTGAACAACCCTCCTTACTTTTAAACTTAGATATAACATTCTCATACATCCTTATTGCAGCAACCCTCAAATCGAGAGACACTTTTATCTCTTCTAACCTATTCCAAAGTTTTTTCCTAGGAACCATGTCAAAAGTTTTTCTAAAGTCAACAAAACAACAAAAAAGATTGGTTTTAGTATTGCGGAACTCCTCTACAATGATCCTAAAGGTAACAATATGGTCTATCGTTGAATGATATCTCCTAAACCCGGCCTAGCCTTTAGCTCATTTACCGTGACTTTCTAGCCAAATGTTAATCTTCTTTTCCAAAATAATTCCATAAAGTTTGGCTAAATTTGGGCTAATCATAATGGTCCTATAATTAGAGGGAATGTTTCTATCCCCATTTTTAAAAAATGGAACAATGAGGCTTTGCGTCTAGGGTTTAGGGAAGCCTTGCTTAACTACTAAATTGAAGAGCTTGTGTATGTGAGGGATAAGGATTGGCCTTCCGATTTTAAAAATTTCATCTTGGTAGCCTTCAATGTCTTTAGCTTTCCCATTTGTGAGCTGGTTAACCCCAAACTCTATGTCATATAAAGAAAAAAATTCTTCCATTGCAAGGACAACAGGAATGGTGTCCATGGCATTAGGGAACTCATAAAGACTTTTAAGGTAGGAATTCTAGTCCGTTAAGGGAATCCTATTATTTTCTTTAGTATTGTGTTTTAGAATTTGGCTCGAGAACTTCTTAGCATCCAACTTGTATAGTTGTGAAAGTTTCTCTTTCCTTTTATTGATATAGTATATTTTTTTCCTTTTAATTAGGGCTTTGTATGTATTGATATTATCGAGTTTTAAGGGCTCATTAGAAGCATCCCTAATGGATTTCCTTGCTATTTTACATTCTTTATCACACCAAGGGTTGCTTGTTCTATTATTCTTTTTATAGGACATCTCGAAAGAGAACTTGTTAATAGAAGTGGAAAAGGTAGTTGTAAAATTATGATAGAGTTCTTCAATTTTGTCCTTATAAGTTAGGAGGTTTAATTTACTAATAAAATCCTTTAATAAAATGTCAACTTTATTTTTTTCAACGAGCAAATTCCTTTGATTATCAGAATTCTCTTCAATGGTTCTCCTATGCATGGAAAATTGTAGAGTTAGGTTTAAAGTTTTATGATCAAAGTCAAGATCATGGTCATTTAAAAGGTCAAAATTTGTTATTTGGTTGGAAACGAGGATATCATATATCACATAATATACAACACTACTACCTAGCCCATGAATACATGTCATTTGGTTGGATTTTGACCACTTCATTACTCCATTACAAATTATTAGGTCTTGAGAGTTGCAGATCTTAACCAAATCAGTACCAAACAAATTCTCAATTAGATCTTCAGAGCTTCTTTTGTAGATATTAGATAAAACAAGGTCCTCATATAGCCATAAAGGATTATGGTTGGAGTCATCAATTAAAAGAGTAGCTTGTTTAGTTGCAGTCCTAGAATTAAAGTCTCCTAGCAGGAGGATATTAACTTCATTTTTCAAATTATAAATATCTTGTTCTAAATTATTATAGGG
>SNQJ01S0002843.1:198729-210005 GCA_010110895.2 Picea sitchensis
GGGTATGACTGTTAATACTAATAAGACTAAGGTCATGATTATTAAATCCAATAAGATCCCTTATGATACTTTTGTATATGGCAACAATAACTTGGAGGAAGTGAATTCATACAAATATCTTGGAATTGATATTTACCACAAGCTCAATTGGAATTATAGCATTGAGAAAATGATTATTGGGGGATGAAAAGCTTATTAAAATATTAATACATTAAAAATATAATATTACATTACTATAATTTATAAACTAAAGTATTAATACATTAATATATAATGTAATTAATACATTGTTAAAGTAATAATATGTGTATAAATACATTATTAAAGTATCTATACCTTTATTGAAAATGATCTTGATTTAAAATGACTAACCATAATTATAGTTTCTTATAGTTATAACTATAAATAACATTAATACATTAAAGTATACTAAAATATATTAATTTAATTAATTAATACTTTAATACATTTTTAATAAATACATTAAGATTTTAATAAAGTATTGTTACAAAAATTAAATAATAAAGCATTAACACATTATTACATTAATATAATGTATAAATTAAAGTATAAATTTTTATTAATGTATAATAGAATGTATTATTTAGTGGATGCATTAATAATGTAATGTAATAATTAATTTTTAGACATTAATGTAATAAATAAGTTATTATTTATTTGATACATTAATAACTTATTATAAATTAATGTATACATTTTTATTAATGTATAATATAATGTATTAATTAGTTGACACATTAATAATTTAATGTAATAATTATTTTTTATACATTACATCTAATGTAACATATAGCTTATTATTTATTTGATACATTAACATCATCACATTGGGAAGACACAATATTTGCATCATATTGCGATGACATGATATTTTTGTCACATTGTGATGGAATGATGTTTGAGTGACAATGTAACGAGGATGTCATGTTCATCACAATGTGAAGACAAGGCTATGTTCTTCACATAGCCACGATAAGGCTATGGTCCTCACATTGCAAAGATAGGATATTTTCATCAGATTCTGAAAACATGATATTTGCATTACATTGCGATGACATGAAATTTTTATCACATTGCGACGACAAGGCTATGTTCATCACATTGCGATGACAAGGCTATGTTTGTCACATTGCGACGTTGAGTCTATGACAAGGATATGTACATCACATAGAGGCGAGAAGGCTATGTTCATGAAATTGTGATGAAAATGTTATGTTCTTCACATTGCAAAGACAAGGCAATGATTGTGACATTACAAAGACAAGGGTATGTTTAGAACATAGCAACGACAAGGCTATGTTCAACACATAGTGACAATAAGGCTATGTTCATCACATTATGACGATAGAATATTTCCATTGCACTGTAAGGACATGATGTTTATCACATTGGGATGACAACACTATGTTCATCACATTGCAGGATATATTCATCATAGTGCAATGATAAGGCTATGTTATTCACTGTGTGATGATATGGCTATGTTCTTCACAGTGTGAGAATAAGGATTTATTTGCCATGGTGCAATGATAAGGCAATTTTCATCACATTGCGATGACGAGGCTATGTTCATCACATTGAAAAGACAAGGCTATGTTCAACACATTGTGACAAAAATGCTATGTTCATCACATTTTGATGATAGGATATTTGTATCACATTACGAGGATAGGATATTTGTGTCACATTGTGATGACGAGTCTATGTTCATGACATTGCAACGACAAGTCTATATTCTTCATAGTGTGATGATAAGGCATGTTCATCACATTCTGATGATGGGGTATGTTCATCACATTGGAATGACAAGGCTATGTTTGTCACAATGGGACGTTACTGTGTTTTTCAGATTTTGATGCTACTATGTTCATCACATTGCAACATTACTATGTTAGTAATTGGGACAATGCATTTATAATACATTATTAAAGTATTAATACATAAATAATGCATCATTACAATAATGTAATGTCTAAATTAAAGTATTGATTTTCATTAATGTATCATGTAATTTATTAATTAATTTATACTTTAATAATGTACTCTATTATTTTATTAATACATTATTAATGAATACATTGCTAAAGTATTAATACACTAATACACTAATACATTTTAATAATACATTAATAAAGTAGTAATACATTGACTTTAGTGACCTTAGTAATACATTATTAGGACCTTAATGACCATACTAATACATTTAAAGTATTAATACATAGCCTTATTAAATATTCTAGGTCGAACATAGCCTTAGTAAATAACCTAGGTTGAACATAGACTTAATGAATTAATTGGGACGATGTTATGCTTGTCGCATTGTGACAAGAAAGCTATGGTCGTCGCATTGCGGCGATATGATATTTGTGTGACGTTGTGATGAAAGGATATTTTCATCATATTGCAATGACATGATATTTGCACAACATTTACGACATGATATTTGCATGACATTATGACAAGCAGGCCATGTTCATGACAATGTGAAGACAAGGTTATAGTCGTCACATTGCTATCACATGATATTTGCGTCACAATGCGATGACATGATATTTTCATTGCATTGTGATGAGGAGGCCATGTTCTTCAGAATGTGACAAGAAGGCTATGTTTGTCATATTACAGTGACAATACTATGGTCATCGCATTGTGATGCCATGATATTTGTGTCACATTGTGATGAAAGGATATTTGCATCAAATTGCAACAACATGATATTTGTGTCACATTGCGACATTATATGTTCATCGCATTGCAACACATTATGTGTTCCAACATTTGTGTCACATTGCAACTTGTAGGTCACATTGAAACACATTAAATGTTCATGCAACATTATATGTTCATCATATTGTGTCACATTGCAACATGTTGGTCACATTGCAACACATTAAATGTTCATGCAACATTATATGTTCATCATATTGTGTCACATTGCAACATTACTATGTTCGTCATGTTGCAACATTACTATGTTCGTCACATTGTGACAAAAGGGATGGCTCTTCAGATTCCAACAAGAGGGTAATGTTCATCACATAGCGACATTGCAATGATTGTGAGATTGTGACATTACTATGTTCGTGACATCGATGTTAATATGTTCGTCACATTTCAACATTACTATGTTTGTCACATTTCAATATTACTATGTTCATCAAGTTGCAATGTTGGGATAAGTTTTTAGTATGGGCAAGATAAATTTTATAAAGCATTGTCCCATTTTAAGAGCAACAAAATAGGAGGATGAGTTAAAGAAAATGCAAAATTGCGAGAGTTATAATCAAGCATATCGTTGAATTCAACTTCAATGTTATTGCATAATGAGAGACTTTAATAGTAATATTTTAAGAGGTTCACTCTAAAACAATGTGATAGGAGGACAATTTAAAAGTGAAAAAATGATTTCCATTAACTTAACATTATTTTAGAGACGTCAAGAGAAATATGTTTTTTGTTTGAAGTTGTTCTTGTAGTTTACATTGAAGAGTGTGTCACATAGCCACATCTAGAGAGTAATAATTTCATGAGGTTGACATTGATATTTGTGACATACAATAAGATGACATTGAATTAAGGAGTAAAAATGCGAGAGATTAAGTTTCACTTCCATAAATTAAGAAGTAAACATTAAAATTAAGCCATATTGTGACATTTTAAATGTAATAATATGAATAACTTGAATGGATTGAACCATATTGACAATTATTGGATTGTCTTTCCATTTAAAAATAAACTATCCATCAAAATTTAATATAGTTTAAGAATAAAATATTTGTGAAACCCATATAGCATTAATTGTATTCAAACATTATAATTCATGTTGTTTATTGATGCTATGACGATTTAAATGCAATGATGTTTATTGATTGTATAATAAAGATTTAAATTCACTATTTCCTCAAGAATTGTATTTATTGTTTAGTCAATATTAACATTATATTGTTAATGTAACATTATTAAAATTATATTTATGTAACATTAAAATTATATTTATGTAACATTATCATTATTAAGATTACTATGTAACATTAATAATTAAGTGAATACTTGCATAAAATTAATATAATTAATTATAAAACTAATGTTATATAGTTATTGGAAACATAAATATTTATATTTAAAAACAAAAAAAAAAATTACAAAGAAAATGTTTAATTGTTTTATTTTTAGTTTTCTAAAATTATTAAATCTATCCAATTAAATCTACAAAACTTTAAAATTTTATAAATTTATTCAACATAAATTTTGAAAGTTTAAAATGTTAATTATTGAACTTTAATTATTTATTGTAGAAATCTAATAAATTATACTTTATAAATTTATTGAACTTTATTAATTATTTCCTTGAAATAGTAAAACCTACCATTTCTATTTTATTCTATATTTATTTATTACTTTGGATAAATAGTAAAATCTAAGATTACTATATTATTCTATATTTATTTATTACTTTGGATAAATAGTAAAACCTAATGTTACTATATTATTCTATATTTATTTATTACTTCTTTGCTACTATATTATGCTATATTTATTTATGATTTTATTGATAGATTACTATATTTATTCATTATTATTAACTTGTTATTGCTATATTATTCTATATTTATTTATTACTTTATTGTTAGATTTTTATATTTATTCATTATTATTAATGGATTTTACGTTAATAATATATTATCACATTATAAAATTAATACATTAATAATATAACATTATTTTTTTACATTAATATTACATTAATTTTAAACATTAATAATATATTACATTTAAACATTAACAATATTATTTAATTTTAAAGATTATTAATAATATTATTTTGAAAATTAAGATTATTAATATATGATGATTAGATATTAATGTTAATAAATGATCAAGGTTAGTATTTAGGAATATTACTTACTTTTAAGATTATTAATAATATGATTTGAAGATTAGGATTATTAATATATGATGAATAAATATTAATGTTCATAAATGGTCTAGGTTAGTATTTAGGATTAGAGTTGGGGTTATTTTAGGATTCAAATTTATGAGAAAAGTGTAACTAATAATGTAAAAATAAACCATACAAACAATGCATAAAGTAGTTGATATTATTGATAATAATTCAAGAAGAATAACTCAACTTTACATGCATTTTATTTAATTATTGTACTGCAATTCTTAACCCTTACCTTCCTATAACTTATTTCACTTATTTCTGGATTTTCAATCTAGTTATTAATAATAATGTACACGTACAAAGGAAGGAATACGATGCCCACACATAAATTATATATCATTTGATTTTTATAAAAAATATAAATAAATGAATTGAATCGACTCATCAATAATGGCAGGCATGAGTTCATGTATCTTGATGCCGCAGATTCATAATCGCAGGTCTCTTGATGCAGCGGATTCAACTGCAATGTCTCTTGATGTCGGGGATTCATAATCGCAGGTTTCTTGACGCCGCGGATTCATCAATGCAGCAATCCGATTCAATAATCCAGGGGTTCTGATTTATACACCAAGTTTTATATGGAGCATGTTCAAAATGCACGAACGATAGTAACAGGTTCAAATGGATGATAAATCTAGGGAAACAACAATGATCAGGGATAAAACAAGCTAGATATGTAGTCATCCAGCGATCTAGGTCTGTAGTTATCCAGCGAGGTTATGCAATGAATTTCGAACTCAGGTTAAGTGAAACGGCTAAGCTTGGGAGTAGAGATAAATGATCAGCCACAAATAATCAAATGACCAAGCCACGTAAACAATTAAATGAGAGGCACAGAAGAGATAAATGACAAACTTACAAGAGAGAAGAGGTAAGGCGGCCAAGCCAAGCCACGAGAGGGAAGAGGTAATGAAAAATCCATTAAGAGGTGGCCAGGTCATACCTTTCAATCTAGCATTGTTAGCATTGTTTTAAGTATAATCAAATTTACGTTTTTATAAATAAGTGGAAGTTAGTTTATTAAAATCTCATTTATTGATTAGAGAAGACGAGGAAGAATATGCCAGCATCTTCAATTGTCAATTCTAATATTTAAAAATAAATAAATAAATTATTATAGACTTTTAAAAAAATTTATTTAAGATATTTTGAGATAAAATAGAAATATGGTAGATTTTTGTTATTTTTATTTATTCTTTTAATAATATCTTATAATTTCGCGATTTTTTTTTTTAGCTCAAGTTGTAAAATATATTTATTTAAAATTTAAAATTTTATTTTAATGTTTTTTTTATATCGATATTAAAAATATTGAATTTCATTTTATAAACTATGAGTTAGAAAAAAACTTTGAAATTCAAAATTTTACAAAGAAAATTATTTTCAAATTTATTTTTGCACTTTTTTCAATTTCTCTAAACCAGAAATCAAATAGTTAATATAATAAGTCCAATACTTTTCATATTTACATCGTTGTTAATTCTTTTCAAATTTTCTAGTTTTGAACGTTAATTAAAAATTGTAAAATAAAAATGATTTTCAAATTATCTACAATTTTTCTTCAAACTAGTAATCAAATAATTAATATAATAACTCTAAAATTATTAACATTTACATAACTTCTAATTCTTTTCAAATTTTCTATCTTTAAATACTAATTCATAAATTAATGAGACACTCTCAATATTATCACTCAACTAAATTTTTATTTACATCGGTACTTCACTCCTTTACATAATAATCATCTACAAACATAATTTAAATAGATATCAACTCACAATCTTCTTATTAAATGGAAATAATACACATTTCACAAGTACATCTATAGAAATGTATATAGATATAATTTCTCAATATCCAAACATATTTGTATCTTCTTATTATTAAATGGAAATAATACACATTTCACAAGTACATCTATAGAAATGTATATAGATATAATTTCTCAATATCTAAACATATTTGTATGGAGATATCACTTACTCATTTTGTTAATATTTATGAAATATAATTATCTATTTTTTTAAAGTGCAAAGAAAATCTTTATTCAAGCAAAATTTTAAGGATTAAATTTAATTATTGAATTAATTTTTACTCTTTTTTAAACAAAAAATTAATCAATTTCCTTTTTTAGTTGATTCACCAAAATTTTATAAGACAAAATTATTTTACTTTAATAATTGTCAAAATTTTTTATAAACAATATAAAAATCTTAAAAATTTAAGTATTTTTACACTAATACAACTAAACATTTTATAATAAACATCTTATAAAAGCACTTTGAAAAATAGTAAAATTTACCATATCTTTATTTGTTTTTGTTTGGTCAAATTTAACTCCCTATTACAATTTCTCTCTTACAATCATGAACTATTCATCTCCTTCCATTCTTTTTTATTTGTTCTAGTAATAATTACAACAATTCACCTTTCATCTTTAATAACATTCACATTATAACATTTCTCATTTCACTATACTTCTCATTTTACCATATCACCATAATTTCTCTCGACATTAATTCAATTTAATTATATTCCATTCCATTCCCTTTCCTTCCATGAAACGTCTCTTTCCATAGTCTTCCTTCCCCAACATGTTCACAGTCTTCCTTCTCTTTCCATAGTCTTCCTTCTCCAACATATTCACAAGTGCAATTGTATCCTTTACCTCCCACTTGGCCGTCCTTTTAACATAACAATTTACTAACTCATACCTCATAGCACAATTAGGTCTTCGTTCCTCAACTTAACATGTCATCCTCGAATGTGTTTTGTTTTCCCTATATACGGTTTCGCAAAAGGTGTTTAGTTCAATGGACCCACATTAGAAAGGGTTTCCCATTTCATTATTTGATCCACATTAAAATATTTTATCATGGTCACTTCATTTCCTGATAGGTGGAAATTTGTGCTATGTTAGCATTCATGTGTCATACAGTGTCATTCATATGTCACATCAATAAAAATGAGGTAATTCAAAAACAAATATAAAGCTCAAAAATGGTTTTGATCCTAGCTCAAATATGGTTTTGAGCTTTATATTTGAGATAAGTTGATAGCAAAAGTACAATAACTAGGATGAACATGAAATTTTATAGATAGACTGAAAGGGAGTGGCATAAAAAAAAAATCATTTATTATCATAACAATAATTTTTATATTTATGATAATAGATATTAATATTAATATTATTATTGGAGGAAAACCTTAGCTACGCCCATGCAAGTCATTGCATGAGTGATTCAGGATTCGTCGCAGCAACAAACTAGCGCAGATCCAGTGCGAGCTGACACCAGCTCTGATCCGCAACTATGAGCGCCAAAGAGGGGGGAAACCCCCCTCATATAGCAACATTACAGCCAATGATAGATCAGGTACACGAGCAAAACGACCTGTGTTTGAGCCGCCACAACAAATCAGGGAACAACTCTTTGCCAGAGAACAGGGATTCAACAAGGAAATGGAGACGGAAGCCAGCACGTCCCATCCAAAATATCCTCGCGGATGGGAGCCTGGCAAATGCATCCCGCAAATGGAAAAGCCCCCAAGATACATTATAAGCTCAACAAGGGTAGGGGAACACACCCAGTTCATGCAAGAACATGCCCTCATCGACAAATTTCTGGGACTCTGGCCATCTGAAAGGGATCTGAACAAATGGATCAAACACCGGTGGAACCCTAAAGGTGACTATGAAGTTTAGCTCAGTTCCAAAGGCTTCTTCACTATCATATTATATAACCCAGAAGATAGAGATCACATCTTTCAGGACGACCCATACTTCTACAACTCGGCAGGGTTGTTCCTAAGATTCTAGACAGAGTGCTTCAGCCGAGACAAGGAGGAATTCTCAATGGCACCTATCTGGATCCGCCTCTACTCCCTTCCGTAGGAATTCTGGTTGGAGGAGATTCTCATGGGAATAGACAACACAATCGGCCAATATGTCAAAGCCTTAGAAGCCACAAGGCAACGCAAATACACCTCGTACGCACGAATATGTGTTTACATGAACATAGTTAAGGCTTTACCAGGAGCAGTAACGCTGGAGTATCAGGATGAAGATTGGTCACAAACCCTTGACTACGAACACATCCCTTTCTGATGCAGAAAATGCCATGAACACGACCACCTGTTTCGTGACTTCCCACTCAATCATCAAGCTTCTAAAGCCAGTCAAAATCTATAGAAAGATGGCTTCACCACGGTCCAGACAAGGAAGAGAAACCTCCCCCGAAGGCAAACAACTGACCCCAAACCTAAGATCTTGACCAGGAATACCTACGACATACTGAGCCAGCTACTAGAGGATGAGGAAATTCAGGATCCACATGAAGGATCACAGAAGAACAAAGACCAGAACTCTACACCCTCCTCTTCCGGCCCAAACAAAGAGATACATGCAGACGAAAAAGGGGATGGAGATGGAGATACTCTCATGCAAGTGGATGCCCAAGACCTAGCAGGCATTGATCTGGAGAAACTGGAAGAAGCTCTCAATCAGAAGGATTTGCAAGCCCTTCCTGAAGAGCAATTCAGAAAGCTACACAAGGTCTTTCTTGACTCAACAATGAGATCCACAACGCGCTTAGGCATAACCACTAAATCAAGATCAGGCTCCAAAAAGATACCCCACGAGAACAAAAGGAGGGGATGAAAACCAGTACATCAACTAATTAAAGAAGCAGGAAATCTCATGAACAACTCAGGTCAGATACATAAGCTCTCGGAGGGATACCTCCACCCACACCCATCCTCATAATGATGAAGATTATCACTTGGAATATTAGAGGACTCAACGACAGATCCAAGCAAAGAACTCTTAGGGACTGCATTAAAGTTGAAATTCCCGATATTCTAATGTTATAAGAAATGAAATGTGCAGGAATGGAAGCTGAAACCATTTTTCAATGCATATGGAAAGGTTGCAACTACATCCAAACAGACTCCTCGGGAGCCTCAGGGGGCTTAGCCATACTATGGAACCCAAGCCACACTACACTTAGTGGACCCTTTTCCACTACAGGCACCTTGTCATCTCACTTTGAAATAATGGGCTCGGATCAAGAGGGAACCATCACCAATGTCTATGGACCCCAAGGACAACAGGAAAAGATCAAATTCATGGAAAGGCTGGCCCACGTAAAATCACTGGCAGCCACACCCAAATGGATCGTAGGAGGCGACTTCAATATGATCATGTCACTGGAGGATAAAATAGGTAGGATCAAGAGACTTGAACAAGATAGTTGTAAGTTGAAAACTCTTCTTGAACAACTAAAGTTAGTAGACATAGAGAACAACAATGGTACCTTCACATGGTCCAATCGTAGGTCAGGAAACCAACATGTAGCTTTCCGACTAGATCACTTTCTTGTGACGGAGGAATTGATTGAAAGAGACCTCTGCATCGAAAGCCTCATTCTCCCCAAAGCGGGCTCTGACCACTGGCCAATCGCCCTACAACTGGCACTAGAGACAACACCTAAGTTTAAACCATTCCCATTTGAGAAATTTTGGCTCACACACGCAGATTTCCAACAGCTGGGAAAAACTTGGTGGACTCAAGCTGAAGTAGACCATGACACCAAAATGTACAGATTCCAGCAAAGGCTCAAAAATTTCAAGCAACTTCTCAAACACTGGAACATAAACACTTTTGGCAATATATTTCAAAGCATTCAGGACACAGAGAATAAACTAGCTGAGATACAAAGAATCTTTATTTCAGGGGCTCGAACTGCTGAGCTCATGAAGGAAGAGGAGGAGCTACAGGTGCAACTGGAGAAAAGAAGAAAACAAGAGGAGATGCTATGGAGGCAGAAATATAGGGTACAATGTATTAAAGAAGGGGAAAAGAATACAAAATTCTTCCACAGAACCATGATACACCGACGACACATCAACAGAATAGCCCATCTGGAAAATGAACAGGGCAACCTGATTAGAGAGAACACCCAAATCGAAGAGGAGGTCAATAGATACTACCAGAACCTCCTTACGGAAACCAAGGAGAACATACATGAAGCCATCACTCGAGTCACCAGTCATATACCCTCACTAGTAACCCCTGAACAGAACACAGCTCTCATGAGGCAAATTACTCAGGAGGAAGTGTACCAAGCAGGAAAGGCTATGCCCACAGGAAAAGCTCCAGGCCCAGATGACTTCACCACTGACTTCTTCCATCACTACTGGGACATAGTAAGAAAGTACGTCTGGGAGGTCGTAGAGGAATCACGAACATCGGGTCAAGTTCTCCAGGCTCTCAATGCCACCTTCCTCACTCTCATTCCAAAGGAGG
>SNQJ01S0002843.1:210434-223632 GCA_010110895.2 Picea sitchensis
CTCAACTCCATTCTCTCTGACTTCACAGAAGCCTCTGACATGACGTTGAACCTAGACAAATCTAAGCTCTTCTTTTTCAACACTCCAGCTCTGGTTCAGTCACATATCTCCAAACTCCTGGGTATCCCCAAGAGCTCCCTTCCATCCAACTACTTAGGCATTCATCTCACAAGAGCACCAGCCAAATCCATCTCATGGGACAGCCTCCTCCTCTCTATCTCAAATAGACTGGCTAACTGGACTTTCAGACCGCTAAATATTGCAGCCAGACTAGTTCTGCTAAAATCAGTCCTACATACCCTACCCACCTATCTGTTCACCACCTTAGCAGCTCCCAAACAAATCATACGGGCTATAAGAAACCTCCAGAGGAATTTTCTTTGGCAAGGCCTGCAGCCCAACAAGAAATGGGCTCTGGTAGGCTGGGATAAGGTTTGCACACCAAAAAGCATGGGTGGCCTTGGGCTTTAGGACCCCACAAAACTCAACCAGATAATGGGGGCCAAGATATGGTGGAGATGGACGAAAACACTAGATGCCCTATGGGCACATATCCGGAAGAACAAATACACTCCCTCCATGCAGACTGATCAACTGATCAGACATAATGTCCGCATACAGGGTTCAAACATTTGGAACACAACCTGGCAAAACAAATACCTCATATAGAAGCATGCCTTTTGGGAGATCCGTAACGAGGGTAGTGCAATGTTTTGTCAAGATTCATGGCAACAACTTAAACCTTTAAAGGAGCTAGCAGAGCTAACACCCCTCCAACAAGCTCTTAATTAAGACCCTCCACTCAAGGTAAAAGATCTATGGAAACCCCTCGAGACAAGATAGTCGTGGCGACAATGGAAGACCTCCAGCAAAGACTTAAGAGTCCCAGACGACCTAAATCTATCATCCTGGCACCACCATGCTAGACATAGGAAAATACCCATTAGAGAAGGCCCAGACATCCTCAGATGGGGACACTCCACAACTGACAACTTTTCGGTAAAAGAAGCCTATTACTTACAAGGCAATTACCAAAATTAGGAAAAGGACAGTATCTGGAATAAAATCTGGAGCAAGACACTTTGGCCAAAGGTTTCCACTTTCCTCTGGCTAATCATCCATAACAGAATTCTAACTTGGGACAACCTTAGGAGAAGGGGCATTATTTGGCCCTCAATATGCGTCTTATGTCAATGTCAAGAGGAAACCAAGGAGCATTTGTTCAATGGTTGTCATTACAGCCAATCTATCTGGGACTAAGGAGCTCAAATAATGCACAGATCCAACCAAAATAGATGTAGCATTAGAGATACTATTGAAAATTGGGACTCAATCAATCACAACAACCCCATACTGAACTACATTTGGCAACTCCTCCTAGGGTTTATTCTCTGGCAAATATGGAAGGAACGAAACAAGCACATCTCCACTACACAGAATCCACTCCACATTCAACCTGGGACAAAGTTGTCATGCTCATCAAAGAAACAATCAGAAGTAAGAACTGGCAACCAAGGGACAATGAATGCAACTAGGAGGAACTATGTACTCTACAAAGGTGGCAGCTCATATTAAACGACTCATTGGCAATCAGAGCACCCAAAAATCAAAATATTAGTCCAACCACCTGGACCCCTCCTCCAACAGGATTCATAAAGATCAACTTTGATGGAGCTTAAAAAGGAAATCCAGGACCGTCCGACTATGGAGCTGTGATCAGGAACCCCACAGGGGAAATTCTAATCCTAACAGCAGGATATCTGGGGGAGACCACAAATAATGCAGCAGAACTAATCGGCCTATTGCAGGGTCTTCAAACTGCAGTAGCCATGCACAGTCATAAAATCATCTTGGAGGGTGACTCACAAATCATTATCTAGCTTATCACTAAAATCCTCCATGGGGAAAGCCCATAGAAAATCTCTCCCAGCTGGCATCTCTCGGGGATGCTCAAGGACTTCAAAAACATCCTCAGGGACAACCTCAGCATCATCCCCTCTAATGTAAAGAGAGGGGCAAACAGAGTGGATGACTGTCTGGCAAATGACAGAGTTTCCAGGGAACTCGAACATATATTCTGGGAAGAAAGCAACTTTGAAGCCTCAGACATATCCAAGCAATGTCAAACTCTCGCCAGCAAGGATTTCCAACCTCCGGATGGGGTGCCACGCGGAGCAGGATGGGCATGTGGAGAAGTGCTAGGAGAGGCCATTAATGGCGGCCAACCGCCCTCACATCCCCGCTCGTTATGAGGGTCATTACTATAGTCGGCCTCCACCCTTTGATGGGGCCTCTCACTCAGGCGAACAGGCCGGCCAGCCAGAGCATTAAGCCCTCGGCCTTAATGGCTACTGCCATCATTTATGCCCTTATCAACCCTCTCGACAACCTCAAAATGCATTTGCAGCTCACAGAGCTGAGCAAGAGTAGACGTGTAGGAGAAGATCTGGCTCTCATCCTCATTCTCATCATGCCACGAGCCAGAGGAAGACCGCGCAGAGGAACAGGGTGGGATGCGGCAGACTCTCAGCAGAAAAGGCACAAACGATTCGAGCGAGCTCTGGTTCTTGCTAAGAGGAAGAAACCCAGGGAGGCTACAGCAGTAGCTTCACCACCCAAAACTTATGTCGAGGAAATTCTTTCGATGGAGCTCCCCCATGACTTCTCTGAAAGCCGAATGTTCATGGTCTCGGATAATTGGAACCCCCCAGCGTGCATTGGAGCAGACACACCACCTCCCCGCCCGCGAGAAGAACATGGTTCCAGCGATGCTCCCATTGAGGAATTCACCACCTGCCTGGTTGATGAAGAGTTGCTGGAAGGAAACAATGAATTACCGCAGCAGAGGATGCAACAGGCACATCAGAAGACGGATGTTGAGCACAAATCGCCACCCCCGCCACCACTTCTCCACCCGGAGCACCTGAACTTGATCTTCGAGGTCCGCAGCATGGTGGACGACCAAATCTTCAGGGTTGTTTGTGTTAGCCAATGCCTATATATGCTATACGCATCTTACTCCAGTGCCACCCCATGATGACAATGCCCCACCTACGCTCATCTCTATACCATTCCTGTCAAAAGTGGCAAGGAAACGAATGACCACAAGGACACCGGTTAATAGGTTCTCCTGATCAGCTCTGTTTAACACTCTCTCTCTTTTTTTGATGTTTATTAGAGTTGTATCTCTTCTAGATCATAGCCTTGTTAGCGTAAGAATAGACATTATCAAACTGTTGCTGAAGCTAGTTAAACACCCTGGTTTCCTTCGGGCAAGGTGGCAAATCAAAAGTCCGAACTTGCATGCTATTTTGGACAGGCCAGCTGTCTCGGTTTCCTTCATAGGCGAGACAACTGGCACCTCCACGTCATGGTCTAATTTTGAATTGTTAATATAATAGGACCTGTGTTTTTTACTTAAAAAAAAAAATATTNTAATATTATATTTAATAGATATAAATTTTGATTTATTTAATTTTATGATCTTATTCAATTATTTAATTTTATGATCATATTAATTTACCACATCATTTGAATGTATTCATTAGATGATCATAATTTATATTTTTAATCACTTTTTAAATCTTTAAAGTAAAAATAAATATTATTTTAAAAATAAATTAACATTAAATTAGATGATTAAATTACAACTTGAGTGGATTTAATGAATAAGAATACTTGTTTCTTTTTATGACTTAAGTTCAAATAGAGAGGGGATAGGGTATGTACACCTTCATAAATTTTAGTAGGTCCCTTGTCCCACAAACAAGGGTGTCTAGTACAACAATTTGGTGTTTGGCTCATTTGTGAACTTAAAAATAAAGTGAAGGGTTATTTTAACTTGAAATTTGGAAAAAACAAATTGCATAGTTAAAAATACAAATATCAAATGTTAACATTGTTGTTGACTATATTTTTGCACTAAAAACAATAAATTGATCAATCCAAAATTGTACTTTTAACAAAATTGCATAGCTGTGTTCGTTTTGGTGATGACAAATTAGAAAATTTCAAATTCATTGAATGTTTAACCTCTTTTTTTTTCTTTTTTCCGAGAAAAAAAATCATTGTATTGATATTTCTAGAAGAAATTAAATACACATTGATGATCCCTTCGACTTATCATATATGACTATAACCTATCCTTATGTCTTTGAATTTTGCAATCATCATTATATAGGTCTCTCTGTAAACAAATAGTTGTGTGGTTGATGCTAAGACAAAACCATGAGATAAAATCTCTTTAACTTTACATAGACAAAAAATAAAACAATACCAAAAATCCATTTATCAAAAAGGGTTGTATGTGTATAACATTTATAGGAGTATGGTCTTTAATCTCTTGAACAAGAAGACAACCTTCCTCCAAAATGACTGCTTCCTTTATAACTGATTTGCTTTGTGATTGAATTCTCAGTAGATATGAACAATTGAAACCTCTTGAAAATTTATTTTGTTTTCTGTATCCCTATCCAAAATAGGTCTCATCTCCAAGTTAGAAATGTTATGTTTACCATTTTTTGAGTGCATTAGAAGTTTGGAGTCACCAAAGACCTGTAGCCTCTTAACCTCTTTGTCCACTACAACCTTAAGTAGGATCAAAATGATATAGAGTTGTGCTCTATTGTTTGTGCCCAAACCTGCCCCATACTTCAGTAAAAGGTAATTTGCATTCTCTAGAATCTAGATAAAGAATGGCCCCAAGTACACAAGTTATTAGAGTACCCTAGCATACTCCATCAAGAAATTGCCAATGCTTAGTGTGATCTATAATCAGTTCTTGAAGGCTTCTTGGAATAATATCCTTTGGTTGCTTCCTTCCTTCCCCATAAGAGACTCTAATGTGATGTGCAAGTATTCCTAATTGTGCCTCTTTATCTTCAAAACTCAACTTTTTTTTGGTTAATTATAGCCCTGTAACACAAACCAAAGAAGTGATCCATGTGAGGAAATAAATTATTAGTCATCTAGAATTCCGTACATTCCAGTAGATTTAATTTATCCCACTAAATTTGTAATTTGAAACCATTGGAAATTTCGATACATATAGAATTGATAGTAAATGAATAAATGGTCCACATATTCATGATCATTTTTACACAGGAAACACCAACCGGGACTGATCAAATTTCTCTTTTGACCATTATCCCATGCAAGGATATTGTTAGCCAAAGAAATGCATAAGAATATTCTAATATTTAAAGGAAACGCTAACTTCTATACCCCATTACATCACCATTGACTCACATCACCTAATCCTTCAAATATTTTGTATTTATATTCTAAATTGGCTATTAGCACCCCTGAGGATTTATTCAATGGCCATTTAATTCACCAGCTCGGTCCTTTAAAACAACAACTCTATGCTTCAAGAGATTGGTATAGTTCATCAATTATTCTACCAAAAGACTTTCTAGTTCCAATGACTTTGCATTTTTCCAAGATTGAATCCCAACATCTTGGATCATCAAATTTGTCGCATCCACTAAATGTGTAATTACTTTAACTAGTAAGGCATGTAGAAGAGGTTCAAAGAGCCTATAGTTTCCAGTGAATCCTATGGAAGGGTCCTTTCCAATAATCAACTTAATGCCTCTCCCAATTTTCCACACAACCCAATGACGAGGAATATCATAAGCTTTAACTTGTCCTTTCCATATGTTGGAAGCTCCTTTAAAATATTTTCTCTCTTTTCTAACCAAACCTCCACTTATTTGTTTTCAGGATACTTTTCCTTCATAACGTTTCCCCATAGTCCTTTGTTTAACAACATCCTCCATAGACTTTTGGTTTCCAATGCTTGGTTGAACACATAGTAAGTTCTTTAGATCCCATCCACCTAGTTCCTTGGGTCTATCTATCCTATCGCATTTGACCAATGGAATTCCTTTTTGAGATCTTCTACCTATATAGAGAAAAAAGTAGCAATTTTTCCTCATCTTACCCAAGATTCCTTTGGGTACATGTGATATGTATAACCAATAAGTGAGATTTCGTTCTATAATATATCTTACAAGTACTTGTTTTCCTCCTTGATAAATCCACCTATTACACCAACATGTAATTATGTCTTCCATTTTCTTTATTAGCCGAGTCCAATCATCATTTCTATAATCGTTAGGTTTTAGATGATAAAATATATACCTGACACACATATCTAGGGGCTCAATATTCATAGGGAATATTTTCTCTAGTCTACTTAGGAAATGATCACTCAAACCATTTGCCAAAATACAATATTTTTTCATATTGATTTCCATCCATGTTGCTTTGCAAAAGAAATTTAAAATAGATTTTATGTAACTTTTTTCCCTTAAATTTCCTCTACGAAAAAGTAAAATGTCATCTACAAACAAGTGGGTTACTTCAATGGGATATATAACTTTATATCTCTTAAGAATCCAGTTTTCTTTTCTTCAACTATCAATCTATTGATCCCTTCTGCTACCAAGAGGAACATAAATGGTGAAAAGGGGCATTCTTGTCAGAGACCATTCGATGCCCTAAAGAACCCCAAAGGAGATCCATTTATTAAAACAACAAAATCTGCAAATTCCACACACCCCGTAATCCCATTAACCGATTGAATTAATAAACCTATTTGAAAAAGAACCAATTTGAGAAAGAACCAATTCACCTTTTCAAATGCCTTTGAAAGATTATTTCTCATGATTGTTGCATGTTGTTTTCTTGTTTTTATCAAATGAAACCCCTCATGATCTATCCCTATGGCATCATGGATATGTTATTGAAAATAAATCCAAATTGATCCTCTAAAATGGAATTGGATAGTCCTTGTTTCATTATATTTGTAATGATCTTAAACACTATTTTGTAGATAAGATTGCAAAGGGATATTGGCCTTGAAATCATAAAAGGTGTAAGGGTCATTATTTCTCATAATAAGTGTCCTATAAATGTGGCATTTAAAGCACTCAACATCTTTCCATATATTCTACTTCCTCACTCACCCTAAGCAACTCACCCTCTAAGAAGCCATAGAGTTTTCAGAAGAATTCCACTATCTAGCCATCCGTGCTTTTACTTTTAACTTTCATAAAATTCCTTAGAACAACTTTTAGTTCTTATTTTGTTACCCGTGACTTCATAATTTCATTAATCCCATGAGTAAATAATCTAGGAAACATTTTGACAACTTTCATAATCTCCTAGGCTACATCACTCTCCTTAAACCCTAGATAGTGCTTGTACTAAGAGAGATGATTAGTTGCAGATTCAAGAGATATGTTTCAAAAGTGTGCGACCATTTTAGTGGGAAGGCCTTGGTCATGCTAGGTCACACTGCAGAAGGGACTTAAGCAATAAGAGAGCCCGCTGGGTGTAACCAAGGCTTGGTCATGAAAACTCTTTCCCAAAGATCCTTTAGCAACAACAATAATTTATCTGTAGTAAATCCTTCTCTACTCCTTTTCACCACCCTAGGGTTAGGGTTCACTCCACTTCATTATATTCTCCCACCATTAAGTCGTTCTTCACTTTTAATCTCCCATTCCAAGCTGCACCAAAAGGAGGGAGCTAGAAATCAGTTGAAACACGTGAACAACGAAAAACCTAGTTCATCTGTAGACCTCCCACATATGCACCTCCGGACTCCTCTACCACCAAATCACTCCCTATTTATTCATAGCCCCACCTCCGCCAACAAATCACTCTGCAGTCTTTAACAGATTGACCTCAGCAGTCCTTCGCAGAACGACCTCTCCAAACCTCGACGCCTATGTAGACCTCTGCAGAACTTCGTACACCTCGTTCGCGCCATTAAATATTTAACCTTATGAAAGACACGTGAAAAATTATTTTCATTAAAATATATTTATATAAAAAAATGTTTTTATAAAAGTTAAAAGAACAACTTATATATGTTTTTTCACCATTAACTCAAATCACGTAGACACCTAAATATGTTCTTATATATGTTGTTGCTAGTTTTGTGCTCACATGTGGTGGGCAGTAATAAAAAACTATTAATGTATTAATACATAATTAATATATTAATTAATTATTATATTAGTGTAATGTATAAAGTATTAATACATTAAATTAATAGATTAATTAATATATAATTTGATGTATTAATCAATTAATACATTAATACATTGACTTTAATGTATTTAGTAATACGTTATTAAAGTATTAATACATTAATAATGTAATGTATTAATTAATTAAAATATTAATAAATTATTAATTAATACATTTCTAAAGTATTAATACACTAATAAAGTAATACAAATTAATAATACATTATTAAAGTATTATCAATGACCATGGTTAGTTATTGTTTACCATAACTATGGTTAACTTTGGTACACCATTGTTGACTTTGGGATGGAAAGGGTGACTATGGTTGACATGGTTAATTATGGTTGACTATGACCTTGCCTAACCAAGAGCATGCATAATTATGTTTGACCTTGGTTGACCAAGACCATGGTTAATTGGGGTTGACCTTAGATTACCATTATTATTGTTAATTATGGTTGACCATGACCATGGTTAATTGTGGTTGACCTTGGATTACCATGATTATGGTTAATTGTGGTTGACCATGACCATGGTTTACTGTGCTTGACAATGATTGACAATGTTAAATCATGTTTGATAGTTGTTGGCCATAGATGACCATGGGTGGCCATGACCTTGTTGATCATTACTGTGAATGACATCAATACAATAATCTATAATATACTATATTAACTAGCACAGCTGCTAAGTCGCGAATCGTTAATGCCGAAAGGCGGCTTACCGCTGTTAAACTTACGGCATGCACTGTAAAAACCCATTTTTTAATATAAAAAAATTTGAACATAAAACGCGCGTCAACGCTTCCAAATAATTTGCAGTGCTTCAAACCCGTGTAATTAACAGCGATATAATTCCATACAGGTAGGTTTTCGATGTTTTATTGGAAAAAATAAATATATATGTACCATACACTCTGTGCGGCGCAAAATGATTGCTGCTAAATCAAGAAATTGCTCGGCAACTTGAGGCTGCCAATCCCAGCAATGTGAGAGTGGAGACAAAACCGCCATTGCTCTGCTTCCCATAAGCTTCGCCTGTGATGGTGTACTCGGGAGAAAACATGTTCGCTTGTTTAAAAGGTCGATGAAGAAAATGTCGCGTGATGGCAATAATAGTCGATAGCAGCCACCGACATTTTAAAATCATTGTGATGGACAAGCCAAGGAGAGGATGATTTGATCTTTTGAATCTTTCCACGCTTTTGAAGGCAATGTCATTGTGTTCATCGTGGTGTAAGGAGCCACGCTATTGATTTTGTGCCAAAACACTTCATCGCTTTAATACACGTTTGCCTACTCAATCATCTACATTTACACTAAAAATAATGATTGGTAAATGATTTATTCATTGGATTTCCTATTCAATCTTTTGAATATATAGAATCCAAGTTAATGATCTAAAGTTTTCTTACCTCTCCTTTCGCTTTTGGAGGAAGCGTTGCACAGATAATTTCTTGACAATTTCCAGGACTACGGGTGAAACAAGAAACAATGTTAAAAACAATTTTCTATCCTAAAGCCCTTTTTCTATCTTTTCCAGTAGTATCAGCCACATTTTTCAATATAAAACATCTACGATCCGCGTCTGACCTACGGGAAGTCTTTCGGGTTGATCTTCATTGCCAGTGTTAGATGCAGGCTTGGAATGCAGCGTCTCTTTTATCGTACTCGAGTTATTAGAGTTGTCAAGCCTCATAATGGCTTCAGCCTGCCACGAAAATGACGAAATATGCCTGTGAGAAATTAAATAACGCGTATATCAAATCGTCAATCACACAGTCACCAAGTTAATTAACCATGGAATTCATCGTCGAATTATACTGAAAAGCACAGATTGTAAGAGCAGTATGATAAAATACCTGAAGAAAGTGCTATGTCCATGGCTACCCACAACCAGAAAATGTGCTCCCAACTTGTCCGCGGCTTCACATATCCTCTCTTTGGCCTCGCCAACCACAACATGGTTCTCTTCCTTCACACCATACCGATCGCAGATATCGAGAGCTCGCTTCAGTATCCTCTAGGTGCTCTTCTTCGTTTGCAATTCAAGAAGCTCCAACACTTGATCGCTAAGGATATACACTGCACAATTAATACAGGGTTTTAGGATAATATGAAACACAGGGTGGTAGAGAATGGGTGGATAGTTGAAACGTTGGGGCATTAGAGAATGGGCGGACAGGGACAATTGAAATGCACCGACAATTGAGAAAATCCGTGGTGGAAATGAAATGCACAGGTGAGGATGCCTTAATTTAGATGCCATGGTTTAATCCTACTTAATCATTTAAACATGGCAATTACATATCCTTACAGTAATTTTTTAATGTGATTAGGTAAATGTTAAAAAGTAAACATGTTAACGGATGCCTTGATAAATGCAATAAAGTTATGAACAATAAATCTGATCCATTGATTTTGGAGGACGACTAAGAATATGCCAGCATCTTCCATGCATAGACATTAGATTAGGGTTTAAGGTTAAATAAGGTTAAAAGATCATTAATTGTGCCCATTATCAATAGGTGTATGCCTTTCAACGTAATTAATTAATACATTACTAAAGTCTTGATATATTAAAACATTAATAAAGTATTAATACACTAATAAAATGATACATTAATGTAATGTAATGTATAAACTAAAGTATTAATTTCGATTAATGTATAATGTAATGTCTTAATTAATTGGTACATTAACAATGTAATGTATTAATACATTACTACATTATTAATCAATACATTATTAATACAATAATAAAGTAATATATTAATAAGGCATTAATAACATAATACATTGATCTGAATGACATTATTAAATTAATAATACATTAATGTATAATGTAACATGTTAAATTATTAATACCTTAATAATACATTATAAAACTAATAATACATATTCAATTATTAATACTTTAATAATACATTATTAAAGTATTAATACATTAATACATTAATTTAAAATGACCATGGTTGACTATGGTTGACCATGACCATGGTTTCTTATTATGGCCATACTTGAATTTATAGATAACAAGTTTCATCTTTTAAAAAGTTTGATCTAAGGCCCGTTGAACACTTGTCTATAAGGCTAGGAGTATTTGGGAGTGAATATCCATTGGAAACACCACATAGAAGATACCAAAATAAATTTCTTAAAATTGTCTATCCAATGGAACTAATATGGTAGCAATATGAGCACCCTGTGAAAATTTATGAGCTTTGCAATCTCATTCTCGTCACAAAAAACCCCCCAAAAATGACTAATTTGTCATATATTCACTTCGGGAGCACCGATTTGGGTGATTTTTTTGTTTTTTTTGAAACCGACTATCTTTAAATATGAACTCATATCTATAATTTGTTTTGGAAAATTAGGCCCCAACTGCTATAGAAATCAGAAAAATTCTACGATAGTCCGCAGAAAAACCCTGAAAATAACCGATTTTAAAATGCCGATAACTTTACTTCTCGGACTTTCTTTTGGACATTTTTTTTTAGTTGAGATTTTTTCTGAGGGAAAATCATATATACAACTAGTTTCTGAAAATTTTGCAAAGAAATATATAGAAATCATCTGAAATGTCGCGGCCCTCTTTTTCGTCTCTGAAAAATCGACAAAATAAAAAAATAAAAAATCTCTTTTTTGGCCAATGAAAGAGATCTGATACCAATTTCTAAGTACCAAGTAGATCTACAAATATTGAATACACAATATATCCATAGAGAAATATAGAAGAAACCACACTTTTATTATAAGAAAACCCTTGAGGTAGGACAACACCATACAATGGATCCTATTATGAAATAGATCCTCTCATGTTCACTTGCCTCTTTGAGGGGGAATCCTCATATTGAGCTACCAATCACAAGACAATACTTCTCTCCATATCCCATTACATTGCTTGAACCCATTTATATAGTGCTACCAAACACCTAACAACATTCTAGGGGAGGAAACTTCTAAAAGTAGAACCTTCTAGTAAGTTCTCTTATATTTATTATATCTAACTACCATAGTGAGCCTTATTTAATAATATAGTGGACCTAGTCCACCTTACATTGAATGGCCTTGACTACCTCTCTAGCTACCTAAGATTATCCATTTTATTATTATAATAAAATCACCACACATATAATATCTCACTATATAAACATATTATTATAATGAAACTTTTTTTTTAATCATAAGAAAAACTTGTCTTATTAATATTTTTTAACTATAATCAAATTTTAGTTATTCTAAAATGATTATAATGAAACAATAAAACATGTCATTATAATCTATTTTCTTTTTATAATCATAATAAAAATTGACATTTTCAAATATTTTTTAACTATAACCAAAATTTAGCTATATTATAATTCATAATAACTAATTAATAAAGAAAAATATTATTTTACATATGTTTATTTAAATTAAATTAAGTATTAATAATATAATTTAATATCTACCAAAATTGATTTAATATTTTTGTTTTTTATTTGTTTATGTTTTATTAAAACTCAATCAATAATGTAATTTTTCTCTTTGTATTAAATTACAATGATAATATACTTATTGTCTCTTTTTTATTTGTTTGTGTTTTATTTAAACTCAATCAATAATGTAAGTTTTGTCTTTTTATTAAATTACAATGATAATATATTTATCGAAGTTTAATAAATTGTAATGAAAACATATTGCAATCTTATTGGATCTCTCATTTGTTATATTTTAATAATGAGATAAAAAAATTAAATTTTCTTTAGTATTTTTTTTTATAAATTTTTAATATTATATTGTTTTTAGTTCTTAGTTAGTAATTAAAGGATAAAGTTAGTAAGTGGATAAGAATTTTGTTGGAAATCATAATACTTTCCTCTCAATTATTTCAACGCATTTTAAGATGACTATGATTAAAAAAATACGATACAAAAAGTTGACTTTTTCAACTTATTAACTGGTTCCAATTAAAAATTAATTTTAACTATATTTTAAATCTATAGGATTCCAATTCCCATTTCTTTAAATTAAATGTATTTTTTTCTTAATTCAATATTATTTCTTCTCTTAAATAGATTAATAATATAAAATAATTTCCATATTCAAGAATCACCCACTATGAAGTGATTACTATGGATTTTTTTTTTAATATGTCAGGTAGTGGTATT
>SNQJ01S0002843.1:223682-322779 GCA_010110895.2 Picea sitchensis
TATATATATATATATATATATATAAAAGTTAGAATTCTATAAATTGTCTATCATAGAAAACTGTTACATATATCGAAGTGTTTGCTGGTGGAAACAATCTCGGATTTGGCCGAGTGTCAAGAGAAGTGAGACTCACGGGGCCAAAAAATATAGCTACATCCTGAGTCCTATAGTAGCGCCTATAAAAAAAGAAAATTGTCCCTTAAACCAAAACTAAAATGATGATATCATTATTGAAACATGAACTATTATGAAAATTTTTGAACCTGGCCTCCATGAAATATGTCTTCAAGCCTCCCCAACAAGGAGGAGAATTGGCCCATCAAAACCTGCTGCATCCATGGGCATCAAATCCACTTGGTTGTCGCGCATGGCCATAAAATTGGAAATACGTTGGTCTAGGTGATCGAGATGAAATCTTGGGTCAAATACCTAACTACAAAGCTCAAAAATGAGTTGTCGTAGAGCTTGCATGGCATAGAAAATGCACTAGAGGTTTACTCCTTTGAGGGATCTTGAGAAACAGGGGGAGGAAGCTCTGAAATCCTATTTGGAGTTCCCATGAGGACAAACCGGTGGAGGACTCTCATGTGAAGGAAAACCTGGGAATGAGCTTGGAGCATAACCCAATGATTTTCCATAATTGTCGAACGACTCTATTTTGCATCCTTTGCTTGTGGAGGTGTGTCCAATGTCTTGTTGTTGGGACAAGGTTGATGTTTAAAAATATTTCCCCTGTGGATAGCTGAAATATCCCTTGGATATCTGGACCCCTATTGTCCAAGAGAAAAAAAAAACAAATGGAGACTAGCATTCATTTAGATCTATTATTTATGTTTATAGGCAGAGAAGATAGAAGAAAGAAGTGTGACTTACTCCTTTTCGACAATTGTCCTTGTTGATCTTCAATCTTTGGTCTTGTTGTCCAAAATTCTATTACGATGAATGGAGTTTGCCAGAAAAAAAACAACACCTTCTACGCCTACAATATATCATTAGACGAGAGAAGATCTATCTATATAGACATACATACATGTATAAATAATTGTACAAAGGAAATAGACCAAGTTATATTAATGGTGAAACATGTTGAAGTACTAACAAACCAACGTTGACATTGCAACATCTCCTCCAAGCTCTCCCGTCTAGCCCTTTCCTGAATGATGCAGGAGCATCGTGTCAAGAGCATAGAGGCAGGTATATTCAACATGTGTGAGTTCTTCTAGAAATTTGACGTGGGTGACTACAACGGATTTCGGGATCCACCTTCACTCGGTGCCAGAATTCACCTTTGGAGGCATGCGTGAACCGATGCCAAATTCTACCCTTTGAAGCAAGTTTTTGAAATTGTAAACAGGGCAGAAGTTTCCACTTTGTCTCTAGAATATGACTAGACTAAGATAGCGTAGGATAAGGTTTAGAGAAGGCAAGTAGCCAGGGGAAAACCCTAGAAACATTTTTGAGTTATGTAGAAGTTTGTACAGCCAGTTAGGGAGGGAGCTGGAATACAGAGAAAAAAATTAGTTGTAAGAGAGACCTGCGAGTAGCAGGAGAAAAAATGTCTTTGAGTGACTGTAATTTTGAATGTAATATGTAGCCATTGGGCACTTGTGAATATAATAGAATGGAAAATTGATCCAAATTTGTTGAGCTTGGATTGTGTGTATTTTCCTGTTATTTTCTGTTTTGTAAACCAATGAATGGAACTGTGAGTTGTTCCCAGTTTCAATTGTTTCTCTTCGTTAGGAGATCAGCAAGGTGTGCATCGAGCTAGGGAGGAACACTGTGGAATTGTTTTCTCTTCATTCGAAGCTCTGCAAGGTGTGCATCGAGATAGAGAGAAAACGTCGTGAATCTGAGCTATCGAACTCCCTCAGACGCAAGGAGTGCACGGGAGCCAGAGTTTGAATGAGACAAAGCTTAGGAGGAATAACACTTCAGAAAGTGTTATCGGGATCCAGGAACCCATTCCCTAGAAGAAGCGAAGACCGAGTCTTCATAGAATTAGAAATATCCTAAGTCAAAATCGAGTAAAAGCTCAATAGGAAGAACGTCGTCGAGCATTGGATTGAGGTGGGAATCCCCGCGGGCCATCTGATTGAAGGAAGGAGCACATGCTTTAACCCTGCGTAGATCTAGGACGAGAGTTCGGAAAATCGGAACGGACGGTGGAGAACCCTCGAGGGTGAACACCGAAACCACCCAGACCATCATATCAGGTAGAGATGCGAGGAGGTTAGCAGTGAGAGTTTCTCGACGTTCATTTNTTAGGGACTTCGAGTACCGGGAGGTGGAAGGAAAGAGGCTCTTACCCTTCAGAACCCTGAATCACGAAATAGTGAAATCGCGATTCAACGTGAGCCATCGATCACAGGGATTATTGTGAGTCGTTGATTGAACGTGAAGCGATTTCGGCATTTCGTCATTTCATGAACTGGGATTTCTAAAGACAGAGTAGAGAAGGTAGAACGCTTGCTTCGTGATTCCCCAAATCACGAAAATCTGGTGGCATATTATCGTGGGCCATCATTTCGGCATTCCGGGTACCGGGTACTCGAGAGGCCAGGAGTCTGGAGCTTGGGAGTTTCGACTCACGAAACTACGAAACGCAAAGACTCGAAAGGCTAAGGGAGGAGCCAGTTGAGGCATTGTGCCTTTTGGGCATTTCGGAGATCAGAAGTCCAAGAGGATAAGGAGTCGGGGATAATTCGCTGACAGGAGTCCCGAAACCCCGAAAAACCTGAAAGGTGTGTCGGGTCAGAACAGAGAGAGGAGTGCCAAGGAAAAAGGGCACGCACACAGATTCTATTGAAGGCCTGTGCCAGAGGAGAAAAGGGGGACCTATGGATTTGTTCGAAGGGTTCTAGCAAGAGCCCGAAGAGCTAATTCGTCTCGGAAGAAGAACGATCCAGAGACCGGGAGGTCAGTGGACCATGCTGAGGTAGGGGGTCTGCATCAATAAATGTCTCAAGATTAGAATGACAATGATTTGATGAATTATCCTCACAATATCAAAGGTTTGAAACTCTAAAATCCTTTCTCCCCCTTTTTCACGTTGGAATTCACTCATTATATAGGAGTTGGAGGCTTAAACACCATGAAGGATTTTAGGAAATGGTTGAGGATTTTTCTCCATAGGTTGGGATTTTAGCCTAATATGTAGCCATGATATATGATTCAACCTTATAAAACCTCATCTGCTCGAAGCTAGTCCTTAGAAAAATGTGGGTTAATTATAACTCCATCTAACCACTTCAACGCTCCCCCAATGCTAAGCACAGAGAATTTTCAATGTTCCTTATCCATGCGCAAGGTAACATTGATATATCAAGAGTTAAATGCTCCCTATACATGGGTAGTGGAGCATTTGCCTTAAAAAATGGTCAAAATATCAAGGTAAAAGGTGTTATTTCAACCTTCTCATGATGAGTTTTTCTCGTCCACAATGAATAGGGATTATGACAAATGTTATTTCATGGTGTCAAAGATGCGATACTTAACAGAGTGCATGTGAAACTTAGTAAGGTGAATATAACACTTGATAAAGTGCATGCAACACTTATAAAGTTGCATACGACACTTATGACACTTAAGTGCGACATGGTGGTGTGAAATTTAGGTGTGTAACAGATGCCCCATAAAGCGTGAGTTTAGAGGAGAAACTGATACCCGAAACACTTTAAAAAATATTTATGCAAGAGTGTTGGAGTAGGAGAGCTCGAAGAAATCTTGAAACAAACATCAAACAATATATATGTATCATCCTCGAGATAGGAATACCCATGCTCGAAGTAAACTGAATCAAAGCATGGCTGCCAACCAATACACTGTTGATCCATGAAAGTACTTACAAAGGATATGGGCACTAGATATACAGTGTGGATACATACCTCCACAACATGATTTTAAGGTAGCCATGAAAGAATACACAGTGGAGCTATAATATTACAAAAACATAGCCACATACCAAATACAAATTGGATCTATGTGACATCATATATATCAGTGAAATTTCCAATATGGTGGTTATACTGGAATATTCTACATATTCAATTGATATCCATTGCATCATGGATAAATAACATAACCTAATGAGTTCCCAACCTAGGGTCTTCATCCCGATCCCAAAATAGTATAATTCTAGCCATGTGAACAGATGTCTTGATGTAAAAAATGGTAGAAACCACCTAATTTTTGGTCATTAATGTATACCATTTACAAATGCGAGGGAAATAAACTATGATGACAATGAGTCCCAAGGTACCTATTGAAGGGTCTAAATTCATCTCGAAACAACAAGGGGTACTCCCTGGTACACGGTCCCAGCTAGACTATACACCGTTTGGATTAAGAGTCCTATCTGGAATTTATCATGACTCCCATTGATACTATTTTTTGGGTTTTGGACAGTTACAATACGGTTTTCCGATGAGGATGGATGATGAGTGGATATGAAATGCAAATATGTATATGAATACTATGTATGAAAACGAAACCAATCTATTGCTTATCTATTTTAATCTATCATAACTAGGAGCACACTAAAGTAACTAACGAGCTGAAAAATGAGACTGAATCCTACATAAACTCCTACACGGATAGATGGAATAGAAGAGAATAATCAGAAACAATTCTGTACAAATATATGTAACCATATTAGTCCAAATTACAACAATAAACACATTAACAAATCATAAATATCAAGGCATAAACATATTCGAAGAAACACTTAAAACTGTAGAATAACATCGATTGTGTAAGAATTACTCCATAAACAACTAGCATTCTTATATTCTGTATGAACAACACTCATCTTCCATTGAAATAATTCACCTCTTAGATTGTTTCACACAAAATAATTCCTTCTCTAAAAAGTTGTCCCTGAGGGATTATCCTTATTAGCAGTTTCAACAATAATACATGAAAACTCCAAAGAAAACTCTCTAATTTTAGTTGACATTGTGTTCCCAAAATAGTTCAGAAATAGACAATGTTTGAAGAGTCAAAAAGACAATATAAATTGAGCCTCTACTCTCTCTTATACAATTCTTAGTAACTGTTGGATGACTCTTTTCCTTATTCTTGAAGAGGTAGTTACAAAATGGTTTAGCTTCCTACTTCCTAGTGACAAGTGTACAATAATGACAAAATTGGGGTTGGTTCAAAAAGAGACAAAATAGGAAACATGTGTTGACATATTTTGGCCTCCATTTTTTTTTCATTCAAGGATTTTTATCCCTATTGTATGTTGTCCAGATTTCTAGTTGATCATACATGGATCTAATCCTCCTATAATTTAGTTGTTCTATATCTGCGTTGTTCATGGAAATGTTGTACTCAAGGGTGCTCATGTCTTTCTCTAGTGTGGTCATCAGAGATTGTATAATGGTATGTATTTTTACTATTTGCAGAAAGTGTTGATCTATGAGGTCTGTGGAGATGGATTTGTGTTTTCATGCACCTTGTCCACTAGCTCTTCTGTCACAATATTTTTTCAAGATCTTCTATCCTTTGTAGTCGGTTTCTCTTGATCAACTCTTGTGCAACTTTGTGTATCCTTGAGAATATTTCCATTGATTTGGTAACCTCCTTGTTATATCTGTATCCCACCTATTGACAATGGTCAAGAACATACATATCCATTTTTATGTTTTCTCTTGATGGTCGGTACAATTATAGAGGTGCATTGGGATTTTCAGTGATCCATCTGTCGATGTCATTGATGCCTTCTTGGATAGTTTTGTAATATGTCAGTTTTGTTTCTATCTGTCTATTCTTCTCTAATATTATGGTAGTTGATTCTTGAAAGAGGTTCACGTGATCATACATGTCTATGATGGATTTTTATAATTCTCTCCCGACCTTGTCATCAATAGCTATGAAACTTTGAAGGCTATGTTCATCAATTCTCACTTATTGGAGTCTTTCCTCCAATAATTTGATTCTTGCCTCTTTCTCCTCATTCTACTGGCACAGCCTTCAAATTTTATCCACGTTAGCATTCATGTATGCAGAGCCAGCTGTATCCATTTTTATGGGGTTTTCCCTCACATCTCTTATCACAGGGATGTGTGTGACAACCGATATAGGCATCCCTTCAATTGTTGGAACTTTCTTCACTTGTTCCTACATAATTCTGCATGTCTTGCTATCATAGGTGAATCTCCTTAAGTCAAGCACTTCACTTGGTTGGAACGGTTCCCAGAGTCCAATTCCTAGGTTATTGTCTGATATGGTTGTTCCTATGTCTGCTTTAGTCATTTCTGGAATATCCATTTCCATTGGGTGGGTGTCACCCCCTATGTTCTCTGCATATTTATGTTGTCTCACTTCCTCATTCACTTTGTCAGTTGCTCCTTTATCTTCCTTTTCTTCTTTTTCTACTATATATTTTTTTTCTTTTTTTCTGACTTTTTTCTCATTTTGTTTGATATCTCAGTCCACTACATATTTTTCATCTACCTTGGCTTTTGGCCTTGGCCCTGTCTACATCGATATTAAACTTATTTTTTACTGCATCATTATTCCCTTTTAGGAATTTCTCCTTATCTATTCTCTTTTTATCAGTCGATAATTCCTCTACTTATTCCGCTAACCCTCAGTGTATTGAGGTGGAAGTACGGGGTGATTTCTTGGATTCCTCCTCCTTTGCCTTCTTCTTGGCTTCATCTCGAGGACTCCTCTGCCTTTTTCTTGGATTATTCTCTAGTCCCCCCATGCGATCATTGATTATTCTTTAATGATGGATTACTATTTGACTACAAACGTCTATGGAGGTATACATACCATACCCCCCTATGGATTTGAACCTGTGACCTCTTAGGAGGAAACACATGTTCTTAACCATTAGACCTACTGAGGATATATTCTTCTAGGATTGACCGAATGTTGAAAAGTGGAGAATCGATCCCTTCTTAATATTTTTTATGGACTGAGTTACAAGTTCGAGTTCCCAATTCCGATTGAGTCAAAATATCAATTCAATTAGGAGAGACACATGCATAAATGGAAAGGATCTACATAATCAGTATGTTCAATCGATGGAATGACATCTCCATATGCGATTAAAGTATATCAAACTTCAATGATGTTAGATCTTGTTGAAGGCTTCATCAGTGTTTGAACCTTTGGTGTAAATATGAAGAAGAAACCTCGAAGCCACCTCCTATTAAGTAGTAATAGTTTGGAGTGAGTGGTAGGTGAGGATGAACAAGTTTCTAGTGGTTGAACCTAAAGGCATCATGACATGATGGTTTTCAATGTGTTAACAAGTGACAACTCTTAATTGGATAGAGGAAGATGAAGAAATATTTAGAGAGATGCTCCCATTAAAAAAACACTTTTAACGTAATTATAAGAAGATATTAAGTTAATATTTTTTATTTTTTTAAATGATAAAAAGTTAAAATAATAATTTAAATAATATGTTCAAAAAAATTTATTTTTATGAAATTATTAATATTAAATATATAAATTTTCCAATCTTTCCCGAGCTATCCCAATGCCATGAGAAAGGGGAATTCCAAAGTGAGGGTCAGCCTATTACAACTTTTTTTCTCAACACCATCGTCCAGGCCCCTCCTCTGCACCAACTCCACCCCCATCTCCAATATTCACCCCGTTGGTCCTTCCTTGGATAATTCACCCTTATCTATTAAAAATTTGTTGGACGACGATCAAGACATATCTTATGTTGAGGAAGAGTTCCCTCAGGATCCTCCTCAAGCACCTCCAGAATCCTTCCTTTTCTCATCCTTCGACATACTGAATCTGCCCCACACTTATGGACAACTTTCCCTGGAAGGTGATTTTGAAAAAATTCCATGTTGAAGAAGAGATCCATGGTGTTGGGAAATAACAAGAGGCTCAACGAGTCAGTGAATATCAACCAACTGCAGATTTAGTACTAGAGACACCTATCATGTGTCATTTCTTAGAATAGCATATGCAACTTATATTTGAAATGATACGGGATGCAACAGATCAACTTCACCACCAAACTATTCTTTTTCATATCTTGGATGCTTTATTTGACTCCCTTTCAAATGATCATGTCAAGCACATATGCTCGACCTGCCGCCAAACTTATTTTTTTTCTCCACAACCTCCAAATGGTGATGACAATCTGGGTTCTCCCACATTTTAATTTCTTTTTTCTGTTATTATGAATCTATGTTCAAAACAACCATGAATGTAGATATGTTGTTGCATGGTATTTGGTTTACAGTTTTTATCAGACTTCAACAAACACTTGAAAGTATGCCACCTATTCTTGTTTCCATATGCATGAAAAAGCATAGTTTTTCCATGTATACTGGTTTGCTGACGATTTAAGAAAATACAACTTTTATTTAAAAAAAATATTAAATATATAAATTCTATAATTTATTTTTTTGAGCCAAAGGATGATGAATCAAACTCTATAAAAGAAAAATAATAAAAATAAGAAGATCCTCATACTCCAGTATTGAAGATATCAATGCGGAAAAAAATGTTACCAGAAAGGTATACTCCATCTGATTTTCATTCAAATTTTGCTTTGTCTATTACTGATGATGATCCTAGAACTGTTAGGGAGGCAGTGGATTCAGAGAATGAAAAAATATGGAAAAAGGCCATGGTTTATGAAATGACAACCTTGGATAATAATGAGGCTTGGCATCTAGTTGAGTTTCCGATTGGAAGAAAATGGGTATTTAAAAAGAAGTTGAATGTAGAAGGAAAAGTGGAGAAGTATAAATCTTGATTAGTAGAAAAGGGTTATTCCCAGGTTGAGGGAATTGATTTTGGTGATATTTTTTCTCTTGTTGCTATGTTAACTTCTATTAGATTTATGTTATATGTTGCTACTACATTTGATTTTGAATTAGAACAGATGGATGTAAAGACAACATTCCTACATGGGGATCTGGAAGAAAAAATCTATATGAGAAAGTCGTAAGGATTTGTTGTGAAGGGAAAGAAGGAGTTGGTATGAAATCTTAAAAAGTCCTTGTATGGTTTAAAACAATCACCAAGGATGTGGTATCAAAAAATTGATACTTATACGATGGGACTTGGCTTCACAATAATCAAAGAGGATCACTATGTGTATTTTAAATTAATTAGTGATCATTTGATTTGGTCATGCATGTGGATATCATATTATTGATAGGAAATAAGAAGGATATTATCCAGGATGTGAAAACTCAATTGTCCTCTAAATTTTAAATCAAGGATCTTGTTGTTGAAAATTTTATTTTGGGCATGGAAATTAAAAGAGATCGGAAAAACAGAGAACTCTGGGTAAATCAGAGAAAATATGTCAAGACAATCTTCCAGAGGTTCAATATGCAAGAATGTAAACCGATCAGGGTCCTTATTCCTATAGGTGTAAATTTATTTGTGGATAAATGTCCCAAGACATAGGAAGAGGACGAGGACATGTCTCGTGTTTCATATGCGAGTGCAATTGGAAGTTTGATGTATGAAATGGTTTGTACTAGACCAAACATTGCACATGCAGTGGAATTTTTGAGCAAGTATATGTCAAAACTAAGGAAGAAGCATTGGACAACAGTACAGAGATTGTTTCAGGTATTTTCATGACACTACTAGTTATGGATTGTGCTACCACGGAAGACAAGGGTTGGATAGAGTGTTGGGCATACATGGATTTGTGGATGCAGACTCAGCTGGAGATTTGAATCATAGAATATCTACAACCAGGTATGTGTTTAACCTGTTTGGAGGAGAAATCAGTTGGATAAGAAAAACATAGTTTGTAGTGGTACTTTCAACTACAGAAGTTGAATACATGGAAACCACTTAAGCAGTCAAGGAAGAAGTATGGTTACACATATTGTGTTAAGTTATTGGGTTGATACAACAAGATTTAAGGATAGATTGTGATAGTCAGAGTGAAATTGTTTTGGCGAAGAACCCGACTTATCATTCAAAGGAAAATGTAACAACCCCTATTCGTTACGACTACAAGCAAACAACAATGAATGTTTTTATTTTTTTTTTGTGTTTTGGAAGAAAGGCGATGACAATGATAGTTAACAACACCACTGACGACGAACACAAGCACGCATTCTAGGAAAATAGGAAACTATGACTCCACTCACTAAAACAAGGGCAACTAGTTGAATCAAGCGTAGACCAACAAGGAGGAACGACTACTAGCCTGACACAAAATGACCATGCCTACAAGCTAAGGGACAACATCCCCATCCTGACACAACATCCAAACAACAAGGGCTAGAACCTCTAGGTGCACGAACCCAATTCCTAAAGGCATTCAACCCATGTGCCATAAAGCAACTGGCAATGCTTAACAACAATCACAAAAAAACGCACTGAATCCGGCCAAGTTCTCAGTCTCTGCTATCCCATAGGGCGCGCCATGATCCTGTCATTAGGAATCATGCCATTCCCAGGTGATAGATGTGTCAATAACCTTGGTGCAGCATAAGATATCTAGATCGAGGACTCTAGACAAACGGATGTGCTAGGAACCAAATACTAATAAGAAAAACCACACCCATACCCCAACAACAGGTCGATGAAACGCCAGAGGAAGAAGACAAGGGATGATGCAAGCCAATACACGACATCATCCCCGACCCAACCAAACACCCAGTCTAAACCAGTCAATGAATACAATCTATTTTAACATGAGTTCCATTCTAAACGGGGGACGTCAAAGTTACAATTAGTCAATAATGCAACTGCTAATTTAACATTAATATAATCAATCTTGCAAGTCTAAGTAAGAAATATTTAAACTATAATTATAAATACCATCTAACCTCCATTACAGTCAATTTAGCAAGACTAAAATTGACAATCTAGTCTTTACTCACCAACCTAATTTTAATCATTAATACAACATAATTGGACAATTCTACATTAATCCAAAATCTCCATCCAACTATCCATTAACTTGAATATCAATACTAACAAGCTTAATGTAGGATGCTACTATTATAACACCTATGAACAATTTAATATCAACATGTAGTCTACCTATATTGACCAAACCAATAATACTAGTTGTCTATTATCATTGAGAAGGAAACCGCTAACTACTAACATCGTTGTTGCAATCTAAGAAGGCAATTAACATAGCAGTTACCTAACGATTAAATTAGCAATAACAAGGCCATTTACATGACTGTTATCATAACAAGTAATAAAGCAATAACAAGGTGATTAACATATTGATTAACATAACAATTAATATAATAGTAACAAGGAAATTACATGATTGTTAACATAACAGTTAATACCTCAATAACAAGGAGATTTCATATTGTTTAACCATTTAACTCGCTACGACAATTAATAAAAAAGAAGGAATTTGTTGATCATTAACTCACAGTAGAAAATAAAATGGCAATTAATAAGGAAATAATATAGATTTTATCATTGCAATTAAGATGGTAATTAATAGTAAAACACAAGCAACATTTAAGGAAAAATGGTGTCTAGTCCAGCAACCACAGTCAACCATTTAAAGGGGAAAAACGTGGTCACACCAGCAACAAAATGCAGTCCCAGTTAATGGCGAATCACTGTGCCATACCTCAGCAAGCACAGGCTACCAATTAATGGAAATTTGTGGGTATTTAACAACAACGCAATCCATCGTTTGAAAGAAAAAAACGTGGCCATTTAAAACGACAATATCACTCTCATTTGGAAGAAAAAACGTGGGCATTTAAAACAACAAACTCATTCTCATTTGAAAGAAAACACGTGGGCATTCTAAATGGAAATCTCTATCTCATTTGAAAGAAAAAAACATGACCATTTTAAACGGAAAACTCAGTCTCATTTGAAAGAAAAAACGTGGGAATTTTAAACGACAAATCTCTATCTCATTTGAAAGAAAAGACATGGAAATTTTAAATGGCAATCTCTGTCTCATTTGAAAGAAAAAACCTGGGCATTTAAAACAACAAACTCAGTCTCATCTGAAAGCAAAAACATGGGCATTTTAAACGGCAAATCTCTATCTCATTTGAAAGCAAAAATGTGGGAATTTTAAATGATAATCTCTATCTCATTGAAAGCAAAAACATGGGCAATTAAAACAACAAACTCAGTCTCATTTGAAAGAAAAAATGTGGGCATTTTAAACAACAATCCTTGGCAATTTTTAAAAGCAAAAACGTTTTTCCATTTCTAGGATACTAATACAAAATGCAGAGATGAATCAATTCGTTTTTCCATTGCCAGAATACCAATACAAAATGCAGACATGAATCAATTTGTTTTTCCATTTCCAGAATACCAATACAAAATGCAGACATGAATCAATTCGTTTTTCCATTGCCAGCATACCAATGCAAAATGTAGACATGAGTCAATTCATTTTTTTCATTGCCAGAACACAAATAAAAAATACAAACAAAAGTAAGAGAACCGAAAGGATCCAACCAACCAATGACAACAACACAGGTAGATGGCTGATAGATTCGTCCTTCGCTCATCATCCTTGCATAGAAAAGCAGGGCATTAGGATCCATAGGTCTATTAATGCCGAAGTGATGACCATACATCAGGCTCCTAGCCAACTGCTCAAGCGAGGACTGATGAGCTAGGGACGAAGGGAAAACAACCATAATGGTCAAAATCAATACACCACAGGGCGGTCAAGACATGTGGTGAAACGAAGGCCATGGGAGTCAATCAATCATCGATCTAGGCTATAAAAATTTCAGTCAACAATCTAGACAATCAATATACTTACACAATTAAACAAGTAGATCCCAAGAATAAATCCTACAACAATATATCATGCAAAATGAAGAAAGTGTACCATCTCTTGATCACCCACTCTTAGCTGAAGTCCCATGCGCTTCATGCAACTCCCGCTTGCTGACCGACAAAACTTCATTGGTACCTCCCAGCCAATGCTAGGGGTACTCTTCTTCCCCCTTATCCCCCCGAGTCGGAAAGGGGCCACACACACTCTACAGAGATTCAGGTAGCTCTCATCTCGCCTCGTAAGGTTGAGCTACCACTCCTCACGAAGCTAGGTATCCCAACTCCCACAAGCTAAGTCAATCAAGTAGAGATTTCTACAGCGTAACGTTATACAAAACATAATACATCCTTCATCCTTCTCCTCCCTCCATTATATAGAATTTCCAAGTCCTTTACCTTCCCAAAATCCCATTTAATTTAATGTTTAATAAATTAAATCCTAAAAATCCTCCCCGTACAAGTGTCACCCATCCCCTTCATTCCTCCATAAATTAATTTCTTTAATTAATTAATTACCCCTATTTCCCTTACCCACCTAGAGTCACTCCTAGAATCGCTCCTAGGTGTCTTCAGAATCCCTTACAAGTTTTAATGACTTTTCCCATTATTAATTTGCTAGTTCAGTTTAAAATTAGAAAGCTCTTAAATACTAGATACCTTACTAAGTTTGACTTTCTGCTTTTTCCCTTGTGTTTTCCTTTTCTTTTTATGTTTCCCTCTTTTTCTAGTTTCCTAAATATTTTATATTTCCCCCTTTCCCCTTTTCATTTAGAACTCAAATTGGAAGGTGTAGAAATTAACCCTTTTCCCTTTTTAATTAATAAATTTTAAATTATCGTAAAATAATAAAACAATTATTTCCCTTTTTTTAATTTTATCCTAACAGATATTTATGAATCAATTAAATTACTTACTTCCTTCTTGTTACAAGATTTAACGAAGATTATATTTATTATTTATTTTTATTTTATTTTACACACACACACACATACACACACAGATATATATATATATATATATATGTGTGTGTGTGTGTGTGTGTGTGTGTGTGTGTGTGTGTGTGTATTTTAGATAAGTAGATAAAATTTTACCACTAGCATAATTTAGACCTAGACCTTAAATTTTCGTGTTGGGTGACAATTTATTAGGGAAATTGTTTTTAAAAATTCTTATCACATTATTCGTCCTAAGAGCATCTAGGTTCATTCATTTATTATTAACAATGCAACGTGCACTTCAAGACGCACTAGGTTCTCCAAGGGTGCCACTCACCTCAATGTTCCCTCGCGCGATGTGCCCTTCAAGATGCACTATGTGCTCCAAGGGTGCCACTCGCCTTTTTCAACTTTTCTTGCCCGATGTGACCTTATGGATGCACCACGTGCTCCAAGGGTGCCACTCGTCTCTTGAATGACTTGGTAGACATCAAAAACCCTTGGAGTCAATACTCCGCTAAGTGAACTTGTGGGAGACTAAGGGCCTCTAAGGAATAAGGCCCCCACCTTATTGCGCGCCTGTTAGAATCATCGTGAGCGACTGTCGCAGTCTTTACTCACGGCATCATGGGTCCTCTCGAACTAGATAAACGTTAACCTACAGTTCGAGCCACGACGGGAGTGCTAGTAGGATGTCGCAGGGCTGCTATCCACACCTCTCCCTCAACATCTTTGGTAGTTGTACGCGACACCTCTACTCCACATGTGAGTCTGGTCGGTAAGATATCGTCAACCTTCATCATCAATGAATCATGTCATAAATATATCCATAATCATATCATCTAATCAGATGCACTAATATGACAATAAAACAATCAAACCCTAATGGTACACTCCCCGACTCGATCCGGAGTCCAAGGGGTGCCATCGATGCCTCTGCATCCTCGAGGTCCAAAATCCTGCACACTCAGTAAAATCGAATCAATAGCACCTGTCTATGTCAATGCAGTAAAACAACAGGTCATCAACCCATAATGCCTCATAATCAAAATCAATGTTTTAATAGCATAAAATCCGGATCACTTGCAAGCAAGTGTCCTCAAAGAAAAAGTTCACTTAGTGCGCAAGAGTGAGATGTTACATACACCTTCTCTTGGTCTAAACTTCGTTTCGAGGTTTCACAGTATAAATGTTGAAATAAAGTGTATCACAGTATCATAAGCCTATCTATGAAAAAAAAATGGAAACTGCTGGCGCATATCATATGCATCCTCCCAGGTCACCGACTGTGAAATGTAGCTGTCCTACTGGACCTTGACCTGATCTACCATTCGACGTCATAGCTGTCAAATGCAGTGATCCAAGATGCAGATTGACTCAGTCGTTAGCGCCCCCTCATCCGACACCCACCAGGTGCTCAAGTCAAAACATGTGTAGGATCACTAAACAAAATGTCTCAAATAGAGACGAGAAATACATCATGCATACGCCTCAAGGAATCAGGAAAGGCTAGTCAATAGGCCACGTGCCTCTCCTTTCCACAATCTCGTAGGTTACCATGAACCTAGGAGATAGTTTAGCCCATTTTTCCAGCTGGATCAAACTCTTATGCAGTTTCAACCGCAAGAATACTCAATTGCCACATCGTAACTATGGTCGACATGACATGCATCAACATAACTGTTCTACCGATCCTGCGCTTTCTGGATCCTTTTTTTTATAGCTTGCATTTAAAATACCATTTTTTGGATCACTTTTGGTCCCACCAGGACCCTATCCTCAAGTCAATCCCAACACAAAGGCATCTGACACAGTCGCCCGTAAAGAAACTTGAAGGGCACCATCTTAATGGCACTTTGGTAACTGTTGTTGTAAGCGAATTCCACCAATGGCAAGCATTCCTCCCAATGTTTTTGTTGGTCCATCACGTACATGCGCAACATGTCCTCCAAGGTCTAGTTCGTTCGTTAGGTTTGCCCGTCATTCTCTGGGTGATATGTCGTACTAAAGTTAAGTTGGGTTCCTAAGGCCTCTTGGAAACTCATCCAAAATCATCCAGTAAACATCAATCCTCGATCAGATATAATCCTCTTAGGGACGCCATGCAGCCTCACAATCTCACTGATGAAAAATATAGCTATGTCAGGTGCCTGATATGTCGTATGCACAAGAATAAAGTGAGCACTCTTTGTCAGAGTGTCTACTACTAAAAAAATCAAATCGTGTCTCCTTTCCATCAATGGAAATCCAACAATAAAATCCATTGAAATAACCTCCCATTTCGATTTCGGAATAGCATGTGGTTGTAATAATCCTGTCGTATTTCTATGTTCGTCAATGCAGGCCATTCCATAATATCCTCAACCTTGGTTGGATCCATGGCGATACCTTCGTCGAAGATGACATGCCTTAAGTAGTGAATCTTTGATTGATAAAATGAGCATTTGGACAACTTCCCATACAATCTGTGCTCTCACAAACACTATAGTACCAAGCATAAGTGCTCATCATGCTCCTCCGTCATCCAAGAGTAAATCAAAATATCGTCAATGAATACTTGGACGAACTTGTCCAAGTACTCGCATAACACCCCATTCATCAAACTCATAAATACCCCTGGGGCATTTGTCAATCCAAACGATAAAATAGTAAACTTGTAATGTCCAAACCTCGTCTTAAAGGCAGTCTTAGGGTCATCAACCTCCTTGATCCGTAACTGGTGATACTCTGATCGCAAAATGATCTTTGAGAACAACATCGCACCCTTCATCTGATCGAACAGATCATCAATCCTCGGCAACGGATATTGATTCTTGATCATGGCCTTGTTCAATTGATGGTAGTCAATGCAGAGCCTCCACGACCCATCCTTCTTTCGTATGAAAATAATAGGCACACCCCATGGTGACACACTTGGACGTATCAGTCCCAAGTCTAGCAATTCCTTCAGCTACATTCTCAACTCCTGTAACTCCGAGGTTGACATCCGATAAGGCATTCTAGCTATCGGTTCAGTTCCCAGTTTTAGGTCTATAGTAAACTCCAATTCCCTCTCCGGTGGCATCCTAGGTAACTCCTCCAGAAATCCGTCCACAAACTCTCTCACCACTGGAAGGTGTTCTAGACCTTCCGCTACTCCCTTTTCATTTAACGCAAGGATTGCATAAATCTTGCACCCCTTGCACATGCTCTTTTGTAGCTGCAAGGAAGAGATGTACCTCAGGGAAACTCCCTTGTTTTGTCCTACAATCACACATCTATGTCCTTCATCATTGACCAATCTCAACCGTTTCGTCTTACAGTTGAGTATTGCCTCATGCGATTCCAACCAGTCCATACCAATCATGACATCATAAGATCCTAATATCATGACGTACAGGCTGGCCCTTGTGACAAACTTTCCCATGTTAAGGATACATCCTATAACCTGTAATCTAACCTTTTTCTTGGCTCTTGAAGCCATCTCTACAAATCTAAAATCATCTTGTTCGACTTCCTTTACCTTAATCCATTTTAGCGCTGCACTCAAAATGAAACTCTCGGTAACACCGAGATCTATCAAAATACTAAGGGTCTGGTCAGCAACAGTACCCGACATCTCAAGCACAGTTGACTAGTGCTCTGTCTGACGGTTATTCACCGCTACATAAATCTAATGGGCCTTGCCCATATCTCCCATGGTAGTGGGTCTAGCTGATCCAGACACTCTAGTCCTCTCCACCGGGCAGTCGCACTGGTAGTGTGGCTCCCCACACTTCCAACACCCCTTCTTTGGTCTAGTACTCCTGGTACCCGAAGTAGAGGATGAATTCTAACAATAAGGCGAAACTCAAACTTCTTGACCTTAAGTTTCTGGGTAACTTGGTGCGGAGCATATTGAAGCAGCTCCAAAATGGGCCTCATACTCGGGCACCGTGTGGCTACCTCGTCGCAAGGCGTCTAAATCGTTGAGATGACACTCAATGAATTCCTTAGAAACATACCTCTCCTGGAACTATCCCTCGAATAGTTCCCATCACACGTCGTCGACGACGAAGTTCAAAAGGGCCAGGAGCATCTTCTGCCATAAAAGAGCACTCCCCTTCAGTCAAAATACCTCCATGTAGAACTTCATGTTGTAGGTCGTAAATGCGAAGTGTGAAGCACATGCCTTTCTCTACAACTATGATTCGATGACACCACTGTCTGTGACACTCGTGGACACTAGAACTCATCTCTCTCGAGATCTCGGAGGATGCTAATGGTACTAGCTATTGCGCGTTGTGGACCCTCTGGGGCTCCCTCTAAATGTGATCTCCACGAGGACACGTTAAGGTTTTTACTTAACACAAGGGTTAATACTCATGAGTTTACTGCAGTGGAAATCTTGGTGATCCACAATCGTAGGGTTGAACCCCCTCTGATACCATATGTAACAACCCCTCTTCGTTATGACTACAAGCAAACAACAATGAAATTTTTTATTTTTTTTGTGTTTTGGAAGAAAGGAGATGACAAAAATAGTTAACCACTAACGCAAGCATGCATTCCAAGAAAAAGGGAAACTATGACTCCACTCACTAACACAAGGGAAAATGGGTGAATCAAGTGTAGAACAATAAGGAGGAACGACTACCCACCCGATAAAAAATGACCATGTCTACAAGCTAAGGGACAAGGACTAGAACCTCTAGGTGCATGAACCCAATGCCTGAAGGCATTTAACCCATGCGCTATAAAGCAACTGACAATGCTTCACAACACTCACACAGAATGCACCGAATCCGGCCAAGTTCTCGCTCACTGCTATCCAATAGGGCGCACCATGATCCTTTCATCAGGAATCATGTCGTTCCTAGGTGATAGATGCATCAATAACCTTGGCGCAACATAAGCTATCCGTACCGAGGACTCTAGACAAATGGATGCGCTAGGAACCGAATACTGATAAGAAAAACCACACCCATATCCCAACAACAGGTCGACGAAACACCATAGGAAGAAGACAAGGGATGACACAAGACAATACACGACATCATCCCTGACCCAACCAATCATCCAGTCTAAACCACTTAATGAATACAATGAATTTTAACATGGGTTCCATTCTAAACGAGGCACGTCAAAATTACAATTATTCAATAATGCACCCGCTAATTTAACGTTAATACAATCAATCTTGCAAGTCTAAGTAAGAAATATTTAATCTATAATTATAAATACCATCTAACCTCCATTATAGTCAATTTAGCAAGTCTAAAATTGGCAATCTAGTCTTTACTCACCAACCTAATTCTAATCATTAATACAACCTAATTGGGTAATTCTACATTAATCCAAAATCTCCATCCAACTATCCATTAACTTGAATAACAATATTAACAAGCTTAATGTAGGATGCTACTATTATAACACCTATGAACAATTTAATCTCAACATGTAGTCTAGCTATATTGACTGAACCAATAATACTAGCTGGCAATTATCATTGAGAAGGAAAATGCTAACTACTAACATCGTTGTCGCAATATAAGAAAGCAATTAACATATTGATTAACATAACAATTAATGTAACAGTAACAAGGCAATTACATGATTGTTAACATAACAATTAATAGCTCAATAACAAGGTGATTTCATACTGTTTAACCATTTAACTCGTTGTGGAAATTAATGAAAAAGAAGGAATTTGTTGATAATTAACTCACGGTAGTAAATAACATGGCAATTAATAAGGAAATAATATAGCTTTTATCATTGCAATTAAGATGGTAATTAATAGTAAAACGCAAGCAACAATTAAGGAAAAATGGTGTCCAATCCAACAACCATAGTCAACCATTTAAAGGGGCAAAACATGGTCACACCAGTAGAAAAACGCAATCCTAGTTAATGGTGAATCACTGCGCGATACCTCAGCAAGCACATGCTACCATTTAATGGCAATTCATGGGTATTTAACAACAACTCAGTCCATCATTTGAAAGAAAAAACGTGGCATTTAAAATGGCAATCTTAGTCTCATTTGGAATAAAAAACGTGGGCATTTAAAACAACAAACTCAGTCTCATTTGCAAGAAAAAATGTGGGCATTTTAAACGACAATCTCTGTCTCATTTGAAACAAAAAAACATGGGCATTTTAAACGACAAACTCAGTCTCATTTGAAAGAAAAAACATGCGCATTTTAACTGGCAAATCTTTGTCTCATTTGAAAGCAAAGACGTGGACATTTTAAACGGCAATGTCTGTCTCATTTGAAAGCAAAAACATGGGCATTTAAAACAACAAACTCGGTCTCATCTGAAAGCAAAAACGTGGGCATTTTAAACGGAAAATATCTATCTCATTTGAAAGAAAAAACGTGGCATTTTAAACAGCAATCTCTGTCTCATTGAAAGCAAAAACATGGGCATTTAAAACAACAAACTCAATCTCATCTGAAAGAAAAAAACGTGGGCATTTTAAATAGCAATCCTTGGCAACTTTTAAAAGATTTTTTTTTTTCCCATTTCCAGGATACTAACACAAAATGAAAACATGAATCAATTTGTTTTTCCATTGCCAGAATACCAATACAAAATGAAAACATGAATCAATTCATTTTTCCATTGCTAGAATACCAATACAAAATGAAGACATGAATCAATTCGTTTTTCCATTGCCAGAATTCCAATACAAAATGCAGACATGAATCGATTCATTTTTCCTTTGCCACCATACCAATACAAAATGCATACATGAGTCAATTCATTTTTTTCATTGCCATAATACCAATACAAAATGAAGACAATAGTATGAGAACCAAAAGGATCCAACCAGCCAAGGACAACAATGAAGGTAGACGGCTAATAGGTTCATCCTTCGCTCATCATCTTCGCACAGAAAAGCAAGGCATTGAGATCCATAGATCTATTAACGTCGAAGCGACAACCATAGATCAGGCTCCTAGTCGAATTCTCAGGCGAGGACTGATGAGCTAGGGATGAAGGGAAAACAACCACAACGGTCACAATAAATACACCATAGGGCGGTCAAGACATGCAGGGAAACAAAGGCCATGGGTGTCAATCAATCATCGAGCTAGGCTATAAACATTTCAGTCAACAATATAGACAATCAATATACTTACCCAATTAAACAAGTAGATCCCAAACATAAATCTTACAACAATCTACCATACAAAATGAATAAAGCGTATCGTCGCCTGATCGCCTTCTCTGAGTTGAAGTCCCCTGCGCTTCATGCAACTCCTGCTTTCCGATCGATGAGACTTCACCGGTACCTCCCAGCCAATGTTAGGGGTACTCTTCTTCCCCTTAGCCCCCCGAGCGACAAAGGGGCCACACACATTATCCAAAGAATCAGCTAGCTCCTAGCTCACCTCATAAGGTCAAGCTACCACTCCTGACCGAGCTAGGTATCCCAACTCCCACAACTTAAGTCATTCAAGTAGAGATTTCTGCAACGTAACATTATGCAAAACAAAAGACATCCTTCATCCTTCTCCTCCCTCCATTATATAGAATTTCCAAGTCCTTTACCTTTCCAAAATCCCATTTAATTTAATGTTTAATAAATTAAATACTAAAAATCCTCCTCATGCAAGTGTCACCCATCCCCTTCATTCCTCCATAAATTAATTTCTTTAATTAATTAATTACTACTATTTCCCTCACCCACCTAGAGTCACTCCTAGAGTCACTCCTATAATCGCTCCTAGGTGTCTCCAAAATCCCTTATAGGTTTTAATGACTTTCCCCATTATTAATTTGCTAGTTCGGTTTAAAATTAGAAAGCTCTTAAATACTAGATACCTTACTAAGTTTGACTTTCTATTTTTTCCCTTGTGTTTCCCTTTTCTATTTATGTTTCCCTCTTTTCTTAGTTTCCTAAATATTTTAGATTTCCCTCTTTCCCCTTTTCATTTAGAACTCAAATTGCCAGGTGTAGAAATTAACCCTTTTCCCTTTTTGATTAATAAATTTTAAATTATCGTAAAATAATAAAACAATTATTTCCCTTTTTTAATTTTTATCCTAACAATTTTTTATGAATCAATTAAATTGCTTACTTCCTTATTGTTACAAGATTTAACGAAGATTATATTTATTATTTTTATTATTTTTAATTTTATTNATTGTTTTTAAAAATTCTTATCATGTTATTCGTCCTAAGGCCATCTAGGTTCATTCATTTATTATTAACAATGCGACGTGCCCTTCAGGATCCACTAGGTGCTCCAAGGGTGTTACTCACCTCAATGTTCCCTCCCGTGATGTGCCCTTCAAGACTCACTACATGTTCCAAGGGTGCCACTCACCTCTTTCCATTTTTCTTGTGTGATGTTCCCTTTAGGATGCACCACATGCTCCAAGGGTGCCACTCGCCTCTTGATTGACTTGGTAGACATAAAACACCCTTGAAGTCAATACTCCACTGGGTGAAATTGTGGGAGACTAAGGGCCTCTAAGGAATAAGGCCCCTGCCTTATTGCACGCCCCTTAGAATCATCGTGAGCAACTGTCATAGTCTTCTCTCATGACATCGTGGGTCCTCTCGAACTAGGTAACCATTAACCTACAGTTTGAGCCATGGAGGGAGTGTTAGTACGCACTAGCAGGGCTGTTGTCCACACCTCTCCCTCAACATCTATGGTAGTCGTGCATGACCCCTCTACTCCACATGTGAGTCTGGTCAGCAAGCTATCGTCAGCCTGCATCATCAATGAATCATGTCAGAAATATATCCATAATCATATCATCTAATAAGATGCACTAATATCACAATAAAACAATCAAACCCCAATGGTACACTCCCTGACTCGATCTGCAGTCCAAGGGGTTCCATCGATGCCTCTACATCCTCGAGGTCCAAAATCCTACACACTCAGTAAAACCGAATCAATAGCACCTGTCTATGTCAATGCAATAAAACAACAGGTCACCAACCCATAATGCCTCATAATCAAAATCAATGTTTTAATAGCATAAAATATGGATCACTTGCGAGCAAGTGTCCTCAAAGAATAAGTTCTCTCAGTGTGAAAGAGCGGGATGTTACAGAAAAGCATATTTATGTTCAATATCACTTTGTGAGAGACATGGTTGAAGAAAAGAAGGTGTTATTGATGAAGGTGGACACTTTCAAGAATGTTGCAGATTCATCAACAAAATCTATGAGAATTGAGAAATTCTCTTGGTTTAGAGAACTATGTAACCTTGTAACCCCCTATATGTAGAGAAAACAACAAGTGGGATAATTTTGGGTATGTGTTATATTATTTGCATGACTAGAGTTAGTGCCTACATTGTGTCAGGCGCGCATGGGGGTAGAGTGCCCGCTTTCCTGTAGGGTCATAGGGGGGTGGATCCCCCTTGTATGGGGGGTTTTTAGTGTGATGGTATCTCCCTTGCAGGAGGGTTCAGGGGAAATGCCTCCAAAATTTACTTTTTTACCAGTTTTCATGTCCATTTTTTGGGCGGTTTCTCGGCACATGGTTTTTCTCCTATGGTTTTCTATTTCTGGTTAATGAATTAGGGTTGTCGACTAATATGGGTTATTTTATTATGGGTTTGGATGCTACACTATCCGATATATATATATATATATATATATATATATATATATATATTGCATTGTAAAAAATATATCATGTCAATGAATATAGAATATTCTGGTTTTCCCAGTTTGGGTTTCCAGTAGAAAAATCTTTGGGTAATGTGTGTATTTTCCATTGTATATTTTTTGTTCTTTTATTGAAAATATATTTGCAGTAAAATATTGTAAAAGGTCAAAATATACATACCTTTCATCTATGGAAGACATTCTATATGAAATATTCACCATATTAACTTTCCAATCAGTTCTCCCAAATGCAATTTGGAGTTCTAGATATCAAGTTATAATCTCGCAAAGTTGAGGTTCCAAGAAAATTTATCAGCAAAGCATGGAAGATAGCTGAATTTTCTTTCACTTTTTGAGAAATTTAGGACCAATTTCACCTCTTGAAACTCATTCCATTATCTTTCTGTCAAAATACCTTCCCAACAAGGTATACTATGTCCAAAATCGACGCCCGGATCTCGAGTTATGAGATCTAGAAGTTTTTTTCTCATCATTTGTCCATCCAATTTCATGGATCAATATTGGCCCTCCATTTAAATTATCCCTCTTAAAATAATCCATCCCACATGCATTGTGGTAATAATATTTTGAGTGTTTATATCGAAAACAGCTCCACATGACTTATATGAAACAAAAGGAAACTATTTAGATCGATCCTTAGTAAAATAATGAGTTGATAAAAATTTGATGGCCTACTTGCCAAATAATATCCCAATAATCATTCTAGTCATGGACCAGTTAGTAGTGAGCCATATTCCATGTGTCTCAATGTGATTGGATACCATAGGCTACCACATGTCGTCACATGATTGTTCACAACATGTCATAGTCTCACTTGTTTCCATATGTCACAATCTCATAGGGTTAATAGGGTGCCATGTTTCATGATGCGGTTGGGAGAATAAAAAATTAGGGAAAATGGTTAAGTGTAGGATAATGGGGAGAAGAACGAGAGGAGACGAGAGGTAATGTGGGTCGAGAGTGAGGGAATGTGGGGTAAGGGAATAGGATGTGGGGCTAAGGGAATGCAGGGTGTGATCATGTAGGGTTGACTGTGGGGAAAGGAATGTGGGTACAAAAGGGGAAAATAAGACTAACGGAAATGGGAGATAGAGTAAGGGGATACAAGGGTAATGGAATACAAAGGTGAGAGTAGGAAAATAAGTGTATGGCCCCATACTAGAGGAGTGAGGGCAGTGGGGAATATGTTAATTATGGGTGAGTGGGGAGAGGGGCGAGAGGATATGGGAGGTAATGTAAGGTGATAACATGTGGGAGTGAAAGGGTAAGAAGGGTTTTTTGATCCCACAAGTGAGATGAAATAATAAATATGCAATGGAAACAAGAAATATGGAATCAATACTAAGTATGGAATGGAAGAACCAAGAAGATAAGTGTAAGTGTGGTTCTAAGAACATAATCCTGGTTCTATGAAAATGATTGTGATTCCAATAATATAATCATGATTTCGAGAATATAATCATGGTTCTAAGAATACCTTAGTTGTGTTGCACATGAAAAAAAATCATTTTTGGGAAGTTAGATAAAAACTTGGATATCTTGACCATACATAATCAGATTTTTAATCCATAAAAGGCATGATAAAGTTGATACTGAGGGATATAATATGAATTGATAATCATTCAAAATTTGTTTCTTCTTATATCATTTTTTTTTTATTTTTCCAAGAGAGGGAAACCTAGGTGATCAAATGTTTTGATCAACAGCTAACTGCAACTGTGGGATAATGACTCCTTGTGCGTTTATGAGAATCCAGACTCTTGGTTCAACTGCCTTCTACATTGGGATATGGAGTCATTTTAAAAATAAATCCTTGTAATTTCTCATCCATTGGTTCATTGAGTCATATTCAAGCATTGCCTCCATCTACCAACTACTTTATTGTGCAAAACTTTGATTGAAGAAACTAATTGTGTACAAACTAGATCTAACTACCTATGCTAATTGAGGAAAAATGACACTTTTCAAGTGTAAGTAGATTTACAATTGAGCCATTCAAGCATCCAACTAACATGTGGACTGAACTCCAAAATTACGGAACACGTTAGGGATGTTATCAATGAGAGAAAAGCATTCCCAAAGTTCACCGAAGTAAAATTGAGCCATATGTTCCAAAAATATGATTGCATTGCTTGGCCAACAATGCTTCAAAACCATAATTCAATAAAATAAACTCTCGGTGGTTACTCATGAATGCTGCTAACCTTGGTTGGATGAGAACCTTTCCATTTGAAAAGTTCTTCATCGTTCTTCTTATCCAAAACCAAATCCAAAATTCATGATTTATCAACAATATCTTGAAAACATTCCTCCTTCATGCAATGCCCATATTTCAATGGTGAGGTTACAAAGATAAATTGTTGTCAAATATTTGTGGGGAAATGTAAGGGTTCGTTTTGTTGTTTACCAACAACTTCATTATTTTCATAAATAAAATATATCATCCATTGATACTCTTGTTGCAAATGCCCTTCTTTTTATGCTTGGAATCTATCTGATTCATTAAAATCTACTTCATATGACTAATAAATATCATAAAAGTTTGATTTAAAGTGATGGCTTTCATCATAACTTATATTCATCCAATGTAGACATTTCTCTTGTGGCTTTGTGTAAATTGGTTGTGATATTTGAGAATTTGTTCCAAGATCTTGATTGTGATTATATTGAATGAAATCCTTGTGTGCATCAACTAAAGGTTATTTAAATTTATATTTAAACTCATTATGATCATCACTTTCAAATTGAACACACAAGAGGTTGAAATTTCCCTCCAATGGAGCATGCAGAGGATGGAATTCTTCTTGATTTTTAACTTTTGGGTTCTCATTTTCTATTTCAAGGACAAGATATAGAAAAAAAGGTTCACATCTTTCATCAAATATTTCTTCTAAATTAATTCCTCTATTGTATTGGAAAAATATTGGGAAATTTAATAGATTAACATCGGTTTCATGAATGTTTCTTTCAATGTCTTGAGCTCCCTACATTAAGCCTTTCTAGCCGAACTTTCTTTCTTTTTTCAATAAAAATCTTATATTCACAAGTAAGACATTTTCATAAGAACTAAAAATATTGACATCATTTGGAAACATTTCTTGAGGAATCTCATGAAGAACTTTCATAAATATGAAAGTAAAATTTTTGACTGTCTCTTTCTCATTTATATGGATCTCAACTAGCTTAAAGAAAAGAGAATATGGATCTTTCCTTGGGAAATATTTCACAAAAAATAAATTTTCTAATACATCCCAACTCGTGATGGTTCTAGGAAGCAATGAATAAAACCATTTACTAGAATTTTCTTTTAGAGTCAAGATAAATAACCAACATACAACATTATTTTCAGCCATATTATATATATATCTCACAAGAACTATCAAACTTAATCAAATTCTCTTTTGCATCTTTTGAAGAATTTCCAAAGAACATAGGAAACATGTCGATGGAAATATTGGCAAGGGGTGAACTTCTCCTTGCAAATTGAGTGGACTTTTGTGCAAATATTTCTTTCTTTGGGTACCTTCTCCTTTTATTGTATCTCGAACAATTTCTGTTGGGATTGACGAGGAAGGTAAAATATCATCACGAAATGAAAGGAACACCCAAGAGGATTTATAATATAGGTCCTCTCAAAATTATTAAATCTTTTTGGTGGAGGGTAAAATCATGAAGATGGGTAACACTTTTGCTTGTTTTATGACAAATTTTTTAAAATTTTAACAGGTTCTTCAACTTCCGGTAAACAAAAGTTTTTTTTTTTTATTTAGAATTTTACTTTACTATAAAAACAAAACTTGTGAAGAATTTTGTTAGCTTTCTACTGACTATTTTTCAATTTGTTTTTATTGAGATTTGATATGTCAATTTGAAAATTGTTTGACAGTATGTTCCTTAAAAATGAAGAGCAAGATAATGAGTTATTTTTTCCCACAACAATGTATCCATTATTAAACTTTTGATTTTGACAAAAGAAATATATTTCAGCAATCTATAGAGACTCTATTTTGTGATGACTATAGTTTTGAATCTAACAAATGAATATTATAATTTCTAGATTTTTTTGAAGTTGACAAATCTGAAAAAGTTATAGATTTTAAACACACGTTTTCCTCCACCATGTATCTATCTTAATTTTACTTAAAAGTAAAATCTAAAAGTACCCTTTTGAAGAGAACAATTTAAGGATTATGAATATAAATTTTCCATAAATTTCCAATATGTATTTTTAGAGATATGGATTTTTCATTTCACCGAATCATAATCTGACCTAAAAATATTATGCAGTGATTTTTTTAATAAAATTAAACAAAATTAGATAAAAACAATGAAAATGAAAACAAATTATACCCAATGAAAGTAGATTCAATTTTAAAAATGTTGGTATCAATTATGAAACTAAATTTTGAGTATTTGTAGGAGTCTGCTACCTCCAAATATGAAGTAACATGGAGAGAATTTGCAGTTTCCTGCAAACAGTCCCATTTTTAGGTTTTCGGCCGAAATATTCTTTCGAACAAATCCTAGTTTTTAATGGAATCCGTTAAAGATAAACGTTTCGACCGAAATATGCTTACCACAGGAAAATAATTCATCCGAAAAACATTGTACATGAATTTTGAGGACGTCGTTAAATTTGACGTGCAAATTTTTGGCCGAAAAAACGAAAAAGCTCCTAGCAACAATTTTTTCAGCCAAAAAATTGCCTCTAGGAATTTTGGAGACCCGATTGTCATGAAAGTGTTACCCATATTCATGATTTTACCTTGGAGTCACCAAGGAATTTTTCTTCAAAATATACAATTTCAATGATGGATTCACCACGTAGATCATCCTCCCAAATCTTATATGGTTCTTTAATTCTATATAAGTTGCCACAACTAATTTGTGATTGAAGTTTTGACAATATATATTCAAGGCCATTTAGTTCTCCTTGAACAAGTTTTTCAAGAACTTAGTTCATCTTGAATCAATCTCTAGATATTGTTTCAAAACTTCAACCAAATGACTTCTAGTCTTCCAACAATATTTGATCCTAAAGAGTAACATATTTCTTGAAAAAAAAATGGTCCCCAGTTGAGTCGCCAAAAATGTTGATGTTTATATTGTTTAAGATCCAAACAATAACTTCACAAGGATATAACTCCCCTTGCATTTTTGTAGAGGTGGTACTCCTCTTTGGCTGAAATTTTGGAATACTGTTTATATGGTTATACAATGAATGTAAAGGGTGAATGCTAAAGAAAAAACCTTGAAACATCTTCCAAGAAAGAATGTATATACAAATGTACAACCTTATATATAATTGTACAAATATATGTTCGATCATTTAAAGAAAAGATAGGCTAAAGCGTGTCAACAAATATTTGTGTCTACATTGTTTTGAAGTCTCCTTTCATCAAACATTCTTTATTTATTGTAAAGTAAATTGAACTTGGAATCTACTATGACTTTTGCCTGATGCAGAAATGTAATGGCCTTCAAAGAACTTTAAATGATAACTTCATTATTACTCAAAAAATATTTTGATAGTAAATACATTTGAACTCACATGATTTCAAATAAAGTATGAGAAATCACTAATGTAATACCCCAAAATAGGTATTTATAAGATGAATTTATAAAAATATCCCAATATGAAAATTTCAATAATCTTTGGAACAAGAGAACTCAAACAATTTCAAAGAGGTCTCAATGACAATTACATGAACTGAACTGAATTTCATTTACTTTTTACAAGAATATATTATGCTCCTTTGGACCTGAAATGTTACTAGATGACTGGATATTTATAGAGAAAGAACCGATCATGCCCAAATCTTCTTTTTTTCCAGACATTCAAGGAAGATTTGATGGAACGAAACAGAAAATAAGATGTAGAGAGACAAGTTTTAGCAGGCGAGTCCATTGAATATGAGAAAGATAGAGATTTATTTTTTGCAAACTCTTCACTGCTATAGAAACTTCTGAATGCCAACCCCTTCATGGTTCCTTCTCTTTCCTTTTTAAAATCTACTCTCAATGTTCTTAAAGTGGTTAGGGTTTGTCTTTCTAGAATTTACCACATGCTTCCTTTTTGGACTAATTTACTTTAATCCTTTGTTTTTTAATTTTATGAGAAATGTATTTGACCTTTGATCCATGGAAAACATTCCANAATTTATAAAAATATCCCAATATGAAAATTTCAATAATCTTTGGAACAAGAGAACTCAAACAATTTCAAAGAGGTCTCAATGACAATTACATGAACTGAACTGAATTTCATTTACTTTTTACAAGAATATATTATGCTCCTTTGGACCTGAAATGTTACTAGATGACTGGATATTTATAGAGAAAGAACCGATCATGCCCAAATCTTCTTTTTTTCCAGACATTCAAGGAAGATTTGATGGAACGAAACAGAAAATAAGATGTAGAGAGACAAGTTTTAGCAGGCGAGTCCATTGAATATGAGAAAGATAGAGATTTATTTTTTGCAAACTCTTCACTGCTATAGAAACTTCTGAATGCCAACCCCTTCATGGTTCCTTCTCTTTCCTTTTTAAAATCTACTCTCAATGTTCTTAAAGTGGTTAGGGTTTGTCTTTCTAGAATTTACCACATGCTTCCTTTTTGGACTAATTTACTTTAATCCTTTGTTTTTTAATTTTATGAGAAATGTATTTGACCTTTGATCCATGGAAAACATTCCATACGCAATATTCATCATCTCATATTTACAATGAGTCCTTCTGAGCACGATTTGGAGTTATTTATATCAAGTTATAAGCTCGGGAAGTTGAAGTTCCAATCAAATTTATCATCAAACTATAAAAGCATAGTTGATTGTTCTTTCACAGTTTGAGACATTTATGACTAATTTAATCTCTTGAAACCTATTCCATTGCCCTCCTCATCAAATTACCTTTCCAACAAGGTATATTTTGTCGAAAATCGATGCCCAAATCTTGAGTTATGATGTCCATAAGTTCCTTGCTCAGTAGCCATCCATCCAATTTCATGGATCAATCTTGGCCCTCCATTTAAATTATTCCTTTTAAAATACTCCATCCCACATGCATTGTGGTAACAATATTTTGAGTGTTCATATATGAAAATGCTCCACATGACTTATGTGAAACAAATAGAAACTATAGAGGTCGATCCTTACGATAATAACGAGTTAATAAAAATTTGATGGCCCACTTGCTAAATGATCATGCAGTAATCATCCTTGTCATAGCCCAACCAATAGTGAGTCATATCCTATGTGTCACAATGTCATTGGATACCATATGATTCCACATGTCATCACGCCATTGGTAACCACATTTCATAGTCTCATTGGCTACCACATGTCATAGTCTCATAGGGTCAATAAGATGGCATGTGTCATGATATAGTTGGGGGAATAAAACCTTAGGAAAAATGATTAAGTGTAGCAAAATGTGGAGAAGGACGAGTAGAGAGGGGAGGTAGTTCAGGTCTGGAGTGAGGGAATATGAGTTAAGGGAATGTGGGGTGAGAGCATGCGAGGGGTAGTGTGGGTCCACAGGGGAAAATAAGACTAAANATGTGGGGGTAAGGGAATGTGAGGGTGAGAGGGGGAAAAAAGTGTATGGCCTTACAAGAGAGGAGTGAGGGAGATGGGAAATGTTAAGTATGGGTGAGTGGGGATAGGACAAGAGGGGAGGGGAGGTATTTTTGGGTGAGAACATGCAAAAGTGAAAGGGTAAGAAAGCATGTGTGATCCTGCAAGTGAGGTGAAACACGAAATACATAATAGAAATAAGAAATATAAAATCAAGACTAATAAATTTATTTATTTATTTTTACATATTAGTAAATTAATAAATAATCAACGTTTTTTTCATTCTTATATTAAAAATTAATATCTTGAATTCTTTTTATTTTAAATTTTATATCATTAATAAAAAATATTATGTATCCCTTCTTTAAATCTAATTAATTTTTCTTAATTTACATTTAAATATTACAATTTTTTTCCTAATTTTATATCAATATCAATAAAAAAATAACAAATTCTATAACTTTTAAGGAGGTCGTGTTATTTTTCATTTCAATAATCATTTTGGAAACTATGGCCAAAGATATATTTATTGTATTCAAATCTCCATTTATCTCACACTTTATTAGTCCCTGCCAAAGCAGGACTATAGCAATGAGTTTTCGTTGACTCTATATTAGTTAGGAGTTGACTAACAAAAATTTAAGACTTTGTTATAGTTAAACTTTGGATTTTGAATTTTATTATTTTGTTTAAATATTTATATTTATTTATCTCTAATATGATTGGGTAATTTTTTAAGGGTCTTATTGTAGAAAGGACGACGCCATCGCATTAGACCTCTTTATCAGCTTTATTCACGGGGATAAGTTTAACAAAGACTTATTGGACTAGAGCCAGTTTAATAAATGCAAAAGTTCTAAAGTAATTAATGTATAAGGGGTAATACATTTTGTATTAAGAGATTTATGAGCCTTTATATAAAGACGAGTTATGTACTTCTATTAAATAAAGACTTGTTCGTGCCAAAAGTAGGAGAAATATGGGCTCTAATATCAAAGTAGGAGAACTTTATATAAAGACGAGTTATGTACTTCTATTAAATAAAGACTTGTTCGTGCCAAAAGTAGGAGAAATATGGGCTCTAATATCAAAGTAGGAGAAATAATATATATAAGGACGGTGCCATCACATCAGACAAGTTTATCAATTTTATTCACGGGGATCAGTTTAAAAAAGACTTATTCGACTAGAGCCAGTTTAATAAATGCAAAAGTTCTAAAGTAATTAATGTATAAGGAGTAATATGTTTTGTATTAAAACATTTATGAGCCTTTATATAAATACGAGATATGTACTTCTATTAAATAGGTGTATGTTAAGGTTTGTAAAAACCATTAATGGAAGCTGCCATCTGATGCATTAATGCATTGATGCAGATGGCTCGATCTGGTGCATTGATTGTTTGGCAGATCTGGCCAGCTGGTTATTAGCTACTTCATGTATGTCTCCTTTACCATACAACCACGGAAATAGTTATGCTTTAGCATACAACTCTTTATAGTTTCACTTCAACTTCATGTCGGACGAATCGACCCTTTCAAACCCCACATTGCAACTGCTGAACAACTGCGCTCTAGCCTCCTACGCCTCTTCGCGAATGTGACTTTCTTGGTCGAAGTGTTAGCACACAATAGGGGAAGGGAAAAGTTCCACCAACAGGAAATCTGAGATTACAACAACAGGCGACTGCCATCTATAGTCTCTCTCGTCAGTAAACAATCTTTTTGTTTTCTCATGGAAATTGTCTATAACCCAAACTGCACTCGTTTTCTGGATTTCTAGCACTGTTTTTCATTTAATTTTATGTTGATGCATTATTTTTATGTTGATGCATGCAATCATATTTCCTGGAACTTGGCATTAACTATGGTTTGTGTAGCACACAACCTTAAACCATTGTCGTCGGTAGTGGCCCTGATAAAAAACCTGCAAGCCGACTATGTCAAAATCTACGACGTCGATCCCCTTGTTCTCTAGCGAACACCAAGGTGCTCTGAACCATCCAAAACTCTATCTTTCCCATCTGTATCCCGACTTATTAACTCCTTCCTAGAAACGGGAAATTTACTTATCTAGACTGATTTAACATTTTTCTTAGATTCGTTTCCTTCAGCGCCAAGCCTGATATGAAGCAGAGATATAGAGAGAAAGAGAAGAAAGACGGCCAGGAGCAAAGCCATACTAGAAAATTGCTAAAACCATTGCTGAGGAGCAAAGTCATACTAGGAAATTGCTGAAACCATACTGGTGCTATGCAACTACAACTACAACCGTAAGTCATTCAATCAATCGGTCAATGAAAACATTTTTTCTCTTTACTCTATATCAAAAAATTGAATTTAGCTTAATCAGTCAATCAAAGCCCTATTTCTCTTTACTCTATATCAGAAAATTGAATTTTCAAAAAATTGAATTTAGCTTAGACCTCTGTTTGGTACATTTTTATGCTCCCTCTCTTTGGTCACATACACAAATACCTATTTACACCAAATCCATTTGGTATCACATTTCCAAGAACCAATCCCATTCCTTCCTTCTCTCATTGGATCCACACCTAGAATTGGATTTGCATCTCAATCCACACAAGCCGAGGTACTTATCAACTATCTTTCCACTTACAATTCTTATTGTTATACCAAAAGACTTGACCGGAAATAGCGTAACGAAAGCACAGTCTTGATCTAGAACTTGGAATTATCAATTTGGATCTAATTGAGTAGAGGACATGAATAACGAATCGATTACAACAATTGCATACTTAGGATCAACAAAAATAGGGACCAAGAGAATTCTACAAGAATCCTCAGCCTAAGCTTCCCCCAAGAAGCCCACGTGTGAATTCCCTCCCCATCATACAACATGGATTCGAGGAAGAGTTCCCAGATGCCAAATGTCAAGATGAATTCACATGTCCCTGCCTATTTATAAATTTTAGAATAAAAAATTATTATATTGTCAAAACAATACAGTTTCAATTTGATATAGGCTCTTTCTCTATTACCTGTAAATGTTGCACAATGAAAAGACAAATAGGACTGGAATGTTTTACCTGTAAACATTTACAACACAAATTTCAATTGTCGACCTTCTTTCAATGATCTTGCATGTAATATATCCAGGCTGATATCTATGATTTTGTCCAACTTGTTCGACTCTACTCTACCGAAAAGGTACTTGTCTTGGCTTTGCAAAACACTGTCAAAAATATCATTAACAATGGTTTTAGGCTCACTCTTTGATGCCTTTTCTCCTTGATTATTCTGTGCCCTGTAAAACTTAACACATACATCATTCCTCACCTCGGTCAAATAACATAGAAATAACAAATAAATTCATGAGCATCTTCCTTCCTTCTAGACCTGAAATGCTTTCCAAAGAGCTTTAAAGAGCTCTAGATCTTCACATGAGTGTCACTGTTAGAGTTGAGCTCGCTATGAACTTCTCCAACAAAGAAAGGGGACAAAGCATACTATGGTTGTTTTCCCTCTTCCTTGTATAAGGGGATTAGCATAGGATGGGAGGAGTTATTCGTTGATATCATGATATAGCTCTACCCACTATACAAAACAATCCTTATCGCCAATAGGAGATAAGCACCATGGTGAGGTTGAGGAGGGATAGAAAATGAGAATAATGGGAACTAGGCCACTTTGTTTCACACTCTGGTCTGGTAGGAGGCCCAGAGGATTCATGAGTCTAACAAAAAATTTCTAGCGCCTATGGCCAACTAGCTTATTCACAGAACTTGGGGACTAATGCATGGCGAAAAAAGAGTTATCTGACAAACCATACCAATGTAGAATCTGATCGACTTTACCTGGTAATGGTTTCACGGGCTGACTATTCATCTCCATGAAGCTAAACCAGCTACCAGAAAAAAAGATGGAAAAACACCATTGTGTTCTTCATATCTCAGACTCACAGACTCACATCACGAAACATTCCACTGGTTCACAAGTTGAGTAGGTTGTAGGTTTAGCACTTATATATTCATTTAACTGAATTTGAAAATAAAAGAGGATCATCATCAGTGGAAGAGATCCTCACAGTGTTTGGCTTTTAGGGAGGGACAAAAGCTAACATTCTGAGACTGTACATAACTGGAAGAACTGACCCGAGATTGTACATAACTGGAAGAACCAACCCAAGAGAGAGCTCCTCCTACCCAATAAAGAATGATCTCCACATCAAAATCATGAGCTACGAACAGGAGTAAGTAGTCAGAGAAAACAAGCCACAATAGATCCTTGAAATTGGACACTTCATTACGAAAGCAGGACATGAAGTTGAAACAAGCCACCATGAGGGACAGTCCATTGTAGAAGCAGAAGCGGGACACATGGGTGAGGATGTAATAGACTGTACATAGCTCTGTGAAAAGAAATTTGATACCTAACGATATTTACAAATATCATTAATATATTAGGTAGAGCCCGAGTGACTTCTACACCTTTTTTGGAGGCATCCTGTTGACCGCAATTTGTTTCGACAGAGTTATATACAATTTTATTGTCCATATAAATGAACTTGGTCTCATCTGATTTAATTCACCGGCAACACCAAAAGGGTCTATTTGATCCAAAAAAATGTTGAATATGCTCTCAGATATTGTAAATTTGAAGTTTTAATTTCGGTGAAGCGAATATGGTGAGTTAATGTCCCCTGCTCTGTTGTTGGGGCATTATTATTGCATTCATTACAACAACGTTGAGCCTATGTTAGGGCATTATTAATGCATTCATTACAACAATGATGAGCCAGCATACACGTCATTCTCTTCATTAGGTGGCAGGCGGTGCCTAGACATTAGAAATTTATTCATTGGAGGTTTTAAAAATTAAATTTTAATTAAAATATATTTTTTAATTCTTCATCCTTTTCTATAATGTTTTAAATATTATTTTAATTATAAATATAAAATTGTAATTTTACACAATTAAAATCAAATTAAAATTATATTCCATTCCTAACTCTACTCTATTTAAATTTAAATTGTATTTGATTCCTAACTCTACTCTATATGTTTTGATACCTGTCAATCATCCTACATCATTTTGAGGCGTGCCAATCATCCCACGTCATTAAAATTACAGATCGATGCATATAAATCTTTTTTTTAAATTTACAATGGATCAGATTCTAGTGAAAATGGATCATTTTAAAAGACATCACATTCAAATTGAGATTTAAAATTTTCAGTATTATAACAGTAGTGTTGATCCAGTTTCAGGATTATAAGAGGATTTTCACTAGAGTCTGATCCATCATAAATTTGAAAAAAAAAGATTTAATTTTAAAAAAAAAATTCTATGCATGGATCTGTAATTTTAATGCCATCAATGGACCACACATATCTATTACAAAGAGATTCCCTCTATCAGGTTATTCTCATCTCCACTGGCATCCACATCCTTTTAAATAAATATATTAGGGCTATTAGTCATTAAGTTAATGCTTGCGTATTGGTGGATTGTATTGGTATTGATTGTGTGAATTGTGAATGTAGTTGCATATTGGAAACAAGCGTGTACCTTAGCGAGCCAACGCTATTATAGGAGCTCTGGTAATTGACTGCCATGCATTCCCGTACGCTCTACCTATCTACCTAGTAATTATGGGTTTGACATTTATGATGATTTATAGATGTACATTCTTTTCTTTTACCCTCAAAAGAAAAACAAACTTTCTCTAAGCTACGTTGCATTGCTCACCCTCACATATAATATAATTTATATATAATATATTATATTAAACATAGTTTTCATTTATGCCTTTTTCAATTACATTTTTTCCAATTATATTTATTTTGTGGCAGGGACATCGCTACTACAGTAGCACTTCATAAAAAAATGGGTTTTAAAACGGCAAAAAAATTACCTCCTTTTGTATACCATCTTGTCTGGACATGTACCTAGATGCTTTGACTAACTCTTAAGCCTAAAACTATCTTTAAACAATCGCTTCTTACCTCACCCTTTTCTTAGTTGCTCCTCACGTACTGGGAGATATTTAAACAGGGGAGATATTTAAATAGGGAAATATTTAAACACTTGCTCCAAATTGAATTACAGTGTAAATAAAACATGTTTTTCTAAAATAGTTCAATACAATAGATTAATCTATTACCTCCAAAGGGATAATGGGGGCATTGAAGAAATCCTGGGCAAAAGTGAACCTCTGGTTCACCCTGCTGCATGTAGTGGATGACCTGAAACAGTTTCTGATAAGATTCCACCTGCCAGAACTCTCTACACGTGGTGTAACCATCTAGAGAAGTCATCGAGGCATGTCATATTTCAGTGACATGCATCATAATCGGTTCTCTGAGCTGTGTTTTATTGCTTAGTCTGAATAACCGTGATCTGTTCCTTCGTAAACTTTCAGCATCGGAAGCAGACCGTTCTGACGCCTGATTGCTCTGGCTAAACTTTCAACATCGGATGCAAACTGTTCTGACAAATTTTTTGCAGTAGAGAAAAGGAAAACCGTTTAGTCGATTCACCAACTAGCAGGGAGAGCACAAGACTATCCCAAAATGGCTGAGAAAATGGATAACACCAACATATTAACTTTCTCAGAAATTGAAACAAAGAAAGTCGAATGCAACTTCTCTTCTGGATATGATGTAAAAATACAAAACAAAAAATCAAAACAAACAAAATGCCAAGCAAGGAAAATTATAGTTAGAAAAGACAGAAAAGAATGTCAGGCTCCTAGCTAACCCTTGTATGCTAGGGTAGTCTCGTTGCTGATGCTAGTAGGTGTAGGATATGACACATGGACCAAAACCAAATTCCTTTTCATGCATTTTTCCTCATGTATGCATGCATTTTGCCTCATGTATGCATGCAGTTTCAACCGGCGGCAGGTGCTAGCCTCCGATGTGGGCGTTTATTGGTAGAGTATCGAGATTTTAATTGGTCTCAGGTCCCAGCCTTTCAAAGATGAAATGTTCTTTGGAAAGAAAAGATCCAGCTGTTTCATATTGAGAATCAACGGCTTCCTTGCCTTGAATATCGCAAAGAAAATTGATCTCATGTACATGAAATCTAGTTAGCCTGGACCCAAGCCAAGCGTCTTAAAGCATAGTTGAAAATAGTGGCAATTCTTTCTTTTGTGTACGCCTAGTCGAAATTGGTTTGGCTCTGCTGCTAGACGAGTTAACTTGGTCCTGAGTCTGGCTGCTGTCGGCATGTGCTTCTGCATCAGTAGAAGATACAATAATTGATTGCATGAAATGCAACCAAAAATGTGCTTTTCTTTATAGACACTGCATAAACGGTATTATTAGAAGAATTACCAATAGTGTTGTGCAATGCATCATTAGAGAACCTATATTGCAAACACTGCTTCCTAATCTGATACAAATGCCATATGAAATATATCTTCAGAAAAAACTAGACACTATTTATATGCTACGTGACCTCCAAGTTCACAACAAATTTATACTAAATGAAGACAATATAGTATTGCAAATAGGATGAATAAAGAGGTAAATAACAGAAATTTGCTTACACTAAAAAAAACTTAATTTATTGCTTTTATCTATTGATCAATAAGATGAAAAATTATTCCTATTTTTACTTATTTCTCTTTTTTTTTTTATTCAGGTTCTCTTATACTCCAGTATAAAGAAAAAATCAACAACTTCAACCAAGTCCAGGAAATCGATGGAGTTTTATGTTTTTTTGTTCATTGCTTCTCATGATTTATAGTCATCCTTGGAGACTAGCAATATAGTTCACAATATTCCTTTGCAACATTTTCGAATTTTGGGAAATGTTTTTTGCCACTTGAAAGTAATAGTGATGACAAATCTGTAAATCTCACTTTCAATATGCTAATATGAAGACTTGCACTTAAGATTTTAATCTTATTATGTTCTAATGTACTTTAAATCTCCCTGTATCTTAGCACGAAACTAATCAATCGTGTTGTATTTTGGACATCTCAGATATTAGTCTTATTTTGAACCATGTTATTTCCAATCGCATATGGTCTTCCTATTATTTTCCACTTGATGATATTCAACAGTTTAGGTGCTTTACTCACTAGTGTAAAATGATTATTAGTGAATTGAAATTACAACTATGGAACTAATCAGTTCCAGATTTAATGTTTCATTTAGTTTATTGCCAAATATTTCTTATTACTTTTACATCAATTGATCTTAGCTAACATAGTTGTATGCACACTTATTCCTTATGTCATTTTGGTAAATTCTAAACATTTTCTGAATACAATAATATCTTAAATGTCTTATTTTGACACGTATGCTTTTATATAACTAATATTGCATTGTCTTTCTACTTCAACCTTTTGTTTAAATCCACTTTTATACCTTTCATTGTTTTAGACTATTCAGATATTGGAAATAAGAAATTTTATATATCTATAATGCTATCGGATCATTTTTTCTAAGTTTTATTGTACAAATGATGGCAGATACTCCTGCGATCATTTAATTAAATTGTATCACTTAATTCCTAAGAATGTTGCATACCTATTTAGCTCATTGTTGGCAGGGACTATGCTGCCATGCAACTCTTGTTTTATAAGATTGATATGTCCAATTATCATGTTTTTTACTTTTTAATGTTGGTATCATGTTGGTATCAAGGTAGTACCGTTGAAAACAATTATGGGGTATCTATTCTTTGACACATGTATTAAATGGCCCTCCAACTCAAACAAAACCTGGACCATGTTATGAGAATAAAAAAATTAATCGTTCTGAATTTTAGTTCAATATTCGCATTTGTCATCATCAATGACGTATGTGCTTATTAGCAAGCTTTATGATAGATCTAGACAATATAAGGCTACCCATGCCTAACTCATGCATAATCCCATGCTCAAGCTATAAGGACTCGTACCAAGGAATGGATGGCGGAGAATGGTTAAATGATCATTTAACAAAACTAATAGGACACAAATGACTCAAGGTAACAACAAGAAATAGAGTATAAAAGGAAAATTTGTTATGGACTAATAACGATAGTCATCCTGTTTTACATAGAAAATCTTATTACGATTTCAAACATCAAGTATACCAACTGTGTTATTAGGAAAATGTATAAAATTGGAGTATAATGATTGTGTTATTAGGAAAAATGTATAACATTGGAATAGGGATAACATAAATTATCATGAGATTAAAAATGGTTTTGCATTTGAAAATTTTAGTTTTGTTATTAAAAATATATTTAATAAAGTTTTTAATAATTGTGTTTTTCTATTGATTTTATTAATAATTGAAAACAACTTTTAAAAAATATTTTTTAAATTTTAATGTGAATAGTTATTAAGCATTTCAAGGTTCTTAAAGTACTTAAGGTTCTTAAAGTACTGATTATTCTTATTAAGAAAGATGATGATCTTAATTAATGGAAAAAAAATCAATGATACCGGTATCATTGTTTTAATAAATTTTTGAGTTTTAATATTATAATAATAAAATTATATTTAAAGTTTAGGTTAATTTTGAATTTACATCATAGGGAAAAAAAAATCAGTGTGATACGTTTGCATGAAAAATTGTTTTCTTGTGGACGTATCGCATGAATTTTTTTTTCACACAATACATTACACTACATGAAAAATTATTTGTGTGTGTTACTAAGCGTTGTACAAAATAATATGTCACACCACACAAAAATACTTTTTCGTGTCACATGAATTTTGTTTATTGTGTTCTGACATATGAGACGAAATTTTTTTATGTGCAATACATCACATCACACATAAAAAAAATTGTCCAGTGTGACATATCGCACAAAAGCAACTTTCATGTAATATAATACACCACACAAAAACAATTTTGCATGCAATGCGATATGTTGCATGAAAAAACAATCATGTGAAATGTCACACCAAACATAAATAATTTTTCAAGGTGTACGATATGATTTACATAAGAATTTTTTTTGCAAAATAACAGAGCACACAAAAAATTATTTATCTGCAGTGCCACGTATTGTACTAGTTTTTTTTTTTTTATACAACATCTTTCATGAAAAAATTCATGTGATAGGTCGCACTACACAAATAATGATTTTCTGTGCAATATGTCGCACCATATAGAAAATATAAAATCGTTTTCATATGTTGTGATGTATCACATGCAAACAAATTATTCTACATTGCATCACACTGCACAGAAAATTATTTGCATGCATTGTGACATATTTCACATAAAAAGATTTGTGTGGCATATTGCACGTAAAAAGATTTTTGCAATATGTTGCACTGCACGAACAAAGTTCTCTCTCCTTTATAAATTGACATGCTCATCAAACTTTTGAATCTCTTCCACTTTGTTCTTTTGATTCATCCTTGCATCTTATTTTTCATTTATATTCTTAATGTGGGATATGTTTTATGTAGTGGTTGCATTTGACTTAGCTGAAACAAATCTATTTTGCGTGGAGGAGAAAAGTGTATTTGATCAGATTTATTCACTTGTTAAGGGCCTCTCGTTGAACCAATGGGGTAACAAAATCTCATTGAAAGCTCAGATCGAACTTTAGCATTTTTCTCCCAAGCATTACATCGTTATGGAGATCATGTCCCTCTCTTTCCATTGGTCAAGCTCTACAAGAGTGGATTTGCATTAGTGGACACATGCATGTAAGAGGCCTAGAGCTCCTCTATAAAGTTGGATTGCACGAAGACAACCTAGATGTGTAGGTCGAATAAGTAATAAAAGAGGTGTCACTCTAGTCAAGGTGAAACCCTAACTACTTCACATACAAAACTCCATAGGAGTTCATTCTCCTCCTATAAAAATCTAATAAAGAAAATTGCAATTATGAATACATATTATTACTATTATTAAAAATCTAAAATATGCTAATATAGAATAAGATATGATTAATTCTATATAGAAATTGTGTTCAACCATTTATTTAAATAATTAGTTTCATATAGAGATTGAAGATTGAGTTTTGTTTTAGTGAATTTTTAATAACTAGGTGTGGGTTTGGAAAGCTTTAAATTTTTTTCTAAAATGTAATAAAACAATGAAAATAAGTTTGAAAAGTAAAAATTATTGTACACTATTTAAATTTAATACTATTTTTTATTTATTTAAAATAATGATTGCAATTTTATTATTTTTTTATTGATTCATTTTTTTTCTTTCACCAAAACTAAAAGTTATTAGTTATGAAACAAGTAAAACTCTTACATACTTGATTTAGTAATTTTTTTTCAAAAATTAAAATTTATTAGTTATGAAATAGGTAAAAAATCTATATTTGATTTTGTTTTTTTTTCCTAAATCAATAGAAATCTTAATTATTTATATTAAATTTAGTATGACACAACAATTAAAATTAAAAGTTATTAGTTATGAAATAGGTATGAGTATAACACAACAATTAAAATTAAAAGTTATTAGTTATGAAATAGGTAAAAAATCTTAGATATTTAATTTAGTTTTTTTTTCTTAAATAAATAGAAATATTAATTATTTATATTAAATTTAATATGACACAATAATATTATGTGTAATTTATTATTAATATGAAATATTGTTTTTTATTTGACTAAAAGATTAAGAATCTATGATAATGTAATGTCATGTTCTATGTTCTCTTTGCATGTTAACATCATTAACCTTCATTATATTAAACATCATAAAACCACATCTCTAATAAAATGTTTTTACATTAAGAACCAAGGACTAAAGTATTTAAAAATAATTAGAATTTATTAATATGAAATACTATTTTTTATTTAACTAAAAAATTAAGAGTCTTTGAAAATGTAATGTCATGTTCCATGTTTTCTTTGCACGTTAAACATCATTAACCTTCATCATACTAAACATCATGAAACTACATCTCTAATAGTATGTTTTCACATTAAGAGCTAAAGGCTAGAGGTATTTAAAAATAATTAAAATTTACTTCAAGCATTTGGTCACATGGAAGAATTATTTAAAAATAATTCAAATTTACTTTAACCATTTGGTCACATGGAAGAATTGAATTTTCATGAACCCATGTGAAGCAGGGCCATAAAAATGTGGATAGGCCCCGTGTAAATTTTAAATTTTGGTTTTTTTCTCGATAAATCATGTCAAATAATCTTTTAATTTTGATGTGTATCCAACTCTGAGTAGATAACGGTCACATGGAAGACATCAAAATTTCCATAATACTATAGCCACATGAAACCATTGGCACGTCTAACCCTTTTCCCCACGCATTTGGCAGAATAATGCAATGTCAATAGATCCATAGATCATTTAGCATTTTCCCAAAAGTTCAAATGGATCAATTATTCTAATTGATCAGTTATAATTTATTTTCCTAATTTTACATCATTTTTATTTATTAATCATAATAATTTAAAAATAAAATTAAATAGTATTTAAATAACAAATATTAATGTTTAAAACGTTTTTTTGGAATCATTTCAATTAATTTTAATTTTCAAAGTTTTAGATCAACAATTATAATTGATCTTTTCTTTAGTGATGAAGTATTGAAAATTAAAAATAATTAAGATGATTCCCGGAAACCTTTCAAAGAATAAACAAATATTAATTTCTTAAACTTTTAAGAAAGTTCTAAAACTTTTAAGAAAGTCGTGTCATTTTGAGTTGAATAATCATTTTAGAATCTATCAACAAAATTGAATATAATTTATTCTTCTTAATCTACATTAAAATATTATAATATATTTTTCTAATTTTACATCAATATTTATTTATTAGTTATAATAATTTAAAAATAAAATTAATGTTATCTAAATAAGACATATCAATGTTTTAATAGTTTTCCTAAATCATTACAATTATTTTTAATTTTCAAAGTTTTAATAATAACTATAATTGATTTGTTCAAGATGATAGACGTTGAAAATTTAAAATTTAAAATAATTAAAATGATTCTTGGAAACTTTTCAAACAATAATACTTATTAAAAAATTATTAAATATTAAATAAATATAAAATTCTAAAGCTTTTAAGAAAATCTTCTTATTTTGCAGTTGAATAATCATTTTNATTTAAAATTTAAAATAATTAAAATGATTCTTGGAAACTTTTCAAACAATAATACTTATTAAAAAATTATTAAATATTAAATAAATATAAAATTCTAAAGCTTTTAAGAAAATCTTCTTATTTTGCAGTTGAATAATCATTTTGGAATTTATAGAAAAAATTGAATATAATTTATTCTTTTTTATCTAGTTTTAAATATTGTAAATTATTTTTATAATTTTACATTAATATTTATTTATTAATCATAATAATTTTTAAATTAAATATTATTAAATTAACAAATAACCACGTTTGAAAAGTTTTTTCGAATTTTTCATGGGTTTAGGTCAACAACAATATAATTGATTATTTTTTCATGATAATGGATTACTACAACTGAAAGCTTGAAAATTGAAAATTAAATTTTCAATAGTTAAGATGATCATGAAAAATTTTCAAAAGTTAAAATATATATTTTCTGGGAATTTATAGACAAAACTAAATATAATTTATTCTTCTTTATCTACTTTTAAATATTATAATTTGTTTTTCTAATTTTATATTAATATTTATTTATTAATCATAAAATTTTAAAAATAAATTAAATGTTATTTAAATAACAAATAACCATGTTTGAAAAGTTTTTTGAAATTTTCATGGTTCCCGGTCAACAACTGTATAATTGATTATTTTTTCATGATAATAGATTACGACAACTGAAAGCTTAAAAATTGAAAATTGANAATTAAATGTTATTTAAATAACAAATAACCATGTTTGAAAAGTTTTTTGAAATTTTCATGGTTCCCGGTCAACAACTGTATAATTGATTATTTTTTCATGATAATAGATTACGACAACTGAAAGCTTAAAAATTGAAAATTGATTATTTTCTCATGATAATAGATTACGACAACTGAAAGCTTAAAAATTGAAAATTGAATTTTCAAATAATTAAGATTATCCATGAAAAACAAATATCAAATTGGAAAGCTTTTAAAAATTTGTGTTATTTGCAGTTGAATAATCATTTTGGAATCTATGGACAAAACTCTATATATGGTATTCAAATGCCCATTTCTCACGCTCTTTATTTTTATAAGGTTGACATGTCCAATTATCATGTTCTCTATATTTTAACGTTGGTATCGAAGCAGTCTTGATACCATGTACCGCTGGAAACCTGTATGGGGTATCTCTTCTTTGACACGGGTATGAAATGGCTCTCCAACGCAAACAAGACACGACCATGCTCTCAGAATAAAAAATAATCGTTCTGAACTGTATCGGAGTTCAAATTCCTTGAACGTCGCTTCTCTGTGTGTCAAGACGGTATTTCAGTCCTCGCGTCTGTCAGCATCAATGACGTCTACGCTGATTAGCGAGCCCTGTGATAAATATGGACGGCGGTGGGCGATTTGGCGAAGCACAGTTCCGCATCACTGCATCAACGGTGCGAACGGCACTCAGAGTCGTCTTGGCAAATCGACGGCCCACACAAAGAAGCTGTCCCATTCGAAATCATAGCTTTCATACTAAATAAAATAACTAAGTGGGAACTGTGACCAAGGACAGAGAAGAGCCAGCGCGGTAGGCTCCAATGCTCTATACAACGATGGCCGCTCCCACCGCCAACGCCACCGCGTTCGCCGATCTCTGCAACAACTTGGAAGGCGGATACCTGGTGGAGGGTTTACAGGACAGAGAAGAACCAGCGCGGTAGGCACCAACGCTCTTCATAATAAATAGAACACTTCGATTTATGGCGGAGTGACCCTTCAATTTGGTGAGAAAGAAATTAGTCTGTCCTTAGCTTCCTTCATGGCGGAATCAAACTGTATTGCAACTAAGGGAGATTCTCATGAAGGAAAGGGAAAGGATGTCATGGGAGATCATGGAGAAGAGGGAGAGCTCAATACTGGCCGCCATAAGCATAAACTCTGCCTGTCGGAGACCCTGCCGGCCTACACATGCAGCGGATGCAAAGAAAAAGGAAAAACGATCGGATACAGCTGCAAGTCCTGTAAAGATTTGATTTTGCACAAGGTCTGCGCCGAACTTCCCGATAGCTATGACCACCCATTTCTCCAGTGCCTTCAATTTCGTTCCAAAACACGACTAAGCCATTACTGTAATGCCTGCCAGAAATTGTTGGGAGGTTATGTGTTCGAATCTCAAAAACATGATATAAGGCTTCATCCCTTGTGTGTGACGCTACCTCAAACACTCAAATTCACAGGGCACGCAGCTCACGAACTCAAATTGCTGGCGCATGATAAGGGGAGACCATACTCTTGTGTTGCCTGCGATAAGAGGTTTGAATCTGGTGGGTGGAGATATCGGTGCACGCCCTGTAATATTAGCGTGGATCTGAGCTGCGTCAAAACAGAGTTTCATAAACTCCCAGAGTATGATGCTGATAGTGGTGGACGCAGCACTTTCGGGCGTGCAGCAGATATCGGGTCAAGTCTCTCAAGTAAACTTAATAGTGCCGCCGAACTTTCAGCCGGTGTGCTGGGATCAATGGCATTAATAAGCTCTCTGTTCCTTACTGGTGAGAATGATGACGCCGTTACTGGCGACAATGATGACGCTGATAATGGGTACAACGATGACGCCGTTACTGGCGACAATGATGACGCCATTAATGGGTACAATGAGGACGCCGTTACTGGTGACAAGGATGACGCTGATAATGGTTACAACGATGACGCCGTTACTGGTGACAATGGGGACGCCGATATTGGGTACAATGATAACGCCGTTACTGGCGACAATGATGAGGCCGATAATGGGTACAACGATGACGCCGTTACTGGTTACAACGAGAACGCCGATATTGGGTACAACGATGACGACGTTACTGATGACAATGATGACGCAGATAATGGTGGGTTTTGAAAACTGTTATGACCGTCCTCCGCTGTAGAGAGTCGAGTTCTGTTTCGTTTGTTTTAACCTTCGTAGTCTTAGTATCCATATATCTTCTCTCTTGACCGTCCTCGGTTGTAGAGAGTTGAGTTCTGTTTCGTTTGTTTTTACCTTTGTAGTCTCGCTATCCATATATCTCAGTTCTGTTTCGTTCGTTTTAACCTTTATAGTCTCAGTATCCATGTATCTCCTCTCTTAATCGTCTCCGTTTATGAAATAATCTTTTTTCACGTATTGAGTGATCCACAAAACAAATGACAAATGTTTTTTAAAGTCAAGTTTGATAGGACTAACTGTTTTCCATATAATACGCGTAGCTTAATTTGATATCATTACGCTTAAATTGGAATTGGTACATTTAATTATTTTTTAATTAAAAATTTCAATTTTATGATTATCAATTAAAGATGTTGATATATTCTTGGTCGTTCTTTCAAATCAATGAATGAAATTTCATGTTAATAACTTTTTTGTATTTTTGAGGAAATCCATTAACCTTTGACCTTTTAACATTTATTTAATATAATTAAGAAATTAATACATGACTATCTAATTACCACATTTTAATGATTAACAAACTTAATTAAAATTATAATTTTTTTTCAATCTTAATTTTTTTTATCTAAATTTACATTTCTACCAAGTTTACACTCTACTATGATTGCAACCTTTCTTATTCTACATTAATAGCGCGAGCTTAATGAATTCGTGGGTCTAATGAGAAAAATACTAGGAGAATTACTTCATAGTCAATCACATATGTTTCCACGAAATTCGTGTCCTCCTATCCAAGGAGGAGCCTTGAAACAATCAGCCTTTAATATCTCTATGTATGGGCATATGCTCTTAACATTATTTACAAATCCTAATCAAGGTTTATGATAAAATTAGGTTTAATAAATTAAATATGTTTTTTTGCATTCATCAGCCACATAATTGTGGTTATGCTAAAATTTATTGATAACATTATTGACTTCACCCACATACTAACATAACCACAATGAACAACTATAACAAATTTTAAAACCCTAATTAGGATTTATGATAAAATTAGGTTTAGTAAATTAAATATACCTTTCGACATTCATCATTCACATAATTGTGAATGTGTTAATATTATTTATAACAAACTATTTGAATCTAGAGAGCTTTTTGATTCTTATTATATATTTTAACAATTTTCATTAAAATTTTTAATTTCTATTTTAATAATCGTTTATATAAATATTAATAATATTAAATTTTAAGTTAGGAAAAAGGTTTATCACAATTGAGTTCCTCTTCACTTCAAAATTTTACAACGAAAATCATTCTTATTTTTCTAAAAAAAAAATTTAATTGTGAATTTTTCCAAACCAATAATCAAATAATTAATATAATAACTCCTCCACTTATCACATTTACATAGCTTATAATTCTTTTTAAACTTTTTAGTTTTGAATGTTGATTCATAGATTAATCAGACACACTCTGTATTATCTTTCAACTTTTATTTGTATAGTTACCTCGCTCCTTTACACAATAAACATAACTTAAATGGATATCCTCACAATTTTATTAAATGAAAAAATACTTAAATTGTTACATAGATACATAAAAGTATGTATTGGATATAATTTCTCAATATTGTTGTTGATTTTAAATATTGTTTTAAGGTCTCCGAGTCAACCTTAAGGATAAAATCTTCGTGAGTTTTTAAAACGTGGTATAAATAGTTGGTGATGGACCATAATTATTTTGTAATAAATATTCACATGCAAAAAATCTCTGAAAAAGGACCACGAAACTTGTAAAAGTAAATATTTATAACCTATTACATAATCATAAGCTCCAAAAATGTGAAGTAAAACAAGATGACATTTTTATCACATGACATTTTTATCACAACATTCATTAAGATGGAACACAATATTCAAGAAAGAGAAACAAAATGTATGGACCGCATGTGAAAATTTTAAATAATCATTTCATTAGGAATAAAATGAGATTGTGATAGACATGCATTTGAAATCTCATGCTTAAAATCAAAGTTTGGATATTACAATAATGTATTGTCCTAAATTAGGTCTATGGGAACCTTAAAAATAATATGTTTCTTAAAATAAAAATCAATGTCTTAAATACATATAAAGATTGCATTTGTCCTTTAGAGAGGATTGGGATGGGGCTTCCATGGACCATGAAATGAAATTTACCTGGAAGACACAAGAAAAACAATCAAGGATCAACCCGAATTTCACAAATTATTGAGAAATTGAAGACAATATGATAAATTACTGTAGAAGAAACATAATCACGAAAATAATAGGGTTTCTACTTGTGTCACTATGATGGAAATTCTTTTGAACCCTTTACTTGTTTTTCAGTGCTTCTTTTCTAGATGATTTCTATGGTTGAGGTGGCATAACTATTGCAACTATTTCTTGTTGATCTGACTTACTGATTTTGATTAGGGATTTTCTTAGCCACTCGTCTATGTATTCCTTCATGGGGTCCATTTTGATCTCATGTGTGGTCATTATTTCGAACAACTAATTCTCCATATCACTTAGGTCCATTCCTAATTGGTGCAACTTGGCATCTTCCTTATCATTTATGTTGATATATCTCACTAGCCACCTTTCAATTTCTTCCTAGGAGAATTATATTAAATCACTGAAGTCACTTCCCCATGCAACTTTTAATACATCAAGTTATTCTAGTAATTTCTCTTTAGATAAAACTATTGTATCCACTAATAAACATGGGCCTTCGATTTTGTTGGTGAGATCAACATATTTAAAGAAAATACAACCTCTTTTATTCTTCAAAGAATATAATTCATTTATCATTTATTTGAAGCACTTTATTCTTTTCAACCAACATGCATTAATTTGTTTCATCTAGATATTAGAATTAAGGTATTTCTCTCTTATGTGGATATCACTTGAACTTGAATTTTTAGTAGAGAATGTAACCATAGTGTCTTTGTAAAAACCTTCATCATTCTCTATATCCTTTTGGAGATATTATTTAAAATGTGTGATCATTGTTCAAAGAAAGTTGAGCTCTATGTAAGTTCCTAGATTTCTTGGATCAAATATATTATTTCTTATGTTCTATCTCCAACATATTTTTTTATTGCTAACAAAAAACTAGATGAACCTTTCCATTTGTTGTTTCTTTCTAGAATATCCTCTAAGGTAAGTGTCAATTGAACTATGTTTAATGGATCAACAAATAATGGTTCGGGAATTGGAACTCCCTCTAATTCCTTTATTTTTTCCTTTAATTCTATTTTTTTTTCTTTTCGATGTTACTAATAGATTCATTTAGTTCTTCTCCATTTAATTCATGAAATTGTATAATTTTTTATAGTTCAACCCCATTGAAATCAATCTTCAATTTCCATTTCTGAGACATTTTCTTTTTTTTTCATGTTCACTTTTTCAATTAACAATATTTTGGAACTTCTATTGTAGGTCATGTGGTGCAATGTCATAGACTCTTCATAAAACATTTTTTATTCTTGAGTAACCAAAGCTTCGATAATTTCTTAGGTTTCCAACAGTTGTTGTTCAAATTAGTCAGGTTCTTTGATAAGCTCATCTAGATCCACTGCTTGGGGAATTTCTTGAGTTTCAGGTATTTCTATCCCCATTTTTTGGGCATCGCTCTTTCTTTTAGTAAGAGTATATATAATGTCAGATTTTCCAAGATTTTTCTTTGTTGGGTCCTTGTCACCGCCATTACTTAGCTTCGGGTAGGTGTTTTCCTCATCCTCAAACCACTTCTCTTAGGTTTTGTTCTTACCAAAGTGCTCTTTTGAGACACAATTGGTGAACTGGAATTTTTCTTTATTTCTTCTCTACCTTGCCATCAATATCCCTCATTGGTGTTGGCTAATTCGTCCATATCATTAAAATCTTGGTCGAATGAAGGATTAGGGAGATTCAAATTATCTCCACCTCCTTCTTTAAACTATCCAATTCTGGTTAAATAAGAGGAATACCAGACTAAGGTCATATGTTTAGTAAACAAATCATCAAGTTCAAAACCCTCCATGATTTAAGCTTCATTTAGTTCGAGTTGGCCAAATTGGCATTTAAGTTCATCCAAATGGGGGATGTGTTTTACAATAACTTCTCTAACTTTCCATGGAAATAGGATGAATTGCATATTCCTTTTTTCATTAAAGAAATGAGCCCATGAATTTTATTGCCTACAATCTTCTATAACAAAATACTTTTATGATACATACAAAGGGAGGAGGAAAGGTTTCTCTTCACAACCAAATAACTTTGTAATACTGAAAACTTTGGTGGTTTCAAAAATTTCATTCTATAAAATAAAGGTGGCAACTTCAAGTGATGATATCAATGTGTTAGGGCCAAAGAATAATTTTTAACCTCTGAGATAAAATTGTTATGAACCGGGTAAAAATAATACTAAGCTTTGTGCCTCCACAAGGATGGATACCAGGTAAACCCTAGCTCCACCTTAAAGTCAACACTCCTTTCCCTAGGAAAGTTCTCGAAAAACTAGCAATAAGCTATGGTGAAAATTAGATAGGATGACATATAAAATTTATGAGTTTTCTTCAGATTACTCATTTAAAATGAGATTTCACTAGAAATAATGTGACCCCAAGATATGAGGGAAATTTCATGCACAATGAAATGAAGGATATAGATGACATTCCTTGGTAAGAAACTGTGGATTAAAAACCAATAATGTGAGCAAAAAACCAAGCAAATTCCTTGTATGGCTATTTCAAGGAGCTTACCTTAATCTTGGAAGTACTAGTGTTATTTACTGGGTCGACTAAATATTTATCAAGGAAGTATTCCCATACTCTGTGCTGTTTGACAAATTCACTAGCTTATTCGCCCCTGGATTGCACAGTGGGAATCAAGAGCCGTAACATTCTAGTAAATACTAAAGGAGATAAGGAGATAGGTTGTTGTCCTTGGATATATATTATTCTCTTATTTGGATTGAATTTATTTGCACACCACTAAACAAGCTCTTTTAGGAGCATGACCGACCAAGGCTATGCCTAAAGTCTAGACCTTGTTCATTTTCTTTTTAGCGGGAGGGAGGGCCCTATAGTAATTGTAATCTCATGACCATTAGAAATATTGGTCTTCACATCCGAGTGTGTTTAACCTATCTCCAAAACAAAATTACTTTCTCTTACTTGACATTATTTACACTACTTTCAATCCTTAGCAGTAGGTGGCTCTACTATCGATATAACATTTTACAGCTTGACATATTAGTTCTTATTTAATTTACCATGTGTTTCTCTGATGATTACTCAATGTGACCCTTATTTCAAAGTTGTTGTCCTCCACAATAATATTTTTGAATTTGTTACAAGGTTTATGAAATATTTTCACTTTAATAATAGTATTATGTTCACACAAGTGTCAACTAATGTGGTGGAGGGAATAAATGTGATGGGGAAGTGGTGATGTTATTTCATGGAACATGGAAAATGGTTAAGTATAGAGGTGCAAAAAGAGGAAAGGAATGTCCATTATGGTGGAGGAGGGATTGCAGGTGTGGGACACAAGACACGGGGAGTGGAAAAAAGTGAAAAGGAAACACACTCGCATCTACAATGAGAAACTTGGCTAAGTATGGGAGAGGGTCATTTTGTTGTTTGTGAAAGTAAGAGAGACATTTTGTAGAACATGGGACTGTGGGTTTGTAGGCATGCAAGGCACAAGACATGAGAAAAATGGTAAGTGGAATAAACAATTATCCCACATCCACATTTTTAAGAAAATGACAAAGCATAAAATGGTATAAAATGCATTTTGGAGGATGTCAAGATAAAGGTGCAAATTGAGGGTAGTGCAATTGTTGTTCTGCATACATGGGGAAATATGTGTCTAAGACATGATGGACTCTCACATCGCTCAAAAAGTGGCTAAACATTGGAGTTTGGAAAGAATAAAATGACTAAGTATAGATGCATGGGTTTGTGGATGTGCAGACACGGGAATTTGATAGAGGTATAACCTGCAACCCACATTTGAAAGGAGAAATAGACTAAGTTAGAGAATTTAATAAAAAAATAAAAACAAAGGAAATTTTTTAAGGATAGGTATGTATGTACTAACATTTATAAATGAATGTGGATCAACATTTGGCTCCAACTGTGGGATAGTTACCCCCTATGGGTTGTTGAGAATCTAGAATGTTCTCCCATTATGCAAATGGAATAAAAAAAAAAGAACAAAGACAAAGGAAATAAAAAAGAAAATACTAATAGAGGATATACAAGGAGTACCAAGAATGACTATATAAAGACTTTGACTTGGGGATTTTAATAGAAAAAATGTTTCAGATATTTCCCATTCACAGAAAATGGTTGAATCATTCCTCTCATATACTTCAGCAAGTATGAAATGTAACCAATAACCTTTTGAATCTAATATGGGCCAATCTAGATGGATTCAAATTATGTATGAAAATATGGTTAATCCTTTGAAGTAGTACTCTTGTCAAATTATATTTTAATCACTTGTTGTATTATTTTTATTGCTAACATCACTTGTTCTCTTTGTTCTTCAAGTTGCAGAAGTTCATGACATCATTTTTGCAACGGTGATTTCTCTTCTTTATCCTCAACATCTCTGGTAAGTCCAAGGGAATTCAATTCCAAATGTAATTGTGATATTGCTTATTTTTCATATATTAAGGTATATGGAGAATGTCCAGTACTATATTTTGGTGTAAGATGGCTTGAACAAAGTGAATCTATCATTTTTTTATGAAACTTCTTGCGATTAGCCTCAACTGTCTTTTTGATGATTTGAATTAATGTCTTGTTTGTTTACTCTACCAAACCATTTCTTTATGGATAATAATTGGATGATTTCCCCATGATGATTCAATATTCTCCATAGAAGTTTTTAAAATTTGACTCGATGAAGATGGAGCCATTGTCTATTATGAATTTTTCTGGTACACCAAATCTTGACAGGATATTTTCTTTTATAAAATGAATCAACTACTCTAAATCTGCATTTCTCAAAGCCATAACTTATTTCCACTTCGTAAAGTAATCGATTGCAGTAATAATATAGGCATTCCCTTTTCTAGACTTTGGATTTATTGGTCCAATCACATCTAAGCACCATTGTGCAAATGGTTTCTCCACCATTGTATATTGTAATGGCATTGCATCTATTTTCACTTTTTATGAAAATGTTTGGCGTGGAGTACATTTTTGAATTAACTTATAAGCATCTTTGAACATAGTTGGCCAATAATAACCATCCCGAATGATTATTTGAGATGTCACACCTGGTGAGAAGTGTCCACCAAAAACACCATTATGAAATTCTTGAAGTATTTTTCTAGACTTTGAATGGTCTAAGAATCTTAATAAAACACCAACAAAGTTTCTTCGAAATAATAGACCTAAGACCAAAACATATTGATTTGTCTTCATTTTCATTGTTTTTTCTTTCTTTATAAGACATTTCAAGAGGAAATTGACCAAATTTCAGATAAAGAATTATATCCTTTTACCATTTTGAGCTTGCCAAACTTATTTCCTGTATCAAAAAATCAAATCCATTGGGAGGAGAAATGTTTACAACTTCAATTCTAGTCATAAATTTACATAATATTTTCGCCTTAATGGTTTTCAATGGTTTAATTTCTAAATCAAATTCTTGAAGTTTTTCCAGCCAATTTTCCCATCTCCCTTCTCTAAGTTGTTTATCAAGCAACATCTTTATGGGTGACAGTGGGACATAAGAAATGATGTGGGATGATAGTATGTAAGTTCTAAAATGATTAGTTGCTTTGACCAAAGAAATAGCTTGTTTCTCAATGATTGAATAACTTGATTCATAATCATGGAGGGTTTTAATACTAATGAAAGAAATTGGGAGTTTCTCAACTTTTTTATTTTTTGGGGTAAGGATGGAGGAAATTGTTTCATCTGAAGTAAATGAGTAAAATAATAATTCTTTATCAAAATATGGGTTGACAAGAACAATAGAAATAGTGATAGCATGTTTGATTTCTCTGAAACATTTTTGAGTATCTGATGTCCATTCATTTTTTTTTATCTTTCTTGAGTAGTGTATTTATTGGCTTCACAATGGTAGCATAATCTGGGACAAAACATCGAATAAAATTATTGTTTCCAAAGAAAGACTATACACCATTTCTTAATGTTGGATGATTTAGGTCATTTATTGTATTGAATCTTTCTAGATCAATGTACACCCCTGTATTTCTTAGAACATGGACCGAAATCTTTCTCTCTATTGTGTCAATTAAACACTTTTTTGGGTTTAAGGATATTCCATAGGTTCTAAATATTTCAAAAAAATTCTTGAGGTGCTTGATATGTCTCTCTTAATTATGAATAAACTATTAGACCATCTTGATAATCGACCACAAACTTTCCAATGAAATCTTTGAAAGTGTGGTCCATTGCTCTCTAGAATGTTACACCCATGTTCTTCAATCCAAATAGAATTCTAACAGAAGCATATGTTCCCAATGGTGTTATAAATGTTGTTTTTGTTCTGTATTCCTTGGCTACAAGAATGTGGTTATAGCCCGGAAATCCATCCAACATAGACATTAGTGTAGAACCAAGAACTTGTTGCAACAACATCTCCATCTTAGGGAGTGGATAATTGTCTTTGCCACTTTCTCGATTTAGGTCCGTAAAATTAATGGAGTAAAAACAAAAGAAAGAGAAAGGAAATAAAGAAGAAAAGACTAATAGAAGATATACAAGGAGTACCAAGAATGACTATATACAGACTTTGACTTGGGGATTTTAAAAGAAAAAATCTTTCATATATTTCCCATTCACAAAAAAGGCTGAATTGTTCCTCTCATATACTTTAGCAAGTATGGATTGTAGCCAATACAATTTTCAATCTAATGTGGGCCAATCTAGATGGATTCAAATTTTGTATGAAAAGATGGTTAATCCTTTGAAGTAGTACTCTTGTCAAAATATCTTTTAACCACTTGTTGTCTTATTTTTATTGTCAACATCACTTATTCTCTTTGTTCTTCAAGTTGCAGAAGTTCATGACATCATTTTTGCAACGATGATTTATGTTCTTTATCCTCAACATCTCTGTTAAGTGTAAGGTAATTTAATTCCAAATTTAATGGTGATCTTTCTTATTTTCTATATAGTAAGGTATATGGAGAATGTCTAGTACTGTATTTTGGTGTAAGAGGGCTTGCCCAAAGTGCATGTATCAATTTTTTATGACAATTCTTGTGATTAGCCTCAACTGTCTTTTTGATGATTTGAATTAATGTCTTGTTTTTTTTACTCTACCAAACCATTTCCTTATGGATAATAATTGGATTATTGCCCCATGATGATTCCATATTCTCCATAGAAGTTTTTAAATTTTGACTCGATGAAGATGGAGCCATTTTCTATTATGAATATTTTTAGTACACCAAGTCTTGATAGGATATTTTCTTTTGGAAAATGAATCAACTGCTCTAAATATTCATTTCTCAAAGCCATAGCTTCTTGCCACTTCATAAAATATTCGATTGCAGTAATAATATAGGAATGCCATTTTCTAGATTTTGGATGTATTAGTCCAATCACATCTAAGCACCATTGTGCAAATGGTTTCTCCACCATTTTAGACTGTAATGGCATTGCATCTCTTTTCACTTTTCATGAAAATGTTTGGCATGGAGTACATTTTTGAATTAACTCATAAGCATCCTTGAACACAATTGGCCAATAATAACCATCTCGAATGATCACTTGAGATGTCACACCTAGTGAGAAGTTTCCACCACAAAAACCATTATGAAATTCTTGAAGTATTTCTCTAGACTTTGAATGGTCTAAGAATATTAATAAAACACCATCAAAGTTTCTTCCGAACAATAGACCTAATACCAAAACATATTGATTTGTCTTCGTTTTCATTGTTTTTTCTTTATTTAAAAGACATTTCAAGAAGAAATTGACCACATTTCAGATAGAGAATTATATCCTTTTACCATTTTAATTTTTCCAAACTTATTTCCTGTATCACAACATCAAATCCATTGGGAGGAGAAATGTTTACAAATTCAATTCTAGTCATGAATTTTTATAATCTTTTCCCCTTAATGGTCTTCAAAGGTTTAATTTCTAAATCTTATTCTTGAAGTTTTTCCAACCAATTTTCCCATCTCCCTTCTCTAAGTTGTTGATTAAGAAACATATTTATGGGTGAATGTGGGAGATAAGAAATGATGTGGGATGATAGTATATAAGTTCTAAAATGAGCAGTTTCTTTGACCAAAGAAAGAGCTTGTTTCTCAATGATTGAATAACTTAATTCATAATCATGGAGGTTTTTAATGCTAATGAAAGAGATTGGGAGTTCTTCAAGTTTTTCATTTTTTAGGGTAAGGATGGAGGAAATTGTTTCATCTGAAGTAAATGAGTACAATAAGAATTCTTTATCAAAATATGGGTTGAAAAGAACAAGAGAAGTAGTGATAACATGTTTGATTTCTGTGAAATCTTTTTGAGTATCTGATGCCCATTCAATTTTTCTATCTTTATTCAGTAGTTTATTTATTGGCTTGACAATGGTAGCATAATCTCGGACAAAACATCGAATAAAATTATTTTTTCCAAAGAGAGAGTTTACTCATTTTCTTGATGTTGGAGGGGTTAGGTCATTTATTGCATTGAATCTTTATAGATCAATGTACACCCCTATTTTTCTTACAACATGGACCAAAATCTTTCCGTCTATTGTGACAAATAAACACTTTTTTGGGTTTAAGGATATTCCATAGGTTCTACATATTTCAAAAACATTCTTGAGGTTCTTGATATGTCTCTTAATTATGAATAAAATGTTATTCCATCTTGATAATCTTCCATAAAATTTCCAATGAAATCTTTGAAAGTGTGGTCCATTTATCTCTATAATGTTACACCTGTGTTCTTCAATCCAAATAGAATTCTAACAGAAGCATATGTGCCCCATGGTGTTATAAATTTTGTTTTTGTTCTATCTTACTCGGCTACAAGAACATGGTTATAGCCTACAAATCCATCTAACATGGACATTAGTGCAAAACCAATAACGTGTTGCAACAACATATCCATGTTAGGGAGTGGATAATTATCTTTGCCACTTGCTCGATTTAGGTCTGTAAAATTAATGAAAAGGTGAATTTCCCCATTCTTCTTTTTTACTACCAGAGGTTTTGAGATCCATTCTTAATGTCTGATAGAAAATATTATACCAACTTTCTTTAGTTTCTCTATTTCTATATTCACTAGAGGCTTTATATTCAGATTTAGCATTCTCAATTTTTGCTTGAAAGGTTTTGATCCCTCTTTGAGTTGTATGATATGTTTAAATATAAACTTGTCATATTCTTTTAAATCATCATAACTACAAGAAAAAATGTCCTAAAATTATTTCAAAAGCTTAGTAGATTGATAAATTTCATCAGTGGTGCAACTCATACCCAGATTTATGTATTTTGGAATATCATAAGTGCCAATGCTAATCTTTTGTGTTTTTTGAACTTTTTTGATAGATGGTTACTCTCTTGGATCCTGAATCCTTGTTTGGTCACATCTTGTAAAAAGGGATTTCGAACTGACACAACAATTGGCGGTAAGTTTAATATTTTGATCGTGGAATTCCTTCTAAGGATTATGATTTTCTTTTGAATCATTCAACATCATTGATTAATTATCAATGAAGAAAATTACATTATGCTCATTGTTTTCAAAGACTTTCAAATATTCTTGATTTTATGGAATTGAAGGTCACAAAAGTTTCTTTACATGAAAAGTACTATGACTTGGAGAATCTTATGTATTAAAAAGATATGCAACTACTACCATTGAATATAAATTTTTATTATTTTCTCTAGGAATGAAAGAGGTATTGAAAGAATTAAAAGGGTCCATGAGTTCACAAACTCTTCTTTCATAATGATTTAATTTTTCATTCTTGATTCTATATTTTTTTTTCTGATATGACTGATAACCAACTCTGAATCACCAGTTATCAATAGATTTTCTACTTTCATATGCAGATAATGAACAATTATTTTTATTAGTTCTTCATATTCTGCATTGTTCTTAGCACATGGAAATTAAAATTTGATAGCATGTAGAGAAATACCAGATTGAGGACTCTTGAAAATAAAACCATCTCCATTTCCAAATGTAGATTAGGCGCCATCAAATGACATTTCCCAAAATACTTGGAATGAGTTTTATTCATCATTGTTTGGTGGAATTATATGGTATGCACTAAATATAACATAATTCTCAATTCCAACATCAACATAATTTTTAATTACTCCATTTTCATTTTCTTGAATGATATGGGATTTCTATGCTCACGTCGAACTATGATCATAGTGTCATATTTATTTAGAAGCATCATGAAACTTGCATCATTCATGATATATCCTCCAATAAAAGAGCACCAATATATTCCCAAGACTACACCATAAGATGGAGGTAAATCAACAACTATATTCGTAAAAACTATGTTGATATGAGGGGCAACAATTATCCATGCAAAAAAAACTTTTATTCACCATACGCTGGGACTTTTCTTAAATCTATGGCATATATTCTTTCAACAATTTCATAATACCTCATGAATTCCATCTCAAGTGCTTCCATAATTGATAGTGGAATTATGTTGTTAGTGGATACACTATCAACCAAGCAGTTATGTAATGTGAAATATTATATTGTTTCCTTGTATTCATCTGAGCTCCTTCTATCCTAGAATTTGTGTCATCCAATATCTTCAAAATATTTTCTCATTGTCGAGGTATCTTAAACACTTCCATAAATGTTAAGGTAATTATGAGATTGGCTAGTTCATCAACCGAACTATAATTCATTTGTAGTGGAGTCTTTGCTTGATTAACCACTGGTTGTTGTTTTGTCATCTCTAGACTATTAAGTTTTTTCCTTTTTTTATCAATCTATTCCTTCACCTTGAATTTATTTGCTTGTGTCCTGGTCTCGACAACATTTTCTTGTGAAAATTATGGATCTTCTTGTTTATCAAGGATATAAAAATATTATTATCCTTCATCCATTCATATATATTCCAAGACTTTATATTGTTTAACATCAATTTCTTGATCAAATATTTCAAAATTATGATCTTCTATTATTTCTTCTAGCACAACAACATTAGGATTCAAAACTCTAGGTGCTCTTTATTTTTGTTATTCAACACTATAATTTCTTATTCTTTGATCTTGTAATGAAGTTATTAAGTTTGGATTAGGTGGAACAATTTTCTGACATCTCCTAAGTCTAGTGATTTAATTCTTCATTTGTGTAATTTTCCTACTCATTTAAGCTATTTATATCGTTTGTATTCTTTCTTGGGTGGCTCCAAGATCGTTTTTGACATTAGGGGGAACACCTTAGAGAATTCCTCCACCAATTCCTCGATTCTCAAAAATTCTTGAGGTAGATGGTCCTTGAGGTGATATGGACCAACCAAACATTTTTCTTTGTATTTTTCCAAGGATGATTTCGGGATCAACATTGGTAAGTAGCATGTATCCTTACATCTTTGTTTCCTTCTAGATGGATCCATGCAAATCATTTGTTTGTGAATATTTGATTGTATAATTCACATTTTCAGGAATCAAGTTTTTATAACATCCAAATATAACAAGATCATTAGTTTGTTGTTCTTTAGGGATTCCATTTAAAGTCTTGAAGAATCGTAAATTGAAATCCCTAATTATTTCTCCCTTTTTAGATAAATTTTAGTAAATTAAGTAAGGAGAGCATGGTATGAAACCGGAAGTGCATACATGGTCATGAACATGTTTTCTAAGTCATAAAAGGATCCAATTAATTGAGCTAGTAGAGAAAAATACCATTCATAATATGGGCCTATCAGGGTTTGTAGGAAAACTCTAACCATAGCATCAACTTTCTCAATCAAGTGAATATCACAGAAACATAAAAATTGATCCAAATGTCTTCTTGGGTCCATTATCCCATGGCTTAAAAATACAGGAAAAACTCACTGAGGTAGTATTGGAAAGGTGTGTTGTTCTCCACATAAGTAAGTGGGTTGGGTATATCCCTTCTTATTGGAATTATTTGTCTATTATTACCTTCTCTTTATTCATTTGTGATCTCATTTTTTTATTCTCATTCTCCCATGGTTAGGGTTTCACTTATTCTTATTTCAAACTTTCACCAAATTTGTTGAGCAAGAGTTTTTTACTTTTACTTCAAGTTATTGGAGCTTTATAAGGTTCCAATTTTTCTTAGATTCAAAGTTGTCTTCTTTGTCTTGGGAATATTTCTCTTTCTTCTTCTCTAGAATGGGTTTCCAAATATATTTCAAGTTATTCTCGACGATTCACTATTGTTAGCACTATATTATAAAATTGATGCAAATACATCCTTGATTTACGATTCCCACATGTAGTTGAGGTTGATTTGGTTTTGGTTCAGTCATTAAAATTTTGTTCTATGAAACCATCCTTCTATTCTCCCCAATATGGTGACCAAAAATGTTGGTCTTAAATACTATTTTATGGTCTTTGAGTCAAATTCACAAGGATAAATCTCCTTGTATTTTTAAAAAGGTTGTACTGCCTTGTTTTTAAATAACATGAAAAAATATAAATAATGTTTGAGATGGACCAGGCTTATTTTGTAATAAATATTCACATGCAAAGAATACCTGAGAAAGGACCATGTATCTTATAAAAGTAAATTTTTACAATTTATTACATGATCATAAACCAAAATAATGTGAAGTAAAACAAGATGGCATTTCCATCACAACATTCATCAAGATAGAACAAAATATTCAAGGAAGGGAAACAAGAAAGTATTGATTGCAAATGAAAAATAACTTTAAATGATCATTTGATTAGGAACAAATGTGATTTTGATAGACATACATTTGAAATCTTATGCTTAAAATAAAAGTCTTGAGATTACAATAATGTATTGTCCCAAATTACTTCTCTGGAACCTAAAAAATAATATATGTATTAAAATAAAAGTAATTTATTAAAATACTGATAAATATTGTGTTTGTCCTTCATAGAGGACTAGGATGGGGCTCCTATAGACAATGAAATGAAAAATACGTAGAAAACACAAGAAAAAAAGTCAAGGAACAACCTGCATTTTGCAAATTATTGGGAAGGAAATATGATAAATGATTGTAGAAGAAAGGTAATATGGACAAGAATAGGGTTTCTACTTGACTCACTGTGATGGAAATTCTTATGAACCCTTTACTTGTTTTTCGGTGGCACTTTTGTAGATTGTTTTCGTGGTTGAGGTGGCATAACTATTGCAATTGTTTCTTGTTGATATGGCTCAGTGATTTTGATTAGGGTTTTTCTTAGCCACTATTCTATGTATTCCCTCATGGGGGACACCGTGATCTCATGTTTGGTATTTATTTTGAACAAGTCATTCTCCATCTCTCTTAGGTCCATTCCTAATTGGTACAACATGTCATCTGCCTCATCATTTCCATTGGTATATCTAACTAGTCAACTTTCAATTTCTTCCTCAGAGAATTCTATTAAATCAGTTAACTCACTTTCCCGTGCAAATTTTAATACACCAAGTTGTTCTAGTAATTTATCTTTAGATAAAAGTATTGTGTCAATTAATAAACTTGGGCCTTTGAGTTCCTTTCTGAGATCAACAAGTTTAAAGAGAAGTTCAACTCTTTTATTCTTCGCATCGTATAACTCATTTATCATTTCTCTCAAACACTTTATTATTTTCAGCCAAAATGCATCAATTTGTTTTATATAGATATTAGAAGGAAGGTTTTTCTCTCTTTTGTGGATATCACTTAAAATTGAAACTTTAGCAAAGAATGTCGTTTTTGTAAAAACCTTTGTTGTTCTCCAAATCCTTTTGGAGATATTCTTTGAAATGTGCGATCTTTGTTCCCAAGTAGGTGGAGATCTGTTTAAGCTCCTAGATTTCTTGGATCAAATCTATTGTTTTTTGTATAATGTATTCAACATATTTTTTTACTGCTAACAACAAAATAGATGAACCTTTTCATTTGTTACTACTTTATGGAATATCCTGTAAGGTAAGTGTTGGTTGAACTGTGTTTAATGGCTTAACAAATAATGGCCTCAGAATTAGAGCTACCTCTAGTTGCTTTATTTTTTCATTTAATTATAAAGTTTTCTTTTCAATGCTACTGATAGATTCCTTTAACTCTTCTCTGATTGATTCATCAAATTGTACAATTTTTTTATGGTGCAACCGCATTGAAATCAATCTTTGATTTCCATTTCTCTAACATTTTCTTGTTTTTCATGTTTACTTTTTCAATTAACAAATTTTTAGAAATTCTATTTTAGGTCGATGTCGTAATGACATAGAATATTCTTCAAATATTTATGGTTCCTAAGTAACCATAGCTTCAACAATTTCTTGGGTTTCCAGCAGTCGCTATGCGTACCAACTGGGTTTCTTGACAATCTCGTCTACATCCATTTCTCGGGTAATTTCTTGAGTTTTATGTATTTCTATCCCTATTTTTTGGGTATCCCTTTTTCTTTTAGCATAAGTATATATAGTGTGATATTTTTTAATATTTTTCTTTGTTGGGTTCTTGTCAGCGCCATCATCTGAGCTTCCAAAAGGTGTTTTCCTCATCTCCAAACCACTACTCCTAGGTTTTTTTCTTACAATGGTACTTTTTTGAGAAACATTCAATGAATTGGGATTTTAGTTCATTGGTTCTCTAGGTTGTTGTCTATATCCCTCATTAGTGTTGACTAATTCCTCCATATCATTAAGATCTTGGTCAACTGAACTCTCAAGGTTATTAAAATTACCTCCACCTCCTTCTTTAAATTGTTCAATTTTGGTAAAATAGAAGGAATAAATGACTAAGGTCATATGTGTAGTACACAAATCATTTGGGTCAAAACCCTCAATGATTCCATCTTCATGTATGTTGAGTTGTTGAAATTGACTTGCAGGTTCATCCAAATGGGAGATGTGTTTTACAATAACTTCTCTAACTTTCCATGAAAATTGGATGAATTTCTTCTTCCTTTCTTGATTAAAGAAATGATCCATGGACTTATATTCAATGCAAAATTCTATAACAAAATACTTGTTTGATACTTATAAAGGGAGGAGGAATGTTTTTTCTTCGCAACTAAATAACCTTATCATACTGAAATATTCATTTGTTTCAAATATTACTTCCCCCAAAATACAGGTGGTATCTTTGAGTGATAATCTCGATGTGGTAGGGACAAAGACTATTTTTGTAAACTCTGAGATAAAATTATTATGAACTTGGTAAAAACAATACTAATCTTTGTAACTCCACAAGGCTATATACTAGGCGAACACTAGTTCCACCTTAAATTCAACACTCCTTTCCCTTGACAAGTACTTGAAAACATGACAATAATCTATGGAGAAAATTAGATAGGATGCCATATTCAATTTATGGGTTTTCTTCAGATTGCTTAGTTGGAATGAGATTTCTATAGAAATAATGCCACCCTAATCTATGAGGGAATTTTCATGCACAAAAAAATGAAGGATATCGATGATGATATTCCATAGCACATAAACCATAGATTCCAAACCAATCATATCAGAAAAAAAACCAAGAAAAATCCTTGTATGGGTATATAAAGGAACTTACCTCAATCTTGGAAGTACTGGTGTTATTTATTGGGTCGACTACATATCTATCAAGGAACTCTTCTCCTCCTTTGTTTTGTTCGAGGAATTCACTAGATTCTTTGCCCTTGGATTTCATGGTGGTAGTTAGGAGTCGTAGCATTCTAGTAAATAATGAATGATATAATGAGATAGGTTGATGTCCTTAGAGTTGGATTATTCTCTTATTTGAATTGAATTTATATGCACACCATTGAATGAGCTCCTTGAAATTTATTCGTTGAGGTGTATGTACAATGTGTTTCATGTTTAAGTGTTACGTCATTATATTTTAGATCTCTCACATATTATTTACTTGAATTCATTGCAGGTGTCAGATGAGGGTGCTCTCATAACAGAGCCAGTCTCCATACTATACCATCGCACTCAACAACTACGATGTCGAATATTTGATCAGGTCAAGGTCCAGTGGGATAGTTGTAGTACACATTCTGCTACTTGGGAGGATGCATATGAGATGCGTAAACAATTTCCTTATTTATTTTGATAGTTGATATATAGATTAGTAGCATCTATATTTATTGTTTTATTGTGATATTGTACAAACTTTGAGACGAATTTTAAAATAAGAGGGGTTGTATGTAACATCCAATTCCACTGGTCACATTTTCATAACACTGTTTATTCTTTGAGGACACTTACGAGCAAATGATTCGGTTAAAACATGGTACATTATGGTTATCTATTTTGGTTTATGAATTTATGCTATGATTGAGAATTGAAGTTTGATGTGTTATTTATATTGATGTATATCATTAACATGTATTATGATGAGGGTTCCTGAGTGTGCAGGAAACATAACATGATGAGGATATTGATGGTATTGACAAACTTCCTTGGACTCTGGATTGAGTCAGGGAGTGGACTAATTAATTTAATTATGAGTACTTGTTTTATTTACGCATATGTTATAATGAATGGAATGCGCCTAGTGTTAGATTGTTTTAATCCAAATTAACTTCACAATAGTTTTCGATAGTTAAGTCATGTCTCAAATTCATCTCTTGAGTTAGTTGGCACTTACAAAAATTTTGACAGGATCAAAAAGTAACAGTTAATATGAGTGAAAATTCCTCCTTTCTCCATATTGTTTATTCATACATGCATGTCAGGAAAATCTCAATACTAGTCGATGCATACATAAATGATCGTTGGACTTTTCAAAATTTTCTTTAGATAAAATTTAACATTACATTTTATGTGATATACACTCTGAAATTAGCAATCTTATCTAATTCTTTTCTTATATCACACAACCTAATTATTCCAAATGCAATAAACATTGTTATAACAATTTATCCAATGAAATTAAATTTTAGCCAAAGAAAATTTTGAAAATTCCAATGGTTAGTTGCCTATGTGTCGACTAGTATTGTTCTTTTCTTGATAGGTAGGTATTGTTGGATCATGTTGTCATTGATGCCAATGGTTTGATTGATTGATGTCAAGTGATTGATTGATGTCAAAGGATTGATTGATTGTCCTTGATGAGAGTTATAGATGTCAAGTGGAAACCAATCGATAAAGATGGATCAAGATGCATAGATGGATCAATGAGTTGTCATTCATACATGATGAAGATAGATTCGTTGATATATGATGCATAGTTTGTTTGATGTAAATATGACTCAATATGGTTGATAAGAAGTAAAAATGGATGAACTTCAAAGTGGTCCCCTTATGGTGAAATCCCTCACGGGAAGACACTTTGCGGATTGAGTTATCCTAGAAGAATGGTTGGAGGAACAATGATTGTATATGGAATAATGAGATGAATATCAAGGAAATTGTTGGTGAAACTATCCTAGATGGATAGTGATTGTCATTCCATTTCCGATGGTATGTGGAATGTCACATAACTGCTCATGGTTTGATATTTATGGCCTTACGAAGATGAAGGACCCCCACATGAAGGCCTGAAGCCCCCAATGTCAAAGAAGTCAAAGTGACCTAAAAGAATAAATCATTATGTAAATGATAAAGTAAAATGACAAAGTCAAGGTGGATTATTTAAATAATAAATTAAGGTGACAAAATCAAGAAGGACTATTTAAAAGATAAAGTGTTGGAGAACTTTCTATTTATGGAAAGTAGTTAAGCCTAAAATAAGGAAAATAGGTTAAGTGGCCTAGAAATGGGTTAAGTAACCTAGAGGATGAAAGTATAAATAAGATAACTATGGTATCTTGTAAATTATCCCTTTTCTTAGATCAATGGAGAGCTTCTTGTGAGATTATCTTGTGGAGTATTGATGGAGAGCTTCTTGTGAGAACATTTTCGTGTGGATATCTTGAGCATGATTGAAGATCTATTCTGAGGAAGAAAGAGAGAGGAGGATATCATGGATGCATAAAAATTTCGGAAATGTCAGATATCTTGACGGAAAAAATCTCGAAGCTTCAAAAACCCTAGTTTTTGAGGTATACGCGTGTTGTAATGGGCAAGGATGTGTGTATATGCAGGTTGAATGAGGACAGGGTGTGTACAGTGGATGGAATGATGAAGACTTGTGTTTGAGTTGGTTCCAAGCTCTTGGATGATGAGGCAGGTTCCATATCTGCATTTTATGGACTTAGATCTATCACTGAGACACTAGTATGGTTACATTATTGTCTTGATGGATCTATTCTTTGAGGTATTTTTAATTCTTAGGGAATTCTTGGTATGGCTTCTATGATGTGGTTCAGTTTGATTGATTTGGTTGATGGAGTGAGTAGTACTCTATTGATTCAGTGGTGACATGATTATTGTGGTATACTAGTTGTTTATACATGATTGAGATAGCATCCATATTGATTTGTTGTGGAGAATGAACAAGCTATTGGAGAGCTTGGATGTGTTGTGACTGACTGGTGAGAAGATTGGGAAGTCAGAGACAAAAGAGAATGATATATTTTGAAGATGATCTGAGTTGATCTTGAAGGATAAACCCTAACGTCTTAGAATGTATACGTAGGTTGTTTTATACACTGGACGCATACATACGTGGGCTGTAGTGAGCCAAAGCACATGCACACGTAGGATGCACTACTAACAGGTTTCGTACCTGTTGACAGATTGATATCTATTGAGGATTGTTTCCTCATCTCAGTTGATGCCGAGAATGTAAGTTAATTCTTGCATATAGAGTTGGTGCTCTTGCAAAGTTGTACTCTATTAAGTTGTTTCTGAAAAACCCCTGGATTGTTGTCCATAATAAAAAGAAAAATTGTACATACATCTTGTGTTCTTTGTGTTCCTTGTGGTGATGACTTGTTGATGATATGTTGTTGATATATGTTGCTAATATATGTTCACATCTAACTGGTTGTAAACGACAACAATGGGAAATGAGTAAATGTTGAATGTTAACTAAGGAGTTTTGTGTAAGAGGGAAGTTTTGGTAAAAAGAGTAAAAATAGCCCCACACTCATTCACGCCCCCCTCTAAGTGTGGTAGGTGTGTCCAATAATTGGTATCAGAGCGGGCCTTCACTACAAGCCTTAACAAGATTTAAGGATATCCATAGACACACAAATGAATGATGAAGTTCCAATCCTTGATGAGGAAAACTATTCTACTTGGAGAATAGAGATGATCCAGGTGGATATTGGTGGCCACCCACCTTTTCCAACTAGCTCAAAACAGCTTTATGGCAATTTTGGCGATTTACTATTTTTAGTAGGTTTTAACTTACGGGGCCATTTTGAGGGCCTAAATGAAGGTTTTTAGAGATAGAGGTTCTTAATTATAGTCAAAGTAATATTTGATACCCCAAAATGAATATCCTCGATGATACCTTTCCAACGAGCTATCACACGCCTAAAACGAAGATCGTATGCAAAAGTTACAACACCGGGAAGTTGATGCACCAACTTACCCAAACGGGGCCCACATGACTTTTGGCGCTTCATCTCCTAGGGTTAGGTTTTTGGATGTCTAGGACTTTTGGAATTCCCAATTATTGTAAAAATTCCTCCAGAGCGTCATTGTAACCATCTTCTTGCGAATGCGAGTAGCTGTCACATCTCTTCTCAGAGATAAGCTGCCACCATTCTAGCGAGTCTTTCACTCTGTATTTTTATAGTCTCTGTACATTTATTTCATTAATAGAAATCGTGTATTACTATATATCTGTGTTTATGGTTACATCTCTGATATTTTTCTATTATATTAGTGGATACAGATGATATCTCTGTGCATTTATTTATTATATCTCCGCTCTCATTTCGTGCCGAAAATAATCCGGATCAATGGTATCAGAGCAGGCTGCTCTTGATCATTTTTCAGTGCATGTCCCCGATGAGGTCCGAGTATAGAAAGTTGGGTCTCGAGCTTGTCTCTCTTGAGGAAAATCACTCTTGCACACCCAAGAAACCCTCAATGGCGGAAGAAAATAAAAACGATGGAGCAGATGATCCTATCAGTCTGTTGCTTGAGCAAGCTCTCATGCGATAGAGGGATGAAATGATGGAGAATTTTTCCCACATCCTTCAATGCCTACCGATAGCATCAGGCGCATATCCATCAAGAGGCCACTTTGGAGGCACCTCACCTTTCAAGGTACAGGTTAATTTTGATATTCCCATATTTGAAGGTCAAATAGATGCAGATGCCCTAGATAAATGGTTAAATCTGCTAGAAGGTTATTCTTGTTCATAATTTTTAGAGACGAGGAAAATATCTTCACACTCCTTAAGAGCTCTCCCATGTTAAACATTGGTGGGAAACTTATTGTGAGTAAATTTCCATAGAGGAATATGGGATATATGGGGTAGAGCCCACTTAGGATTTTTTTACGGATGCGGTGAGAGCAGTACTACCTATTGGCAACTATGAGGAGCAATACATGAAATGGACCTGCTACTTGAGGAAGAGAGGTCAAGAAGTTGGGAGTTCACAGCCTTCCATACCTTAGCACCAAACTAGATATCGAGATCATTCAGTACATTCAAATTGAAATGGATTTTACGGACATCTCATCTTTCGGTGTTGCCTATCGATATGTTTATTTAAAATTGAGCAGAATTTAAGCACTAGAACAAATGGGAGTTGGTGCAAATCCCTGACAAACAAAGTATGACAAAGAACAACCCTAACAAAAGTCTCAAAGCCGGTCAAGCCACGGAAAAACGGTCTGAGGAGAGCGAAGGACACTAGAAAAATGGTGCGATTTCCACAAAAGCCCTTTGTATAGATGAATGTCTTTCAAAGCAGTCATTGGTGGCTGAGATCAGAAACAAAGAGCTGAACCCTGATATAGAATATGATGATTACGAAAATCTTGGTAAAAGAGCCGGATCATCGGCGTAGGCCCGCTTCTATTGTCCACGGCGCAACAATTCCAACCGAGAGAACCAGCGAGATCTGAAGAGGGCGCCGCCATTCCGCGAGATGTGGGTGAAGGACCCCTTTATTTAGTGTTGATAGCGGAAGCGAGAAGAACCTCATCTCGGCATAGGTTGTCAAGCGGTTGGGATTGTCGACAACCTACACCCTGCTCCTTTATCTGACATCGAGGTGGCTTACGCCAAGGGCCAGAATCTTCATATCCATTAGTAGTGTTGATTATCATACAAAATACAACCCTTCAAGGATGAGGTATTATGTGATGTTTCCCCATTGGATGTCATGATGTTCTCTTGGGTCAGCCATATATGTTGAAGCGCCATGTTATCTATGAGTCTCGATCTCCATTAGTGTCATTATTACTCTGGGGGTCATCTCTGCAGGACACCAGAGGTATTCCGATACTACTGCCACACCTAAACAGTGCTACAAGGTGGTATCTCATACTACAAAATTCATCTTCTCCACAATATATTCAAAGGGTGAACAAGGATCGCCAACCACCAGCTTATTTAAAGCACCTTCTATCCAGCAGAGAGAAGATTGAGACGAGGATGCAACAAAGCATAAAGATTCCCTTCTACACACAGTCATCTCCATGTATCCAGATTGGTTAAAAGGTCCAAACCTTCCGATTACAGTTGACAACCTTCCAACAAACCAAGCGTGCGATGTCTTCTTCAACAAGACAAGCAACTCACCAAGATCTAGATTCAATAAAATGATTTTCCTTCTCCCCAGGGAACTCAAATCACGATGGAGACCATTGCTTCCCAAACGGGGAGGATTGATCGGTGGATATTGGTGTACCACCTTTCAATCCAAAAATAGCTTTGGGAACAATTTTGAATTTACACTATTTTAGTAGGTTTAACTTCGGGGCCATTTTGGGGGCCTAAAAAACGTTTTTCGAGATCTAGATTCTGATGTGTGAAGGAATGATTTATCCCCCAGAATTAATCTCCTCAATGATGCCTTTCCAACAAAGAAGCTATCCTGCATACAAAGCGAAGATCATATGCAAAAGTTACGACCACAGGAGTTGATGCCAACATGCCAAACCAACTTACATGAATTTTGGGGCTTCATCTACTAGGGTTGGGTTTTGGATGTCTGGGACATTTTGCATTCCTATTATTGTGAAAGGGGCCTTCCGACCTCATTTGCAATATCTTCTTCGCGAATCGCGGTAAGTCGTCACATCTCTTCTCGGAGATAAGGCTGCCACCATTCTAGCGAGTCTTTCATACGTATTTTTCTGATTATATGTACACATTTATTTCATTAATAGAAATGGGTGTGAACTTGTATCTCTATGTTTATGGTTGCATATATGATATATTTCTGTTGTATTACTTTGGATACGATATCTACGTGCATTTCTTTGGTATATATCTCCGCTCTCATTTTAAATAGAAATAATCGGATCGATTGGAAATCTGAGAGTGAAAGACCTGATTGAGAAACATTTGGTGTTAAAGTCATAGCGGTTGTCTACAGAGATACATTCTGAAGGAAATGGAGTTCCTCGACGTCTCCTCGCGGTGTGGCATCTTAGATATGCTACCAAAGATTAAACCAAAGTTCAAATAGAAGGAAAGCGAGACTTTGGCTGCAAATGGAAACGGAAAGGTACTCCCAAACCACCACAAAACAAAGGACCAAGCCAAGTAGGGGCATCCCGGAGAAAACCAACCAAATCCACAAACGAGAACAACTATATGACCAAAGAAACGCTGACGTGTGGGGTAAGTGGTGTGAGTTCCATAGAGCTCCACTCACAACACAAGTGAGTGTTATTAGCGATCCTTTGGTAAAGTGAGTTTAAGGCTTAAGGTGGATGCATGCTCAGACTCATTTCGAGGCGACAGGGGAGAATGATGACAAGGGGAAGCATATTATCGATACGGAGCCCAACACCACCATTTCCACCACGAATCGAGGAAGGAGGAACCAGAAGATCCAGGAGATGACATCTCTTCCATTCCAAGATGTGGGTAAAGGGTTCCCAGTTGAATTTCATTGTCGGTGTTGAGGAGCAGAAAGAACCTCATCTCGGTAGAGGTCATGAAGAAGTTGGGCTTTCCGATACGGCACACCCACAACCATACCATCGGGTGGTTGCACCAAGGATGGAACCTCGGCGTCGTCGACAATGTCGCCTTCCCTACAACATCAAACCCTTCACGGTTGAGGGTATTATGTGACATTGCTCCTCTTGATGTTTTGATGTATTATTATTAAATTGCCCGTTACTTGTGGAAGGCATGTTGTGTATGAGTCCCCAGGCTTCATCTTTGTTATTATCACTGGGAAATAAGATGTCACGGGGATCTGGAATGCTTCACTACCACCATCTATTTTGTTACTGCAAAACAATGTAGTAGCTCATTTCCCAAACCAGAAATTTTTTTTCCTCATGATCCGCCCTCAAGGAAAGAAAAATATTGTGTATTACTCAGGACAAGCCCCGCGCATGAGCTCTTGGATGGATAGGGTTGTGGAGGAGCACGAGGACATATTCACCTCCCTCGCGGGGGTGACTCTACAACGCGGGGTCAAGCACCCATCGTCGACCCTAGATTGCACCAACGCCCAATGGACCATCTATCGATGCTGCAATCACGGAGAATGACGAAATCAAGAGGTATATTCATGAGTTGTTGTAGAAATGTCACATCCGCAGGGTGTATCCCTATGGGAGCCCGATCATTATTAGTGCGAGGAAGAAGGGATGGGACTTGGAGACTCTGCATTGACTATCATGCGAACAAGATCCTTTATTTTGGAATAGGTGCAGATCCATGGATTAATGACCTTACCGGACCAACTCAAGGGAAAATATTTCAGCAAGATCAACTTGAAATGCGGGTATCACCGGTACCAATCAAACCAACCGATGTGTGAAGACTACATTCAAATCAAGGAGACTTTTTGGATGGTTGGTCATGCCTTTTGGTTGTAATTCCCTACCCAACCTTCATGGGGCTAATGGGCGACATCCGTAGTGGCCATTCACCAGCTCATTTGTAGTGGTGTACTTGGATGACATTCGATGTTAGCCGGACTTGGGAAGAGCACCTCCACCATATCCATGAGGTCCTCAAACAACTGCGGCAACACAAGTTGTGTGCTAATTTGGAGAAATGGACTTTTGTCACCAACCCGGGTTCAATATCTAGGATACATTATTGATGAGTGAAGGGTTCATGTGGATCCAGCAAAAATCCAATTCATTCAGGGTTGAAGCCCATCCCCAGCCACCCTAATAGAGCTCTGTAGCTTTTAGGTCTTGCCAATTTCTCACCAGCGGGTTTGTGTTGGGATTCTCTCATATCACTTGGCCTTGAGTCAAGTCACCAAGGGAGGAGCTAAAGAAAATTATTTTGGTGGAATCTCAGCGAGAAGGCGTGGGAGTTGAAACATGCAACCTCTACTACGCACCGGTGCTCACTACCGGACTTGCAACAACCATTTGAGATTGAGATAGATGCCTCGAACTATGTTAGAGTCCTTACTCAACATGGGCATCGGGTGGCATACCGCGATTGAGACACTTTAAGGCAGGTCCAGTATCCCACTTATGATAAATAAATGTATTCCATCATACAAACCTACCGCCCATTGAAGCATTACATCCCAAGGAAGGAGGAAGTCATCCATACAGATGACATGCATATGCAGTTCATGCAGACAAAAGGGAAATTGCAGAATGATCGCCATCATAAGTTGCCCACATACACCTGCTTGATTTCATTTGAACATTTAGTAGAAAAAAGGTAGCACCAATAATGTTGTAAACTGCCTCATCCAACCATATCGTGGTGCTAACCTTTGTGCTCAACTCTTGTGGGCCGCGAGACTTTCGATTAGCCTCTTCTCTACACAAGTGATCAAGAATTGACCACATACAATACCTCTTGGAGGGTAAGCAAGTTCTAAATTTCCTCTAGGATGCCCTTCTTTGTCACTTGGGACACCTTTGTGTTCCTTCAAGAGCATGCCAAGATGATTTGGGAGGCCTTTTCTGGTCGAGTCGTTGAAATTTCGAGAGTCGAGAAAACCATGGCGATCGCAAAAGAGTATTTCTATTTGCCGAACCTTCGACAAGATGTGTGGAAGTACATCAAGTCCTGCTTTACTTGCACCATTTCCAAACTGACCATCAGAAGCAAGGCCTCTATACTCCATACACCCTAGTGGAGCCAGGAATCCATCTCTATGGATTACATGTTAGACCTTCCTTCTACTAAGCATGGTAATAGTTGTGTTTTTGTGGTCTTGACCCAGATTCGAAAGATGTCCATTATGATGGCTGTAAAGAAGAATATCCTGTGAAGCCTTTGCTAAAACTCTTCTTTAGCAGTGTGGGTACACTTTGGGATCCCACAATCCAACATCTCATGTCCGGAATTTGTAGGTTCCTCGATTACATTTAGCCCGATACGGTCCAATGTTGGACACCAAGATCACCAAGTCCACAACTTTCCATCCATAAGCCGGATACGAGGGAGTTGTCAACGAATGATGCATTACATTATGTGCATGTACAATTCAAAGCATCCAACACATGGGATGAGATCCTCCATATGTACAACCTGGCTACAACCCGAGGTTCTCCATAGCTCAGCGATACAACCCTCAAGTGGGCAGGATTCCGACCACTATGTTCCATTGACATGGCCATGCCATTTGTGGCTAGTTAGGAAGATTAAGCTCATGTCCATTCAGAAATGAGATAAGCTAAACAACTTCATTGAGCACATTCAACACATGCATAGCGGGTTCATGACATCTTGGGCGAGCCAATCTTGAGAGGTACAAACAGCGACATGATGATCAACCGGGTGCCACACAACTTCCAAAATTAAGAGGCGACAAAGGAATTATTAGGTACGCATTTGCAAAAGGAGAGCCTTCACGGACCCCACCGCAAACTTTAATGCGCCCGATATGGGCGTTACACCCTCACCAAGGCTGTAGGGGAAAATGCCTTTGAGCTCAACATTCCACCATTCCTTGAGTACGCACCCGGTGTTCAATGTGGACCACCGCCCATTCACCACCTCACTAGACACATCAGGCATGGTGGGAACAACTCACATAGATAGAAGTTAAATCAATTTGCATGGAATGAACATAATTGATCAGTCCGGATACGGATCAAGCACGAAAACAAAAGGATACGTATATCGAGGTTGTCGTAAAGCCAACTCCTTCACCAAGGAAAATGGCTCACCGGGGACCAAGTTGTTAGAATTTTCCTCATCTCATGGGGAGGGAACTCAGTAGTGGGGACCATTTCTTCTAAGGAGGAGGATTGATCCGGTGGATATGGGTGTCACCACCTTTTGACCCAGCTCAAAACAGTTTTACGGCAATTTTGGCAATTTACTATTTTATGAGTTTTAACTAGGGCCATTTTGAGGCCTAAATGAAGGTTTTGAGATCGAGGTTCTCAATGATAGGCTGAGAAGGCATGATTGAGCCCCAAAATGAATCTCCTCGATGATACTGCTTTCCAACTGAGCTATCCCTGCGCCTAAAATGGAATCCTTATGCAAAAGATTCACGACCTCGAGTTGATGTACTAACTTACCCAAATGGGGCCCACATGAATTTTGACACTTCATCTCCTAGGGTTAGGTTTTGGATGTATATGACTTTTTCATTCTCGTCTATTGTAAAAAGGCCTCTATAACCTCATTGTGATCATCTTCTTGCGAATGTGAGTAGCCATCACATCTCTTCTAGGAGATAAGTTGCCACCATTCTAGCGGGGCTTTCACTCTGTATTTTTATAGTGTCTGTATATTTATTTCATTAATAGAAATGCGTTATTATATCTCCACTCTCATTTGGTACCAAAAATAATGCTTGGTCAGTTGTTTTCCAATGCAAGAAATGAGAGCTAGTCTAATAATAATTTCTAATGAAATAATATATAGAAAGAGCTGGCAAAAATAAGTGAAATTTCCTTAAAATGGTAACCTCTACGAAGAAAAGAATGTGACGACTACATTCACTAAGCGAAGACTGCAGGCTGCACAATAATTGAGAATGTCAAAATTCCTAGACGTCCAAAAAAACTAACCCTAGGAAAGCATCAAAGTCATGTGGGCCGTTAAATGGTTGTGCATCAACTTCCGATCATGTGTGGCAACTTTTGCATCACGATCCTGTTTTAGGTGATCATATTGAAAAGAGCATCATCGAGGGAAGATTGAGGAGTCTCTCAATGCTCACCTTTTATCTCGTGAGAACTCTGTCTCTAAAACAACATTTGGAAACCCCTCAAAAATGACTTGAATAAAACTTTATAATCAAATTACCAAATGCTCATGTGTTGCAGCCAGTTGGAGAAAAGGTGTCCTGTATCCACCTGGATCAGATAATAAATTTGAGGAAATGGGAGGAAACTATTTGGAGGCTGACCATGGGTGGATCAATTTGTTGAAGAACAAGTCAAAGTTCTTCAAAGGAAGGAAGAAGGAATGATGCGTGGCTCTGAGACCATTCTTGAGTGGACTCTCAAGCCCTAATAAAGGCAATGGGACAGTACTTCCATGGGATCTATGGCTTAAGCTAGAGGAGACATATCAGAAACAGGAAGAAGATCAGTAGAGATCCCTCCATCAAGATCATTAAAAGAGGTAAAAGTCTCCCCAAAGGCCCTTGATTGTATTATTTCTAAATGTGATCTGAAAATATTATTTCCAAATGAAGGCAAAATTATGTGTTGATGTTGGAAAAAGAAAGATCATGAAGATAGCTTCAAATGAAGGTAAAGGCCTAAAGACATGATTTTATTGATAATGATGAATTTTTTTCTCTACAAATTGAAAAGAGAGCATGGGACAATGCACTTCCGCCAAGGATCTATGGCTAAAGCTAGAGGAGACATATCAAAGCAAGGAAGAGAAAGAAGATATTGAAGATCACTCCATCAAGATCATTAAAGGTAAAGAATCTCCCAAAACCCTTGATTGTATTATTTCTAAATGTGATCTTGAAAATATTTCAAATGAAGGCAAAGAATTATGTGTTGATGTTGGAAAAAAGGAAGATCATGAAGATATTTCAAATGAAGGTAAAGAACCCTCAAAAACCCTTGATTGCAATGATAATGATGAATTTTTCTCTACAAGTGAAGAAGAAGATTTAGAAACAATTTGTGTAAAGTTTGATGGTATTTACCCCATGAAAAGAATAGAAGAAAATCTATTAAAACATCAAAATCAAGTTGAAGAGGGTTTATATAGATATAGAAGTGATCATTAGTATATAGACTATAAATATATTTCAGATAACACTAAAAATTTTCTTAAGAGGAGTCTAAGGAACATATTGAAGTTAAAGGAAATGATCAAGGAACAAGAAGAGAGAAATAAGACTCAACTAGAAAAAAAGGAAGAAGAGATCACAAGACTAAAGAGTGAAAAAGAAAATGTGAAGATAGATGATGATATTAGCAAAAGTTTTGAAATCATTGTCTATCTCAAGATCCAAATTGAAGAAGCCAAAATAATAGAGGAACTTTTGAAGAATCAAATTAATGAAAAGGAAGAGTCATGTCATAAGTTAGAAGCTGAAATTTTTTACCTTAGAAAGAAGGTAGAGAAGTCAAACAAATTCTTGAATAGCTCAAGAATCCTGGATGAGATATTGGAAAGTCAAAGATCACCATGTAATAAATCATGTCTTGGATACAAGAAATAAGCCACAGATACTGAAGAAAGCACCTCAAAGAAGCATGAGGTAATTTCATCAAAGAAGGAAGACAATGTTGCAAAGAAACCATTTACAAAAGGAAAGGAAAATTTCAAAAGAACAAAGCAAGGAAGACATCAAGAAGCTATTCTTGGGACACGAAAGAAAAGGTATGAAAGTATTTTTCATGGGAATTGTTATTCATGTAATGGATATGGTCACACATCTTTTGAATGTAGATCTTATGAAAGGAGATATAATTGAAGATTTCATAACACCATGAGGTGTTGGAGATGTGATCAAGTAGGACATATTATTGTTCACTGTAACACCATGAGATGCTACAACTATAGTGGATTTGATCACAAATCCCATGAGTGTTGGAACACAAGAAGAATGTCCATGATGAGGAATTCACATAGCATGGCTAGAAGAAGGAATGAAGTAAGGAAGGGAGACATATTTGAAAAGATGGATGCTCAGAGCTCAAGTTCTGAGGAGAAGGGACATCTACAGAAGTGGGTGAAGAAGACAAAGCAACCATAACAGAATAAAAAAATGAAGGGAATCTCAAGAGTGTCATCTACAGAGGAATATGTGGGTGACAGTGGTATCAATCGTGTACATACACAGGCTGACCTTGCATAGGTCACGTACATATGCAAGATATTGTGAAGAAAGCTGTGTATATATGGAAAAGCCTTGGAAAAAAGGCAATGCACATGGGTTGCATCTTGATGTGATGATATGACACTCTGTTGCAGAGTCTGACATTGCTTCTTACAGGTTCTGACACTATTTTTCTGCAGGTTTAAATGTTCATATTTTGGATTATGTAAAATAAAATCTCGGGTGCATGGCACTAACCCATGAGTATGGATTGATGTTGATCTGTTGGTGTACATGGCTGGTACATGTTTTGGAATCTTACTTGTTGGAAAACTTGATGCACGCACTTGACATATGGATGGGCTACATTTTGTGACATGTAGTTTGTGAGTTAATGAGGTGATCATGTTGTACATCATTGATGATCTATAGTTGATGCATGTTTGGGACATTGGTAGAGGCACCTACTAGCAGTTTGATTAACATGGAGGATTTGGCATACATATATGAGGATTCATCATGTTATGGTATTGGTGCTTGGTTGATGTACTTGCTTGATATGTGTTGATATGCATGTTTGGTACATTCATACATGGCATATGCTTGATGATACTACACCATTGGTACTACTTGATCATCACAACAATTGGTATTTGTTTAAAATACATGATTGTGGAACTTGGTTCATGATGGAGACATATCATGAGTGATATGACACATGGTTGACATATTGCTAGATGCACATGGTTGGCATATTGGTGAATGCACATGGTTGGCATCTTGGTAGAAGCACATGTTGGCAAGTTGATAGAGGCATATGATTGATACATTCCATGGATGATATCTTTTGGCACATTGCATGATGTTGATGTACATGGTTGATGTACATAGGTGTTGTGCATGATGAGCACACATTCTTGTACAGGATGTACATGGTTGATATTTTGCTCATGTTTCTTTATTTCATTGTTGACATATATTTTGCTTCATGATGCTTGGTATGGCATGAGTTTGATGCATAAACAGGTCCAAGCATCATTATATGGTAGCACATTGTTCATCTTGCAGAGAATATAGGGGAGACATACCCATAAGGGGAGTCATTCTTCTTCCCATTATTCTAGGAGGAGACATTTATCAGATGCATACCTAGAAAAGAGCCCTATATTTGAAGAGAAAGCACATAAACATAATTCCAGGGGGAGCAATGGTCATAGGGGGAGTAAGTTCGATGTATTTTCATCATTACATTAGAGTGTTATCCCTTGTTCAAAAGGGGAGAGATTATTCAGAGGAATATCAAAGGCACTCAGGCAGGGGGAGCAACCCCAAGGAAAGTTCAAGCAGGGGGAGCAACCCCAAGAGGAAAATGTCCCTTTTCCACTGATGTCAAAGGGGCAGAGATAATCACATTGATGTGATCGATGATTATTGATTGGGAGAGATAGTCACATTGACTATTGATGTAGAGCATGCCTTATATACATGTTGACATCAATAATTGGTAATTGGTGTTGAGATCAATGTTGGTATTGCCATCAATGCCAAAGGGGGAGATTGTTGGATCATGTTGTCATTGATGTCAATGGTTTGATTGATTGATGTCAAGTTATTGATTGATGTCAATGGTTTGATTGATTGATGTCAAGTGATTGATTGATGTCAAAGGATTTATTGATTTTCCTTGATGAGAATGATATATGTCAAGTGGAAACCAATAGATAAATATGGATCAAGATGCATAGATGGATCAATGAGTTGTCATTAATACATTATGAAGATAGATTCTTTGATATATGATGCATATTTTGTTTGATGTAAATATGACTCATTATGGTTGATAAGAAGTACAAATGGATGAACTCCAAAGTGGTCCCCTTATGGTGAAATCCCTCATGGGAAGACGCTTTGCGGATTGAGTTATCCTAGAAGAATGGTTGGAGGACCAATGATTGTATATCAAATAATGAGATGAAGATCAAGGAAATTGTTGGTAAAACTATCCTACATGGATCGTGCTTGTCATTCCATTTCTGGTGGTATGTGGAATGCCACATAACTCCTCATGGTTTGAGAGTTATGGCCTTACGAAGATGAAGGACCCCACATGAAGGCTTGAATCCCCCAAGGCCAAAGAAGTCAAAGGGACCTAAAAGAATCAATCATTATTTAAATGATAAAGTAAAATGAGAAATTCAAGGTGGATTATTTAAATAATAAAGTAAGGTGAAAAAATCGAGAAGGAATATTTAAATGACAATGTATTGGAGAACTTTCTTTTTATGGAAAGTAGTTAACCCTAAAATAAGGAAAATAGGTTAAGTGAACTAGAAATGGGTTAAGTGACCTAGAGGATGAAAGTATAAATAAGATAGCTATGGTATCTTGTAAATTATCCCTTTTCTTGGATCAATGGAGAGCTTCTTGTGAGATTATCTTGTGGAGTATTGATGAAGAGCTTCTTGTGAGAACATTTTGGTGTGGCTCTCTTGAGCATGATTGAAGATCTATTCTGAGGAAGAAAGTGAGAGGATGATCTCATGGATAGATCAAAGCTTCGGCAATGTCGGAGATCTTGACGACAAAAGTCTCGGAGCTTCAAAAACCCTAGTTTCTGAGGTATACGCGGGTTGTAATGGGCCAGGACACATGTATACGCAGGTTGTATGAGGACAGGGTGCGTACAGTGGATGGAATCCTGACGAATTGTGTTTGAGTTGGTGCCAAGCTCTTGGATGATGAGGCAGGTTCTAGATCTGCATTTTATGGTCTCAAATCTATCACTAAGACACTAGTATTGTTACATTATTGTCTTGATGGATACTATTCTTTGATGTATTGTGAATGCTTAGGGAATTCTTGGTATGGATTGTATGATGTGGTTCAGTTTGGTTGATTTATTTGATAGAGTGAGAAATACTCTTTTGATTCATTGGTGACATGATTTATGTGGTATACTAGTTGTTTATAGATGATTGAGATATCATCCATATTGATTTGTTCTAGAGAATGAACAAGCTCTTAGAGAGCTTGGATGTGTTGTGACTGACTGGTGAGCAGATTGGACAGTTAGAGACAGAAGAGAGTGATTTATTTTGCAGATGATCTAAGTTGATCTTGAAGGATAAACCCTAATAGCTCAAAAGGTATACGCGGGCTACTGTATACACTGGACGCATACATACGTGGGTTGTAGTGAGCCAGAGCACATGACACTCAGGATGCACTACCGATAGGTCGCATACCTGTTGACAGATTGATATCTGTTGAGGATTGTTGCCTCATCTCAGTTGATGCTGAGAATGTAAGCTGAGTCTTGCATATAGAGCTGGTACTCTTGCAGAGTTGTACTCTATTCAATTTTTGCTAAAAAACCCCCGGATTGTTGTCCATAATAAAAAGAAACATTTTACATACATCTTGTGTTCTTTGTGTTCCTTGTGGTGATGACTTTTTGATGATATGTTGTTGATATATGTTGATAATATATGTTCACATCTAACTGGTTTTAAATGACAACAATGGGAAATGAGTAAATGTTGAATGTTAACTAAGGAGTTTTTTGTAAGAGGGAAGTTTTGGTAAAATGAGTAAAACAAGCCCCACACTCATTCACCCCCCCTCTAAGTGTGGTAGGTGTTTCCAACAGGTATGATTAAAACTCACGGTGAAAGGAGGCATATTCACTCATATTAACTGTTACATTTTTATACGGTCAAAAATTTTGTAAGTGCCATCTAACCCGAATGATGAATTCGAGACATGACTTAACTATCTGAAACTATTGTGAATTTAACTTGGATTAAAACAATCTAACAATAAGCGTAATGCATTCATCATAAAATATGTGTAAATAAAACAAGTACTCATAATCAAAGTAATTAGTCCACTCCCTGACCCAATCTGGAGTCCAAGGAAGTATGTCGATGCCATCAACATCCTGATCATGTCACATTTCCTTCACACTCAGAAACCCTCATCACAATACCTGTCAATTTCATACATCAATATAAATAACATGTCAAATTTCAATTCTCAATCATAACATAAATTCATAAATCAAAATAGATAATCATAATGTACCATGTTTTAACCGGATCACTTTCTCATAAGTGTCCTAAAAGAATAAACAATGTTATGAAAATGTGATTAGTGGAACTGGATGTTACATACACCCACTCTTGCTTTAAAAAATTTCCCAAAGTTTGTACAATCTAAAAATAAGACAATAAATATAGATGCTACTAATCTATATATCAACTATCAAAATAAATAAGGAAATTGTTGACATATCTCTTATGCGTCCTCCTAAGCAGCAAAATGTGGACTATAATTGTTCGATTGGACCTTGACCTGATTGAATATTATAAGTCCTAGTTTTCGAGTATGATGGTCCAGTATGAAGATTGGCTCCGATATGTGAGCACCCTCGTCCGATACCTGCAATTTTCTCAAGTCAATAATATGTCATAGATCTGAAATATAATGACGAAAAACTAAAACATGAAACACACTATGGATAGGCCTCAAATAATCAGGTAAGGCTAGTCAGTAATCCATGGGGCCTTTATTTTCTACAACTTCGAAAGGTCCACAAATATTGGAGAGAGTTAGTGGCGTTTCCAAACTTAATCAAACTCTTATGTGAGTTTACTCGCAAAAACACTTTATCACCAACCTCATAATTGTGGTCTATACCATGCACATCTGAATAGCTCTTTTGTGTGTCTTGCACTTTCTTAATCCTTTTCATTGTGGATTTCATCTAATATTCCATTTCCTTAATCACTTCAGGTCCCACCAGGACCCTATCCTCTAGTCGATCCCAACTCATAGGTGTCCTACATGGTCATCCGTATAGAAACTCAAAAGGTGCCATCTTTATCGCACTCTAATAACTGTTGTTGTACAAAAATTCTACCAATGTTTAACATTCTTCCCATATTTTATGTTGATCCATCACATAAATTCGAAGCATATCCTCTAGAATTTGATTCATTCTTGCCATTTTCCCATCTAGTTCGAGGTGATATGTTGTACAAAAATTCAATTGCGTTCCCAAATCCTCTTGGAAACTAGTCTAAAAATGTCCAATGAATATTTATCCTCTATCATATATTATCTTCCTCAGTACACCATCCAATCTTACAATTTCGTTAACAAAAATTCTAGATATGTCAGTTTCTTGATATGTCGTGCTAATTGGGATAAAATGCGCTCTCTTCATCAAAGTGTCAGAAACTAAAAAAATGGAATTGTGTCTCCTTGTCGTCAATGGAAATCCAACAATAAAATCCATCGATATAACTTCCCATTTCGATTCAGGAATTACATGAGGTTGTAATAATCTTGCTGGATGTCTATGTTCATCCTTCACTTGCTGACATTCAAGACATCGCGCCACACAGTTAACTATATCAGTTCTCATTCCCTTCCAAAAGAATAAAGTTTTAAGGTCTTCCTTCATCTTCATGACTCCAAGATGAGCCATATACACTGCTCTTTAAGTTTCATTTAAAATTAGTTTTCTCAATTCGTCATTTGGTGACACATAAATTATGCCATTATACCTTAGTAGTTCGTCACTGTCTAGATAATATCCCTCATATCTAGGTATCATCATGGTATCTTGTTTGATATTTCCTTTTACTTCCTTGTACCGGTCGTTATCAATCCGTAATTCCAAAATATTTTCTTGAAGATTCATCTTTAGGGGTATTATTGAGAAAATGAAAGGTCTTTGACTCAATGAATCTACTACCATGTTAACTAATCCTTTAATGTACATGATTTCAAAATCATACTCACTTAAAAGTTCTGACCAACCTCTTTGTCACTTGTTCAAGTCACTCTGAGTAAAATGTGTTGCAATCCACTATGATCAATTTTCAGTTCGAATTTTCATCCGATAAGATAATGTCTCCAAACTATTAAGGCATAAACAATCACTAGTAATTTGAAATTGTGAGTTGCGTAATTTTCTTCACTCCTTCTTAATTTCTTTGAAATCTATGCGATCACTCGAAAATATTTCATTAATACTCCACCCAATCCTTCTTTGGATGCATTAGTGCATACAAGGAATTCTTTATCCATCTCCATAAATTTCAATATAAATTCCGTCGTTATTAATTATTTAAGCTTCTCAAATGTTTCTACGCACTTCTCTGACCATACAAATGTCTTCGTCTTCTTTTGCAATTTCATAATTGGATTTTCTATTTTTGAAAATCTTTCAATGAAGCGTCGATAGTAACCTACTAAACCTATAAAATACGTACTTCTTGCACATTCATCGATGATGTCCATTCCATAATAGCCTCTACCTTCGCTGGATCTAGAGCAATACATTCTTCAGAAATAATGTGTCCCAAATAGTGAATGTTTTTCTGGTAAAAAGAACACTTTGACAACTTTCCGTACAACGTGTTTTCTCTGAAAAACTGTAAAACTAATCTCAGATGTTCATCTTGTCCTTCTTTTGTCCAAGATTAAATAAATATATCGTCAATAAATACTTGTACGAACTTATCCAAGTATTCGTGGAATACTCCATTCATTAAACTCATAAATACACCATGGGCATTTGCCAATCCAAATGGTAACATAGTAAATTCATAATGTCCAAATCTTGTATTAAACACTATTTTTGGAATGTCTTCCTTTTTTATTCGCAAATGGTGATATCTTGATCTCAAATCAATCTTTGAAAATATGGTCGCTCCCTTCATTTGATCAAATAAGTCATCAATTCTCGGTAACGAGTATTGATGATTGATCATGGATTTGTTTAATTGACGATAGTGAAGGAAAAACCTCCATGATCTATCCTTCTTTCTTACAAAAATGACTGGAGTACCCCACGGTGATACACTTGTAAGTATAAGTCCCAAATCCAATAACGCCTTCATTTGCAAGAACACCATATCGAATGTCGACACCTAAATTACAAGAGTTTCAAATGATCAAAGAGATGAAGAGAAAATTTGATATGAGATTCGCATAACCCTTGATGAGGAGATGAAACTATTAGAAGAGATGTCTTAGGTATAGAATTTTCTGATTGAACATGGGTTTATAGACATGAAATATGATAGAATTGGAAAAGGAGAATCCACAATAGTTGATCTAGGTGGATATTGGTGGCCACCCACCTATTCCACCTGGCTCCCCATGTTCATTTTTTATTCAACACGTCTTTTTTTACTACTTTATAATTATGAGTTCTACACTTCTGGGGATTTTTGAAGCCTCCCACATTCGCTAGGTGGATACGGGTGGCCTCTCGCCTAATCCACCCAGCTTATTTTGTATGTTTTCATGTCAGCACATCTTGATGTACTTCCATGGATGTTTTGAGGCCCTAAATGTTTTTTTCTTGACCGTCCATAGTCATACTATAGATGGAGTCAGAGTTTGATGGTGGAATGTGTATTTCTATGAAATACCTTTCCAACAGTCTATCATGCACCTAAAACAAAGGTCGTATGAAAAAGTTACGACCCTAGGAGGTTGAGGCACCAAATTACACTAACTTACCCATAGGGCCCACATGACTTTTGGTGTTTCACCTTCTAGGGTTAGGTTTTTGGATGTCCAGGGATTTAAAATTTATGAGTAATATGAAAAGGGCCTCTGGAGCCTCATTGCAATCCATTTTTCTCAAAAGGATGTGCGTAGCAGCCACATCTCTTCTCAAAGATAGCTACCACCATTTGAGAAAGTACCAGTTCTGCAGTTTTACAGTTTCAGCCAATTTCATTATTTAATAGAAGATATTGTTCACTAGATATTTGTGTTATTCTTCCTATCTCTGTGTTTATTGTATCCAGTCTATTAATTAGTTCATTCCACCCCTAAATCTGGATCAGTGGTATCAAAGCGGTATGCTCTTCATTTATTTTTCTTCATGCATGTCCTCGACAAGGGTTGGGTACAAAAAGTTGGGACTCGAACCAATCGAGCCATTACCATATCGGTCGCACCGAGCCCAACAAAAACCTATGGGAGACAAAAAGAAATATGATGGAGAAAGAAATCCTATTAAAATTTTGCTCAAGGAATCCCTCATGCGACAAAGGAACAAAATGATGGAAAAATTCACACAGATCCTTCGACGATTGCCCGTAGGAGAAGCATCTACATTAGGAAGCCATGAAACCCCCTTCAAGGTACATGTAAATTTTTATATTCCATTATTTTAAGGACCGATAGATGCAGATTCTATAGATAAATGGTTGAATCTAATCGAAGGATATTTTTTGGTCCACAATTTTTCGATTGGGAAAGATCACTTTTTCACTCCTCAAGGTCGTTCACCATGTTAAAGACTAGTGGGATACTTACTCTGAGCAAAGGGACATGGAGGAAAATGTAATTTTTTTGGTGGCCCCTACATGGGATTCCTTTAGGGATGCCATTAAAGAACAATAATACCATGTTGGAAGCTACGAGGACCAATACACCAGATGGAATACCCTACATCAAGAAAGGGACCAGATAGTACCAGAATTCACTAATATTTTCCATACCCTACGCACCAAATTGGGTATCAAATATCTTGAGAATCATCTGGTGCTCAAATACTGTGGTTGTTTTCATATGGATTTCCTATACATCTCCTCATTGGGCATAGATTATAGATACACTATCAAGATTGAGCATAAATTTAAGCAGAAATGGTGAGAGTTTGGATCTTGAAACTCCTCATAGTTGAAGGAGGGCAAAGGAAACCCCAACCCACACAGCAGGGGACCGATTCAAGATGGTCGCGCTTAGGACAATCCATCCAAGATGCAACACAAGAAGAGAAATGAGAAGACGAAGAAGGACATGGGAAAATGGTGTGAGTACCATAAAATTCCTTGGCACAACACTGACAGATGTCGCTCCATGCAGTCCCTCATGGCCGAGATGAAGGCTTTCGAGTCAGAGGTCGATTCTGATTCCTAGTCAAATCCTGAAGGAGGGAGGCATATTATCGATGTTGAACCCAGTGCCATGTCCGATCGAGCAAACCAGAAGAACCATGGGAAGGGGAATGCCTCTTTCACTGACAAATGTGGGTCAAGGGGGCTCCAATTCATTTCATTGTCGACAACGGTAGTTAGAAGAACCTGATTTCAGTAGAGGTCGTCAAGGGGATGAACCCACTAATGACGTCGCACCAGCAACCCTACACCATCGACTTTATTCGTCAAGGAAGATATATTTGTGTCATCCAATAGTGTCGTCTACCCTATAACATCAAGCCTTTCAAGGATGAGGTACTGTGTGATATTTATCCCCTTGAAGTTGTGATGTTATTTTAGGACCACCATATTTTTGGAAGCGTCATGTTGTGTATGAGTCTAGACCCCTCAGTGTTATTATTACTTTGGGTAGACAATTATACATGATCCTAGAGGTGGCACCGCCTACTGCTATTTCTTTAATCTTTGTTAAGCAATGTAGTAAGGTCATTTCACAAACCAGGAAATTTGTCTTCTTTGTGATCTGTTCTCACAGTAAGCATAAGGTTGTCACCACATCTATGGCCTATACACAACGCCTCTCTTTGTAGCATAAGCAAGTGGACGGGATCGCGAAAGAATACAGAGACATCTTCATCTCATATATAGGGGTACTGACACATTGCCAATTCAAGCATCCAATTGATCTGACCCCCGATGCACCTCTACCCAATGGACCGGTCTATCAGTGCTCGTTGATGGAGAATGATGAAATTAGGTGTCAGATCCAAGAGCTTCTTCAAAAGGGGCACATGAGACCCAGATCCTCCCCTTGGGGAAGCTCAATTGTACTGGTGCAGAAGAAGGATGGGACTTGGCAACTCTGTATTGATTATAGAGCCTTAAACAAAATCACAGTCAGGAACCGCTACCCCATTCCCAGGATTGATGACCTTCTTGACCAACTCAAGGGGTAAAAATTCTTCAACAATATTGACCTAAAGTTTGGTTACCACCAGGTTCCCATCGAACCAACTGCTGTCTGGAAGAAAACCTTCAAGTCTAAAGAAGGTATCTATGAATGGCTAGTCATGCCCTTTGGATTAACAAATGCACCATCCACTTTCATGGGGTTGATGGATGATGTATTGAGACCCTTCACCACCTCCTTTGTGGTAGTATATTTGGATGACATCCTCATCTTTAGAAGAACGTGGAAGGAGCACATGTGACATATTCAATAGGTTTTGAGCACTCTGCGACATCACAAGATTTATGCCAACTTGGAAAAATTCTCTTTTGGCATCAACATGGTCCAATACCTGAGCTACATTGTTGATGAGCATGGGTTACATGTTGATCCATCTAAGATCCAAGTCATCTGTGACTGGACAACCCCGACCACACTGACCGAGCTTTAGATCTTCTTGGGACTCACCAATGTTTACCGATGGTTCATGTTGGGATTCTCCCATATTTCATGGGCCCTCAGCCAGGTGACCAAGGGTGGTGGTAGGGCCAAGTTCGTGTGGGGGAAGGAGAAACAACGATCATTCAAATATATGAAACATCATTTGTGCTTAACTCTAGTACTCTCCTTTCCTGATCTGCAACAACCATTCAAGATTGAGACTGATGCCTTTGACTATGTTGTGGTCGCAGTTCTCACTTAGCACGGGCATCCGATGGAATACCATAGTGATACACTCTTCGATACCTTCTGGAAATACTCCACCTATGACAGGTAAATTTACTCTATTGTACAACCATGTCGTCAATGGAAACATTACATTCTGGGGACATAGATGATCATACACACTGATCAAAAGCCTCTGCAGTTCATACAGACACAGGGGAAATTGTAGAACGACCGCCATCAGAAGTGGTCCACCTACCTGTAGTAGTTCCATATCAACATAAATTATAAGGCAGGTATGTCCAATATTTTCACTGACTGCCTCAGTCGACCTCTTGTGGTTGCACTTACCACTGTGCTCCATTCTTGTGGAAATGAAACATCAGAGTGGCCCCAACTTTACCAACAAGATCTGGACTTCACCATGACATATCAACTCTTGGGTACATGCACCACTGTCACTGATTGTCACATTCAGGACGGACTCTTATGCCACCTAGGACATCTTTGTGTTCCTATAAGTGAGCACGAAAAGATGATTTGGGAAGCCCACTACAGTCAGGTGGCAGGACATTTTGGCGTAGAGAAAACTATTGTCGTTCTTCAGAAACATTTTTATTGGCCAAAACTTCGAAAGGAGGTCAAAAAGTATAATAGATCTTGCACTACCTGTGTCATTTCCAAGCCAACCATCAAGAAGCAAGGCTTATACACCCCTCTTCCTATTCCTGAAAAGATGTGGGAATCCATCTGCATGGATTAGATGTCTAGTTTTCCATCCACCAAGCACAGAAATGACTATGTATTTGTGGTCATTGATTGGTTTTTGAATATGGCCATCCTCACAGCCTGTAATAAGAATGTCACAGTAGTAGATACTACCAATATCTTCTTCTAAAGAGTTTGGGTTCACTTTGGGATACCACATACCATCATATCCGATCGGGACAACAGGTTCCTCAACACCTTTTGGTCGCATCTCTGGTTATTGTTGGACACCAAGCTCACAAAATCCACTTCTTTCCACCCCCAAATCGATGTCCAAATCGAGGTTGTCAATCAGATGATTGTGCACATCTTGCACATGTATAATTCTAATCATCCCCATACATGGGATGAAAGTCTCCCATATGTCCAACATAGTTACAATAGGGCTCTCCATAGTTCCACTGGCCATGGCCCATTTTAGGTGGGTCTGGGATTCCAATCCTTGGGATCCATTGGTGTTTCACTTCCTCTTGCCACAACACAGACAGACTCTTTCCCTGATAATTCTGCGATCAACAAAGCCACCATATTCATTGAGTGGATTTGGCACATCCGCCAACAGGTCCAGGAGATTTTGCAGAAATCCAATGCTAAGTCGAAGAAGTGCCATGATAAAAACACAGTATCACACTAGTTTTAGGTTTGTGAAAAAGTTTGGTTACATTTTCAGAAGAAGCATCTCATCGAGCCCCATCATAAGCTTCTTACACTTTGTTATGGGTCTTACACTACCACCAAGGTTGTGGGTAGAAATGATTTTGATCTCAACACTCCACCCTTCCTTGGTCTGCATCTAGTATTCAATGTGGACATCCTTCGACCATATTTTCCACCATTATTGGACACCTCTGAGATCGCCGAACAACTGACACCAACAGAGCTCAACCCTAACTTCATGCAACAAACATCCACCGAATAAATAGTGCACAGACAGGTCAAGGGCACTCGCCAGCAGCAGATCCAGCTTTATCCAGTTGTCAAGGAAGGGGAACTCCTACACCAAGGCAAGTGGTTCACCCGGGGCCAAATCTAGTAGAATTTTCATCACTTGATGGAGGAACTCAATGCAATGGAGACCATTTCTTCCTAATGGGGGAGGATTGATCCAAGTGGATATTTGTGGCCACTCGGGAACTCCTACACCAAGGCAAGTGGCTCCCCCAGGGCCAAATATAGTAGAATTTTCATCACTTGATGGAGGAACTCAATGCAATGGAGACCATTGCTTCCTAATGGGGGAGGATTGATCCAAGTGGATATTTGTGGCCACCCACCTATTCCACCCGGCTCCTCGTGTCCATTTTTTATTCAACACATCTTTCTGTATTGCTTTATAATTATGAGTTCTACACTTTTGGGGTTGTCTGAAGCCTCCTAAATTCTCCAAGTGGATATGAGTGGCATCTCACCTAATCTTCTTGGATTATTTTGTATGTTTTTATGTCATCACATCTTGTTGTACTTCCAGGGATATTTTGGGGCCCTAAACATTGGTTTCTTGACCCGACATAGTCATAATGTATACAGAGTCAGATTCTGATGATAGAATGTGTATTTCTCTTAAATACCTTTCCAATGGGTTATCACACACCTAAAACAAAGGTCATATGTAAAATTTACGACCCTAGGAAGTTGAGGTACCAAATTACACCAACTTACCAATAGGTCCCACATGACTTTTGGCGTTTTACCTTCTAGGGTTAGGTTTTTGGATGTGTAGTGTTTGGAATTCATGAGTAATATGAAAAGGGCCTCTAGAGCTTCATTTTAATCCATTATGCTCAGAAGGATGCGTGTATAAGCCACATCTCTTCTCAGAGATAACTACCACCATTCGAGCAAGTTTCAGTTCTATAGTTTTATAGTTTCATCCTATTTCATTATTTAATAGAATATATTGTTCACTAGATATTTGTGGTATTCTTCCTATCTCCATGTTTATTGTATTCAGTCTGTTAGTCAGTTCATTCCGCTCCTAAATCCGGATCAATAGTGGAAGAAGATCAACAATATCAAAGACAATTAGATGATGTAAGTTTGTCTAAGAGAGACAAAGATAGGGACATACATCAAGAAACTCATCAAGTACTAGAAAGAGATGAGGAACAAGAAAAAATCATGGATGGATTAAAGGAATTAGTGTTTATGGAATATTGATGCTAGAAGCATCTAAAGAGTCTTAGAAGTCTCATAATTTTAAAACTAATGAATGTTGTGTATTTGTAGGTTATGAGGATAGACAAGCACTTGAAGTTGAAATAAAAGATAAGGGATTTTCCTGGTGAATGCATGGAAGAGGAACATAACCATAAATTTGTTTTATTGTAAGGAGAGACATTATCATCTCATAGAACCTATAATATGGATGAGTATGCATGTTCAAGAAATGAAGGTGTGAATTGGCTTGGAGATACTTCATCTTAAGAAGTAAATGAAACCCTGGAAGACTATACATGATTACAATGATGCAAGTGTGGAACTTTCTAAAGGAAAAGTGGTAGTGAACAATGATGATAGTATTGGAGATGATTGGTGTAATTCCATGGAGAAATCCTTACAAAAAAGGTATAAATTATTTATTACGAAATTGTCATTTTCATAAAATCCAAGAACAAAGTTTATTTGAGCAGTAATGTGCAATGAGAATGCAACTTAAGGATATGAAAGGTTGGATTCATAACTTCTTATTGAGATATCAATGTTCTCAAGAGACTGAGGACAAATAGAGGTATGAAGACAAGGAGATGGCACCAACCATTCATAATTTTTCTGATGAGTTGTAGCAGAAAAATTACAACAGTTATGAGTACCGGTTGAATACAAGAATGGACATTTGAATTTCCAGATGGAATTATCAAGGGTAGTATAAGAAGTTCAGTATGAAAATACAACCCACTAAAGGGAGAAAAGACTTTGAAAAGAGGAAAGGAAAGGTTCAGGACCTAGGAGGTCATCAACAAATCGAGACTCGTGATCAAGAGATCATGAATGATATTAACATTCAAGGTTTGATGCATGATCATTTTTCCTCCTAATTCAACCTTCTTTAACTAGACCTAAGGGTTCTTTGAATTATTGTAAGTGTTTTATTTGAATTATAGAATAAATACACAATATGGGGTTTGTTGAGTTGAGATTGATTAATATGTAATCGAATATTCCTTGGTTTACCACATCTTAAGAAGTTTTGGGAGGTGTATATTTCTTGAGGATATTGTGGATTTGAGAGATCCTTAGTTGAGATATTTAAGGATCTAAAACAAATTATGGTGTCATAATACTTTCATCTTAAATTTTGTAAGCCTACAAGCATAGAGGTAGTATGATTTATATAGAGGAGAGAAAGGATAAAGAGTGTGTAAGAGGCCAATTGTGAGTTCCAGGATGAGTAAATTCCAATTTAATGTATATAAGACCAAGAAGGTTGATAACCTTGTATAAATTCATGTACAGATTCACTAATAGAATATATGTATTTGTGGGTTCTCTATGTTATTATGAGATTGGGTGCATCTCTATTGGGTTAATGTCCCTGGTTACGTGATAACATACCATATTGGACCCTATGTTCATTTATTTGGTTCCTAACTATTGATCATGCAGGATCATGTCAAACCATGGGAATAAAATAAGCCATCACATATGAGAAGTTGATCAATATCAAGCATCGATAATCAAAGATATTGATACCCAAATGAGATTAAGGACCAACTGAGATCATCGTGGAATCATAGTGAACTCAAAATAAGAATTGATCGAGTTCTTCTTTGTGCACATATGAGAGATTAGAGTTAATCCCCTTTACAGGTGTAAGGACATAGTAATCGTCAGTTCCTGAGTATCCATTAAACGTGACCATAGATTCATAGAGTAAAGACTTAATTGTTCACATAAAGGGTGTAGTTGGACTATATTTGTGTTACACCTCAAAATTACTCACTTTGATAGTGTCGCAAGTGTCATCATTACAAGTGTTGTAAGTGTCTCATCTTGTCCGCAAGTGTCACATCTTGAATACAAGTGTTTCAAGTGTCAAAAACATCATACTACCATATTTCTTATGTCGTGCCTCTAACGACATCACAAAGACACTTAAGACACCTCAAAGGCCAGTTTGGAAGAAGAGAGATTAGTTGGCAGGGAGTACAAGCCTTTTTCCACTGAACGAACCACTCAAAAATGGATTTTGGAGAGGAGAGCTCCCCTATACACTGTCAGAGAGCATTGGCACTCCCTGTACCCTTTTGGGGGAGCATTATAATGCTCTGGTGCCCTTTTTAGGGGAGCGCTACCTTTTCTAGAAGAAATTTAGTTTGTTGAGAAGAACGAGGGAAAGATCCCCTCAATATTTGAAGGTGGTTGAATTCAAATATGATATCAAGGCATGATCTTAATTAAGATCCTCAACTGAAGGAGAGAAATCCTCAACTTATCCCAAATATCTCTCAAGTGGTTGGGTCTTTCCAAGCTTATATAAAGAGGCCTTCTCATGGTGAACAAGGAGGAAAAGATTGGAGGTATGAAACCTATGATCTCATAGGAAACATATAGTAGATGGAGAGAATGACAATTTTGAATTACATCAAACTTATGATCTCATGAGTGAGATGACAACAAAGCAATAAGTGGATATTGATTGAGAAAAGGGATTGGACAAGGAGAACTGGAAGAAGATGTTGCACCTTCATTCAAAGGGTTGTAAGTACTTTTACTTGTTCTCATTAATACAATCAATGCTTGGCATGTTTCTTTCAAACTTGTACTTGTTCGATACAATATTTTCTATAGTAGATGGATCTATGTTTGAGCTAATCTCAATAGAGTAGGAATTCGTTTGTACTTTTTTTTTTTGGACCTATCAAGGAGCTCAAGATCGAAGCTCAGCCTGGACTTTGGAAGGACAAACATCGTACATAAGGTACATATCTTTCTCTTTCTCTTTCATTCATTATCTTGATAATATCTAAAAGGAAGTCGGTGTCCATGCTAAGCACTTTCTATCTTGGTCTTAGGAGTCTAGAGACCAAGAGGAAATCCACTTGTTCGCAGGAGAATTATCCTAGAACAGAAATTGGCGACTCCACAGGGGAGGAGCTATGATTTTTGTTTCCTTTCCTAGATCTTGTTTATGACCCTTTACCCAATGATTTTATCTTCTCCATATTTTCTTTGATTCTTATATTTGTTTGATTGCCTCTTTATTTCATCAAAATCAACCTGATTGACATAAATTCTTTGATTTTTTGAGCTTCTGGGCATTTTTCTGAGTTTTTGAAGCAGAGCGTTCCCCTTCCCTTGTTATCAGACTGCCAATGCTCCCTGCTGGTCTTACACAAAGTGTTATAACACTCTGGTTCCCCTTACACCAGAGTGCTACCCCATTTTCAGTGAAAAATCCTTTAATTTTTCAGTTTCTGGGTTTAGTTTCTGCCTCTTGCATTTGCTTAGGGGCTCATACTCTCAGTACATCTTAGTATTGGTTTTCAAACACCCTTATTTCTGAGAATTCATCCTATCTTGTTTGGGATTTTGACATTTTTCTTTCCTTGCCTTGAAGTCACTCTTTGTCTTTGATGACTTAGAGTTAACTTTTTGATTTCTTTTCATTTATCTGATTAAGTGAAAACTTTGGTAAGGAGATTCAAAGGTCTTTTGCACTTTTCCTTTTGATCTTTGCGGTCATTTTCCCAAGAAATTGGTTTTGAGTGGTTTCTCTTTCTCCCTAACATATTTTGGTTTATTCTTCACATTTTATTGTCTTCCTTGAAGGCTTTCATTTGAAGCAGCAGGATTGCGTGTATTTTTGGAATTTTAGGATGATGAATGTTTTCTCCTTCTTGTAGCATAGATTTCATTGAAATAAAAAGATTGCATCTTCATCTCTTTGCATAAGTTTCGAGTCGGTCAAAACACCATATTGTCCACACCATTTTTCCTTGTGAGTAAAAACAACCCTAAAAATCAAATGCTAAACTAAAAATTGATTAGACATTTTTATGTTTTATGGTAGCAAACCTACATTAGATCAGTTGTAGGGATTTGGAATTGGTGTGAAATATAACTTTCCAAAGCTGCAAACAAACATAGGATCTTGTGTTAGGGAGTGGTGAAATCCACTTACTACATTTTTTCCTGGGAAGCCCTTCTCACACAAGGGTCAATCACGAGGTCACATTGAGACTAGTAGAGTTACTCACCCTACTTTGTTGGTATTGGTGTAGAGATTGTGTGTACCATGGGGGTCACTTGAAAGGTATACCCACAATGATGAGTGGAAGCCTTTCAAGTTGATTTCGGGCTAGATACCCTACCCTTGCGCATGGATTGGATCGTCTATTGTTTCCCCAAGCATCAATGTTGTAGTTGGTAACCTTAGTGGCCTATCTCTTTAGGTTATTTAAACAAGGTGACTGTGGAGGGGAAAGTCTTCACGGTACCTCGAATCGACATTGGCTAGACTCACTCGGGCTCCTTGGAGGGTATACCCACGATTATGTGTGGGAGATTACACCGGGGTGTAAGTTTGTTAAGAAGGTCATCAATGTAACTTTTCCACCCGTACTATCTCAGCCCCTTCTTAATTTGTTCCCGCGACATTGGATTTCATCACCAAATAGTTTGCTCATTGTGAGAAGGTTTTGTTTTCTTTCTTGCTTACTAGATTTTTAGTGTGTGTTGTTTGTTTTGTTTTTATGGTGTCAGTTCCTGGGATGACCAATGAAGGAACCCCTTTTCCAGGGGAGCCCTTTGTTTTTCATTCTTATGGAATCGTTGGTCCTCCTTACATCGCTACTTTGAGCCTTCCAGGTCTCACAATTGGGTTACCGGTATGGTTGTTTTCACTCCTATGATCTTGAATGCAAGTGCTTCATATGTAAGCACATCGCCCACACATCAACCTCATGTCAACCTCTCTACTTCTTCATCCATCAGGCCTCCTTCCATTTCTCCTTCTTCGCCTAGTGAAAGCTCTGAATCAAGTAACAAGGTTAATAAGAAGAAGAAGAAACAGAAAGAAAAGAAGAATAATTATAAGGGGACCAAGCCTCCAACTATACCAAATGTTGGATTCGAGAAACCAACTAGTGTTAATATTATTGGGAGTCTTGGTGAGGTCAATAAGGTTAAAATGAAGAATCCGAAAACCAAATTCCCTTGCACTCTTTGTAAGGGTGACCATTTTCTAAGGGATTTCCCTAGTATTCCCAAGGTCTTAGAATTTTGGTCCTCCACGTCATCGGCCCCTACTGGTCATGTCGGTGATACTCCATCAACTAGTGATGTTAAGGTTGGTAAGAAGAAGGAAACTATCAAGTTTCCTTGCATGTTATGTGAAGGTGATAATTACTCTCACTTTTGTCCTCATATGGATGAGGCTTCTTCTCTTTTGGAAAAACTTCAACTTCCAAAAGGTTATCTTAAGATCTCCCGCAACCCATCATTAGTTGAGGGACTAGTCAATCCGGTTCCATATCCGGTCAGTTCGGTTGATCAGGTGGTCAATCTAGTTTCCTCCTCGATTGAACCACAAACCCAAGTAGTTGATCCAGTTCCGTCATCGATCAGCCCCACTCTTCATCAAAACAATGAAACCCAAGTTGTCGATCTAGTTCCACCATCGATCGATCCCACTCCTTCCTTGAGGAGTGCCAAAGTAGCTGATCCAGTTCCGTCATAGATCAGCCCCACTCTTCATCCAAAGAGTGAAACCAAAGCGGTCGATCTGATCCCATGATCCCACTCCTCCATTGAGGAGTGCCAAAGTGGTTTCTCTGTTTACTTCATTAGTCAATCCCACTCTTCCTCTGAAGAGTGTCAACGTGGTCGATCCAATCCCATCATTGGTCGATCCTACTCTCCCTATAAAGAGTAAACCCGATACTGCCCATGTTTTTCTCATTGATACAGAGTCTACCGTGCTGGGGGGCATTCCTCCTCCTCCTGTGGAACCTCCTTCAAGTAATGAGGCCATCCCTTTTTATTGGGGTGTGCTAACTGGACCTTGTCTTCCCTCTTACATTCCTTTCCATATTATAGTACAAGTTTGTGGTCGGAACGTTCCTCAAACACTGATAGATAAAGGTGCGTATGTTAGTATTTTGTCCTCTGTTGCTTGGCACACTTTGGGTTGTCCTCAACTTTCCCCAGTTATGTAGAATCTATTAGATTTCAATAGAGGAACGAGTCAACTTTTAGGGACTCTTCCTCAGTTCCTATAACTTCGGGAAAAAAAATTGTCTTTATTGATGTCATAGTAATCCACGACCCCTTGGATTTCGCTTTACTCCTTGGGTGAGACTATGTTTATTCCATGAAAGATATTGTGTCCACTCTTTTCCGTGTGATATCTTTCCCTCACGATGGAAGAATTGTGACTATTGATCAACTTTCATTCATTGGCTCTGACCCTATGACCTTCCTAAATGGTTCATATATGCAGACATTATCATCCCCACCACATGTTAATTATGTGGCGTTGTCTCCCATGACTTCGACTTCCGATGACTTAGATCCGGTAGTTGACATGGTGATCTCTTTAGTAGGGCTATTGGAGCCTGATCTTCTTACCCGTGTCGTGACCCTCAACATGTGTTCCTTCCAGAGTGATTGTCTTCCATCCAGTGAAGATCTCTTGGAAGCCATGCCTAAGTTTTGTCCCTTAACATGGTGTCCTTCCAGATCGTTATCATCTTGGAAGCCATAATCAAGAAGGGTAAACGGGCATAGTTCTTGTTTGTGTGTCAAACTCGTTAAAAAATGAAACAACAATCTGGGGATTGAACCTGGAGCCTTGAGCATAGTTTTCCTTTCTGTCGCAATCTTGTTAAAAAATGAAACAAAGGTCTTGAGCATAGTTTACTTCTCTCTGGCAAGCCCATTAAAAAATGAAACAAAAATCTGGGGTTTGAACCTGGAGCCTTGAGCATAGTTCTTTTCCTGTGTCAAGCTCATTAAAAAATGAAATAGTCACCTCTCTCGTCAAGTCGAGTCTTTCGTTGGATCTCGTAGATGTCGAGTCAAGTCTTTCACTAGGTCTCGTATTTGAACCTTCATTTCATCAACTTGTATCCTTTTTCTCCATCTAGTATAGAAATTGGTGACGACCTCAAAGTTGGTGAATGAATTGAAGCTTGGGGGGCATGTCTCCAGCCTTTGATGATCATTCTGGAGCTAAGACACTAGATTTCAAGCTGGGGGAAGAGTACCAACCATCCATGGGTATCCCTACCTTTGGAAATTACGTTGGGAATTTACAAGCATAGTTTAATTTTGTTTCAAGCTTGTGTAAAAATGGAACCAATACCGAGCTTAGTCTTTGTTCTTTCTCGTGCTCGAAAATACATGAGAATGTAACCGAGTATACTTTTATCACTTTTTAATACTCGTAAAGGTTATATGAAAAAGGAAACCCTTGGAGTCGTCTTTAAGCTCTTTTCAGACTCTCTAAATGTGAAAAGATTGGCAAGTGATCTTTCTTCCTTTCCCACTCGTTAAAAGGTTTGAAAGGGCGTCTTTCGAGTGATAATTTATCTCTTTTTAGGCCT
>SNQJ01S0002843.1:322789-336655 GCA_010110895.2 Picea sitchensis
TTGATTTCTTTTCATTTATCTGATTAAGTGAAAACTTTGGTAAGGAGATTCAAAGGTCTTTTGCACTTTTCCTTTTGATCTTTGCGGTCATTTTCCCAAGAAATTGGTTTTGAGTGGTTTCTCTTTCTCCCTAACATATTTTGGTTTATTCTTCACATTTTATTGTCTTCCTTGAAGGCTTTCATTTGAAGCAGCAGGATTGCGTGTATTTTTGGAATTTTAGGATGATGAATGTTTTCTCCTTCTTGTAGCATAGATTTCATTGAAATAAAAAGATTGCATCTTCATCTCTTTGCATAAGTTTCGAGTCGGTCAAAACACCATATTGTCCACACCATTTTTCCTTGTGAGTAAAAACAACCCTAAAAATCAAATGCTAAACTAAAAATTGATTAGACATTTTTATGTTTTATGGTAGCAAACCTACATTAGATCAGTTGTAGGGATTTGGAATTGGTGTGAAATATAACTTTCCAAAGCTGCAAACAAACATAGGATCTTGTGTTAGGGAGTGGTGAAATCCACTTACTACATTTTTTCCTGGGAAGCCCTTCTCACACAAGGGTCAATCACGAGGTCACATTGAGACTAGTAGAGTTACTCACCCTACTTTGTTGGTATTGGTGTAGAGATTGTGTGTACCATGGGGGTCACTTGAAAGGTATACCCACAATGATGAGTGGAAGCCTTTCAAGTTGATTTCGGGCTAGATACCCTACCCTTGCGCATGGATTGGATCGTCTATTGTTTCCCCAAGCATCAATGTTGTAGTTGGTAACCTTAGTGGCCTATCTCTTTAGGTTATTTAAACAAGGTGACTGTGGAGGGGAAAGTCTTCACGGTACCTCGAATCGACATTGGCTAGACTCACTCGGGCTCCTTGGAGGGTATACCCACGATTATGTGTGGGAGATTACACCGGGGTGTAAGTTTGTTAAGAAGGTCATCAATGTAACTTTTCCACCCGTACTATCTCAGCCCCTTCTTAATTTGTTCCCGCGACATTGGATTTCATCACCAAATAGTTTGCTCATTGTGAGAAGGTTTTGTTTTCTTTCTTGCTTACTAGATTTTTAGTGTGTGTTGTTTGTTTTGTTTTTATGGTGTCAGTTCCTGGGATGACCAATGAAGGAACCCCTTTTCCAGGGGAGCCCTTTGTTTTTCATTCTTATGGAATCGTTGGTCCTCCTTACATCGCTACTTTGAGCCTTCCAGGTCTCACAATTGGGTTACCGGTATGGTTGTTTTCACTCCTATGATCTTGAATGCAAGTGCTTCATATGTAAGCACATCGCCCACACATCAACCTCATGTCAACCTCTCTACTTCTTCATCCATCAGGCCTCCTTCCATTTCTCCTTCTTCGCCTAGTGAAAGCTCTGAATCAAGTAACAAGGTTAATAAGAAGAAGAAGAAACAGAAAGAAAAGAAGAATAATTATAAGGGGACCAAGCCTCCAACTATACCAAATGTTGGATTCGAGAAACCAACTAGTGTTAATATTATTGGGAGTCTTGGTGAGGTCAATAAGGTTAAAATGAAGAATCCGAAAACCAAATTCCCTTGCACTCTTTGTAAGGGTGACCATTTTCTAAGGGATTTCCCTAGTATTCCCAAGGTCTTAGAATTTTGGTCCTCCACGTCATCGGCCCCTACTGGTCATGTCGGTGATACTCCATCAACTAGTGATGTTAAGGTTGGTAAGAAGAAGGAAACTATCAAGTTTCCTTGCATGTTATGTGAAGGTGATAATTACTCTCACTTTTGTCCTCATATGGATGAGGCTTCTTCTCTTTTGGAAAAACTTCAACTTCCAAAAGGTTATCTTAAGATCTCCCGCAACCCATCATTAGTTGAGGGACTAGTCAATCCGGTTCCATATCCGGTCAGTTCGGTTGATCAGGTGGTCAATCTAGTTTCCTCCTCGATTGAACCACAAACCCAAGTAGTTGATCCAGTTCCGTCATCGATCAGCCCCACTCTTCATCAAAACAATGAAACCCAAGTTGTCGATCTAGTTCCACCATCGATCGATCCCACTCCTTCCTTGAGGAGTGCCAAAGTAGCTGATCCAGTTCCGTCATAGATCAGCCCCACTCTTCATCCAAAGAGTGAAACCAAAGCGGTCGATCTGATCCCATGATCCCACTCCTCCATTGAGGAGTGCCAAAGTGGTTTCTCTGTTTACTTCATTAGTCAATCCCACTCTTCCTCTGAAGAGTGTCAACGTGGTCGATCCAATCCCATCATTGGTCGATCCTACTCTCCCTATAAAGAGTAAACCCGATACTGCCCATGTTTTTCTCATTGATACAGAGTCTACCGTGCTGGGGGGCATTCCTCCTCCTCCTGTGGAACCTCCTTCAAGTAATGAGGCCATCCCTTTTTATTGGGGTGTGCTAACTGGACCTTGTCTTCCCTCTTACATTCCTTTCCATATTATAGTACAAGTTTGTGGTCGGAACGTTCCTCAAACACTGATAGATAAAGGTGCGTATGTTAGTATTTTGTCCTCTGTTGCTTGGCACACTTTGGGTTGTCCTCAACTTTCCCCAGTTATGTAGAATCTATTAGATTTCAATAGAGGAACGAGTCAACTTTTAGGGACTCTTCCTCAGTTCCTATAACTTCGGGAAAAAAAATTGTCTTTATTGATGTCATAGTAATCCACGACCCCTTGGATTTCGCTTTACTCCTTGGGTGAGACTATGTTTATTCCATGAAAGATATTGTGTCCACTCTTTTCCGTGTGATATCTTTCCCTCACGATGGAAGAATTGTGACTATTGATCAACTTTCATTCATTGGCTCTGACCCTATGACCTTCCTAAATGGTTCATATATGCAGACATTATCATCCCCACCACATGTTAATTATGTGGCGTTGTCTCCCATGACTTCGACTTCCGATGACTTAGATCCGGTAGTTGACATGGTGATCTCTTTAGTAGGGCTATTGGAGCCTGATCTTCTTACCCGTGTCGTGACCCTCAACATGTGTTCCTTCCAGAGTGATTGTCTTCCATCCAGTGAAGATCTCTTGGAAGCCATGCCTAAGTTTTGTCCCTTAACATGGTGTCCTTCCAGATCGTTATCATCTTGGAAGCCATAATCAAGAAGGGTAAACGGGCATAGTTCTTGTTTGTGTGTCAAACTCGTTAAAAAATGAAACAACAATCTGGGGATTGAACCTGGAGCCTTGAGCATAGTTTTCCTTTCTGTCGCAATCTTGTTAAAAAATGAAACAAAGGTCTTGAGCATAGTTTACTTCTCTCTGGCAAGCCCATTAAAAAATGAAACAAAAATCTGGGGTTTGAACCTGGAGCCTTGAGCATAGTTCTTTTCCTGTGTCAAGCTCATTAAAAAATGAAATAGTCACCTCTCTCGTCAAGTCGAGTCTTTCGTTGGATCTCGTAGATGTCGAGTCAAGTCTTTCACTAGGTCTCGTATTTGAACCTTCATTTCATCAACTTGTATCCTTTTTCTCCATCTAGTATAGAAATTGGTGACGACCTCAAAGTTGGTGAATGAATTGAAGCTTGGGGGGCATGTCTCCAGCCTTTGATGATCATTCTGGAGCTAAGACACTAGATTTCAAGCTGGGGGAAGAGTACCAACCATCCATGGGTATCCCTACCTTTGGAAATTACGTTGGGAATTTACAAGCATAGTTTAATTTTGTTTCAAGCTTGTGTAAAAATGGAACCAATACCGAGCTTAGTCTTTGTTCTTTCTCGTGCTCGAAAATACATGAGAATGTAACCGAGTATACTTTTATCACTTTTTAATACTCGTAAAGGTTATATGAAAAAGGAAACCCTTGGAGTCGTCTTTAAGCTCTTTTCAGACTCTCTAAATGTGAAAAGATTGGCAAGTGATCTTTCTTCCTTTCCCACTCGTTAAAAGGTTTGAAAGGGCGTCTTTCGAGTGATAATTTATCTCTTTTTAGGCCTTGCAAGACTAAAATTATGAAAGAGGACAATCCTCGAGTCGCCTTTAAGTTCTTTTCAGATTCTCTAAACATGAAAAATCACCTAGTTTACCTTCTTTGGACTTGTTAAACAATCATACATTGAAGGGCCCATATGGAACCGAACCCTTACTTCTTCCAGTTCGTTAAAAAGGAAGAGGGACATATAGAAGGTGAGTTATATTGAGAATTTGTTACCCTCCTCGAGCTCATTAAATTAAAAAGAGGTACTCATATATCTAGATGGGGGGGAAATTGAAATAGGCAAGCCAAGTAGTTTTGGAGAACATTACCAAGTAACTCTTATGGTCACCCTTGGACACGACACGTTCTCTTTGCACGAATTTTAATCCACTGAACCTCTACACTGAGCCAATCATTTGAGTTTATTTTACTCCTTTGGGTCACTTGACGTAAGTCACAACATCCATGGCATCATCAAGTTTTGGTCCATGTCATGTTTTTGTTGTCGTGCCTCAGTGTTCAAGGGAAGTATCTTCCTCGAGAGTCAGCCATCCCAAATATCCTGTTTCAATACTTGTGTCAATCCATTTGATCTACCAATTACATCTCTGTATCTTTTTCGTGTCGTTGATGGGGGATACATCAAGGCCCTCCTTCGACGAGTCTATTCCTGTCAACTTCAACATATTATCTAGGAACTAGACTTAGAAACCAGTTAGTACTTTGGGACCTACATGCCACAATGGCCCGCCTCCTCACGTTCGATAGTGGGTTTACATCATTGACCTCTGATCGAATGATTCCACAGATGTTCAACTTCATCTCATCCATTCACATTTGTTGGAATGTACTAGAGTACCTTGGGAATCATTGACATCAATGGTGATCTCCCTCGCGCTTGTTAACGGTTTACATCATTGACCGGTAATCAAGTTGTTTCTACCATGTTCGACATCAGGACATCTATTCACATGGTTAGATTCGTACTACATCGGGATCAGTAAGAAGACCCTGGGTTGAGTTTTTAACTTTTATATGTACTTTACGCAGGTTGCGATGAAGTTTATTTTGAACATTGACACATATACTGTCAGATAGATCCACTTTGTATTGGTCGTGGCTATGTCTTGTCATATCATAGATCCACTGTGTATTCTTTGTGGCTACGATCAGTTCATTTCATGGGAGTATAGATCCACATTGTATCATTGGTGGCTATACCTTTTTCATCAATATAATTATGGATACACAGTGTATTTTATGGCAGCCATACCTAAAAAGTCTTTATCACCCAAGCATAGGTATGCCTGCGTTGGGTTTGAAACATGTCATAATATTTTTTTGATGGTTGTGTGTATCTTTTTCCAGCCTCTCTGTGTCCGCACCCTTGCTTGAAAAAGTATACAAAGTACTTCAGTCATCATCGTCTTCTAACTTTGTACTTTGGGGGCATTCTGTTACACCTCAAAATTACTCACTTCGATAGTGTTGCAAGTGTCGTCATTACAACTGTTGTAAGTGTCGCATATTGTCCACAACTGTCACATCTTGACTACAAGTTTTGCAAGTATCACAAACATCATACTGCCATCTTTCCCATGTCGTGCCTCTAACGACATCACAAAGACACTTAAGATACCTCAAAGGCTAGTTTGGAAGAAGAGACATCAGTTGACAGGGAGTACAAGCCTTTTGCCACTGAAATAACCACTCAAAAATGGATTTTGGAGAGGAGCTCTCCCCTATACACTGTCAGAGAGCACTGGCGCTCCCTGTACCCTTTTGGGGGAGCATTATAATGCTTTGGTTCCCCTTTTGGGGGAGTGCTACCTTTTCTGGGTGAAATTTGGTTTGTTGAGAAGAATGAGGCAAAGATCCCCTCAATATTTAAAGGTGGTTGGATTCGAATATGATCTCAAGGCATGATCTTAGGGAAGATCCTCAACTGAAGGAGATAACTCCTCAAATTATCCCAAATATATCTCAAGTGGTTGGGTCTTTCCAAGATTAAATAAAGAGGCCTTCTCATGGTGAACAAGGAGGAAAAAATTGGAGGTATGAAACCTATGATCTCATAGGCAACATACAGTAGATGGAGAGAATGAAAATTTGGAATTACATCAAACTTATGATCTCATGAGTGAGATGCCATCAAATCAATCAGTGGAGATTGATTGAGCAAAGGGGTTGGACAAGGAGAACCAGAAAAAGCTATTGCACCTTCATTCAAAGGTTTGTAAGTACTTTTACTTGTTCTCATTAATACAATCAATGCTTGGCATGTTTCTTTCAAACTTGTACTTGTTCCATATAAGTTTGTCTACAATAGATGGATCTATGTTTGAGCTAATCTCAATAGAGTAGGAAGTCGTTTGTACTTTTGTTTGTTTTGTAGGACCTATCAAGGAGCTCAAGATCAAAGCTCAGCCTGGACTTTGCAAGGACAAATGTCGTTCATAAGTTACATATCTTTATCTTTCTCTTTCATTCATTATCTTGATTAAATCTAAAAGGAAGTTGGTGTCCATGTTAATCACTTTCTGTCTTTTTCTTAGGAGTTTAGAGACCAAGAGGAAATCCACTTATCCACAAGAGGATTATCCTAGAACAATCTGATATAGAGTGGAGGTTTCAAGATCAATGGGAAGAAGAAAAACTGAAATCAGAGTCCAAAGAAACAGTAGAAAGGTTATTTAGAGTTACTATTTTAGAATGTCTGATCGAAGAGTACCAATGAGTAGTTTCGATCGATGACACAGATCAATCGAAGAGGTGTAGATATCTACAGTGTAGATCAACTGGAAGAAAATTGATCAATGGTGACAGTTATGTTTCAAAGCCTGTAATTAAGAGTTGAATTCAGAAGAATATACCGATGAGGAAAGTAAAACCAATAGTCCAGATTTGTTTATAGTAAATTTGGATTGATGTTGAGGAAGGTGATGAGTGGTGGAAATAGATTAGATCTCAGAGTAGATCCATCGGAGTTCAAAGGCTGAAGGAACTCTGAGAGAGAAACATTAATAAATAATTTAGACCTATTCGGAGAGTAGTATATCAATGGTCATCAGAGTGACACATGGCAGTTGGATCCATGAGTGAAGGTGTGACATGTGGAATCCACATATAATTCATCTAGAGAAGGTTTGGATCAATGGAATTTAAGGCAATGAGCATGATCGTAGATATTGGATGATTAATGGTGGATATTATTTTATGTTGTCAGAGTTGAAGGGAATATTTCACTACTAGAGTTAGGTCTTCAGAGTGACATAAAATAGAAGGAGTATCAGAGATAACTCTGATACAAAAGGTAGTGAAATTTAATCAAGACCATCCATCAGGACTCACTCAGGAGTGAGATCAACCATCTATTGGAGTAATATTTTGGAGGTACACTCCATAACTATGACTACATTAATCCAAGGCATGATATGGATCGTCCATTCTGTGATGATCAACGACAAAGATGAAAGTTGAATTAAGCTCATTGATGATAAGCAATTTCTAACGCACTGAGTCTTGTTACAATAGGATTTAAGGATAAGGGGCCGAAGAATAGTCATGGTACTATTTATCTCATACGATTGTATATAGAGATGAGATATTAAGTTATAAGAACTTGGTTTTAGGACATGGTCCTATGAAGGAGCACCTAGTTTTTGCGGGCTAATGGACTAGTGCACTAACAAAGAACATATAAACTATGTTAAGGAAGGATAAGGCTAGAATGAGAGCTTCACATGACAAAGATAAATATACATAAACAAAGGTTTCAAAACTCATTTGGTTGAGGAATTTCGGGCCAACAAAATATATTTGAGAGAAGTTCGAATTCATAGATGAAGCTGAAAAAGATTCAATTTTTTTGCACGTGTGGGAATATAAGGTTGGAATGTCATCAAATTATACAATGTTGGAAACTATCATGACCAATACATGAGATTCAAAACTCCATGTTAGTATCCTACACAGGTATATCCAAATAAAAATTGATTTTTAGACATCTCCTCACTAGGATCCACTTATAGATATGCTACCAAAATTGAGCAAAAGTTTAAGCAGTAGAATAAGAGGGAGTTTTCTTCTACAAATTCACCTCAATAGAATAATGGTAGCCATAAATCACATAAAAATGAAAATTCAAGGAAATCCAACCTCAAGAAAACCAATCCAAGTCATAATAAAATAAGGGTAATGGGAAGTTCAAGGACATATGAAAGTGGTGAGATCTCCAATAAATCCTCTAGCACAACACTCGCACATGTCACTGAAAAAATTCATTGTTGGATTAGCTTAAAGAAAAATAAGCACACTCCATCTTGGACTCTAATTTAGAACATGATAAGGGAATGTGAATCATTGATGCAAAACCTAGTCCTACCATCGCAACCATAGAGATCCAACTAGAAGAGTCAGAGGAGATGGAGGAGGGGGACCACCTACTCCATTGACCGATGTGGGTGTAGGGAATTCCACTGTTGAGACTTACAACAATACTAAGAGGGGGGGTGAATCAATATCATATCTATNAGCACACTCCATCTTGGACTCTAATTTAGAACATGATAAGGGAATGTGAATCATTGATGCAAAACCTAGTCCTACCATCGCAACCATAGAGATCCAACTAGAAGAGTCAGAGGAGATGGAGGAGGGGGACCACCTACTCCATTAACCGATGTGGGTGTAGGGAACTCCACTGTTGAGACTTACAAAAATACTGAGAGGGGGGGTGAATCAATATCATATCTATTTTCTCAATTTTCTTTCCTTTCAACAATTTAAAGTTATTTAGAAGTTCTTACTTAATTACCAATGCATGAAGAAATAAATAAAAAAACACAAAAAACACAGTACATTGGGATTTTTACATGGAAACGCAATGCGAGATAAAACCATAGAAAATATTTCTTAATGCTCTTCTACAAACATCAACTTGCAATTTATAACTTTTTCATCTCGTCAGGAACCCACATGTCATAGATAATGGGGACATCAATCATCTTATGCACCAACCTGTTACAAATAATGAGGATTCCAATCCTCTCAAGAACCAACCTATTATTGATGATGATGACACCAATACATAATGAGCTTCAACTCACCCCAGGACCACCTAACCAACATGTATTCAATTTTCTCTAATGAAAAATTCCTTACATGACTATACCTTTTCAATAATTTTCTCTTCAATTCAAAAACAAACTGACAAATATTCAGTCTAGTTCTTTTTAACAATTATAAGATATTTTCCCACATATTCACCTCAACATCCATTCGATCAGAGTTCATCTCTATTTATGATGTATTTTATTTTGTTCGATTCACTATATGTGGATGCATAATAGGTATATTGTGGACATATCTTGACTAGATCAAAGTCTACTAAGTTATATGTGGACATACTTATGTGTAAATTAAGTATGTGGATGCATAATAGTAATTTTGTGGACATATCTTGACCATATCAACATCCATTTAGTTATGTGTGGACATACTTCTTGTCTAAATTAAGTATGTGGATGCATAATAGTTATGTGGACACACTTCTGTTTAAATTAAATTATTTCTTGTTTAGTTACAACTTGACATTATTCAACTAAATCAAATGGATCAAATATTCTGACTAATACGCTCTAGCTTCTCTCCATCAAAATTGATGCAACAATTCATATTTTGTTTTACAGAGCGCCCATTGTTCAGATAGAATATGAGCGCAAGATTCAAGTCACAAGTATTCATTTTTTTGCACTTTCTCTAAAGCGCACTCACCCAATCTCCCCACTAGAATGTGAGCACTCCCTGGTGACTCACTCACTGGACTACAAAACTTCCACTCATTCCATCAAATTATACTATGTCACACCAACTTTGTCTCATCATACTCCACTGCATCGTTTCTCGCATTAGCTGAAGGCACCCTACATATTTTCTTCTACACCATTTATCCTTTTTTTCCTTCGATCCCTTTGTGCACTTCTCCTTTTATCCTTTCAAAAATCCCTCTGTCTGTGCGATACAATTATTTTCCATTTATATATATATGACCATATCCATGATCATTTTGACATCAATGAAAAAATATGTACAAAAAAATCTCCCTTTGTCATTGATGGCAACCAAAAGAGCCTTCTTCTCTGTTTTAAAATGTGACTGACACGAAAATGGCCTTTATGTTAAGCTTCTCCCACTTTAAATGTGCATCTACATATGGGTGTGCACAATTTCCAATATCAATATCCAAGTATGAGCAACTTCCAAATCAATATGTTAATCTACTCCCCCTTTCAATGTGCATCAACATTCAAGGGTGTTCAACTACCAACATCAACATTTGACTGTGTGCAACTACCAAATAAATAAGCTAAGTTGATCCCCCTTTCAATTCGGATCAACATCTGAGTTGTTTTATTCTCCCCCTATGACAATAATGACAAAGAGATACTTTTTATATTCTCCCCTCCTAGTCTCTTTACATGCACAAAACTATCGTTAAACATAATACCAACTAGAGCCATTGCAAAATTCAATTGTGCAGATCTCTATAAAATAAAACTTCTTTTTATAATTAACAAAAAAATCACTTGGCCCTAATAAAACAAAAAATGGGGCACCTTTCGAAGTAGTGAACTATGTTCTTTATTGAATAAAGTAAGATGAGATCACCCCCAACTTTTGTCTGAGATACTCAAAGGGTTCTCTTGGTAATGGCTTAGTAAAACTATCTGCAATATGCTCTTTGGAAGGAACATACTCTAATTTGAACACCTAATCCTGAACCTGTTCTCTGAGAAAATGATATTTGATTGGTATATGCTTAGTCTTAGAGTGTTGAACAAGGTTTTTAGAGAGATTAATAGTGCTTGTATTGTCACATGTGATGGAGATAGGTTGATCACAAGGAACTTGAATATCCTTGAGATTTTTTTAAATCCACAACACTTGAGTACAATAGGATGTTGCAATTATATATTCAACTTCATTTGTAGAGAGAGAAATGAAAGTTTGTTTCTTGTTGATCCAGTATACTAAACAACTACCAAGGAAGAATGTGCCTCCACTACTAATTTTTCTATCACCAATACTTCCTACCCAATTTTCATATATGGATATAAGAATGAGGTTTTTGTCTTTTGGATACCACTAGCCATAATCAACAGTGCCTTGCAAGTATCTAAATATGATTTTAACCACAACAACATGAGTGTCCTTAGGATTGGCTTGAAACCTTCCTATGAAACCCACTTCTTTTATGATGTCGGGCCTTGAAGCTATGAGATAGAATAAAATTCCTATCATAGACCGTTACATGGTTTGATATATTTCTAGAGCATCATCATCTTTGCTGAGTTTGCAACTGGTAGTCATGGGAGTGCTTACTAGTGGACAATTTTCCATGCCAAACTTATTCAATCTTTCCTTGAGATATTTACTTTGAGAAATGAAAATTCCTTTCTCTCATTGATGAATCTGTAGACCAATAAAGAAGGAGAGTTCCCCTAACATGGACATATCAAACACTTAATACATTGTAACTGTAAACTTCTTACTCATTGATTCAATGTTACTACCAAAAATAATATCATCAAAATACACTACAATAATTAATAGGTCATTACCTTCAACCTTAATGTATAAGTTGTTATCAATCGTTCCCTTTTTAAATCCTTTCTAGTGAAAATACTTGTCGAGTATGTAATACCAAGCTCTTGGAGCCTATTTTATCCCATAGGTTTTGTTTTTTAAATGACATACATAATCCTTTTTGTTAGTTAGCAGAAAATCTCATGGTTGCTCCACATAAACTTCTTCCTCTAGGTCACCATTCAAAAATGATGATTTGACATCCATCTGGTATACTTCAAATTTTTTGTAGAATACAAAAGCCAAAAACATCCTCATAGCTTAAATTCTTGTAGCATGGGAAAATGTTTCTTGAAATTCCACTCTGAGTTGAAAATACCCTTTTCATACTCATTTATTCTCATCTGTGACTATCTGCCCATCTTTATTCAACTTTTTTCTCTATATCCATTTAGTTCGAATTATATTCTTGTTATCGGGTCTTGGAACAAGATCCTAAGTCTTATTTTTCTCTATTTGGTCTAGTTATTTATTCATGGATTTTACCTAGTGATCATCTTGACTTTATTGCAAAAATTTTTGGGGTTCACTCACGGATAACAGTGCAAAATTTGCAGAGCTAGATGTATCTATAAGTTTTCTTCTAGTGTGTACACCTTATTCCTTGTTTCCAGGAATATGAATTTTTGGATGATGTTTTTAAACATGCCTTGATGGAGTCTTTGGTTGTGGTGTCTCCAATCTCTCCTCTTCCTCAGAATCCTTTTGTTCTTGATACTATTTCATTCCATCATATTTTGATTCATTTCTGATTGGTTCATCCCATGGATCATCATGGCGTTGGTGTCTCTTTGGATGAAGTGGTCCCTCATGTACCTTTACAAATATACTTTCAACTATCTTGTGGAGTATTTTGTTGTATCACTTGTACTCTTTGCCCCTAGATGAGTATCCTAACATGATACCTTCATCAGCTCTAGAATAAAACTTACCTAAGTTACCTTCATTTCTTTTAATGTATCATTTGCTTCCAAATATATTGAAATGCTTTATTGAAGATGATCTTCTATTCCATAGCTCATAAGGGATTTTATTACTATTTACTTCTATGTGATATTTATTGAGAATGTTGAAAACAGTTTGAACAACCTCTCCCCAAAAGGTTTTGGGTACTTTTGATTCATCAAGCATGGCCCGGGCCATTTCCTGAATTTTGTTTTTCATCCTTTCTACAACTCCATTCCATTGAGGGGTTCTTGCAATAGAAAAATGTCTCTTAATCCCATGTTTTTCACAATAATTGTTGAATTCGTCATATGTGAATTTGTCTCCTATGTATGACCTTTGGCATTTGATTTTTAAGTCGATTTCATTTTCTATTTGTGCTTTAAATATTTTAAATTTTTCAAAATCCTCGAATTTATGCCTCAAAAATCCAACCCATGTCATCCTAGTATATTCATCAATCAAACATATAAAATATTTTTCACCTTGTGGGGATTTTGTACTAGTAGGGCCAAAAATATCCATATGGATCAGCTCAAGAGGTTGAGTGGTGGAGTGTTCCCTTTCCTTGAGTTGAACTCTTGACTTCTTTCCAAACTGAGATGACTTGTAGACAATATTCTCAGGTTTGGAAATTTTAGGCATATATTATACCACATCTCTTCTTCTTAGCTTAAAAATATGATTAAAACTAATATTACCTAGTATTTTGTGCTAAATCCAACTCTCATCATTTTTACCAATGCAACATTTTTCTTTGCCTTCTTCTAGGACATACACATTTCCTAGAGTTTTGACTTTCTTTACAAAAATATTCCTTGTATTCACATCCATTACTTTACAACCTTTTTAATGAAAGAGAACATTGTGTCCTTGGTCACACATTTGACTTACAATCAACAAGTTATGTTTTAGACCATCTACATACAACTCATTATGTACTTTTGTCTTTCCTTTCTTATCCCCATCTAGTACATCAATTTCTTTTCCTCTAATTTTGGTTGGAGCATTGTTTCCAAAAGTAACATTACCACCTTTTTCTCCAGTTAGGAATTAAAACTTACTCTTGTCTCCTATTATGTTCTTGGACAAACCACTATCAATATTCCATTGATTTTCTTGGTTTTTAGCATATAGAGATAGTCCACACTTTTCTTTGTTTTTATTTTTCTTCCTCCAAACCTTGGTAGAATTTTATTTGTTTTCTTTCTTTAATATAGGAAACATATCTCTTCTACATTCACTTGCCTTGTGTCCAAAATTATTTCATATGTGGTAGTCGAGTTCATTCAGTAAAGGAGAGAAGGAATTATTGAAATAATTTTGTGTAAGTTTTAAAC
>SNQJ01S0002844.1:40714-120677 GCA_010110895.2 Picea sitchensis
TAACCCTGGGAGTTAACCTAACTCAACAGAGAATTAGAAAGAAAAGTATAAGTAAGAGGCTGGGGTGCACCTATTATTCATTCTGGTTTTGGATTAGCATTTTCTATTTCTCTTGAGCATTCAGTTTGGGGGTTTTGTTATACAAACCCTTGTGAACAACTCAGTGGTGAAATATCCACTCACCTTGTTCCACAGCTTGGTATCGGGGATGAAAGACTCCTCCACACCATTCTAGTCTCAGGGCCAGCTTATCGAGGGAGGTTCGGTCCAGCTTATCCTGAGGGCTTGGGGCCATTCCGACAGTTGGGTTTTGTTTGCAGGGGCAGGACCACCAGTTTGAGGGATTTTCTGGAGGGTTATCATCATTCTACATTTGTCTGCAGATTGGGATGGCATAGGGGACGTTCCTTGATTCAGTAAAACTCAGATCTAGGGTGATCTACTTGAGATATAAGCCTGAAACTTCTCCCACGGGATTCTCATAGTCCGATCTATATTCTTGGAGAGTTTCAGAGCATTTGGAGGCCTCCTTCATCAGGGATGAACCAGCTAGGGTTTCAATCATCCAGTGGGGCACACCATTCAATGGAGAATTCAGATCTACGGGGTTTGAGAGTGGATTTGGGAATTTGGACATCTGGGTTTTCCTTACAGTTGCCCGATCTATCGTTTGGCATATTTCTCAGGATGATTGGACACTTTTGGTAGCAGGGCAGAATTGTTCAGGGATTCAACATTCTAGTAGGACGTGGCACTTTCCATCTTGGAGGTTGAGCATTAGTATGGCTCATATCTACTTGATTTAGTCTTCATTGTATATCTAGCGTTTGGAGGCTTATTTTGTATTGTCGGGAGCATTTTTTAGCAGCTCATATCTATTTCTTGTACGACCATCTGAGGTTTATGCCAGATCGACCATCTATTGTATTGATGTTACATTGCTCATAATAAAAAGGTCAGATCTTTGCTTGTGCTTCTACATATTGAATATATTGTGATCTCCGTGTGTTGATGAATCTTGTATGCACTTAATAACTCAATAAATTAGTAGTAGTTAGTGATTCCAAGAAAGAATTTGGCTTGGGATCATTACAGGGTCCAACTTTCTTCGGTGTTTTCCCAACATCGTTGTTCACTACAACAGGGCCAATAGGCCCCGAGCTTAGATAGGATGGACTTTTATGTGCCGAGGTCAACTTTTGTATATTCTTGAGGGAATAATCCCCGTGATGTATACCGAACCTTATTTTTTGAGACGTTCGCGCCCACTTATGTACTCCTGACACTTTTCACACACACACACACACACACACACACACACACACATATATATATATATATATACATCTTTATCATCTTATGGATCACATTTTTTTTTACAAATGTGTGTACATGTGTATGTGTGTGCAACATGCCAATCTAATAGTTGATTAGCTAGAGTATCTGTCATTTGATTTAATCTCCTAGGAATATGTATATACGTAATGTAATCAAAGTAACTTTCTAAGATACGTACCCTAAGGAAATGTCGGTGTAAAGTAGGATCATAAACGTGGTAAACTCCATTTAACTGGAACACAACTAGATGAGAATCTAAGTAGACCTGGAGGTGAGATATGCCATGCGACAAAGAATCACAAAGAAACTATATCACTACGTTGTACTCGACGACATTATTTTTGGTGTCACCTAGACAGATACCTCCAGAATATAGCAACTAGCCTCCAGGTGTGAAAATCACCCAAGCTGCGGAAGCAAGCCTCCGAGTGTGTCGGCTAGCGCCATCCACGAAACCAAAGAACACCTTCGATTCACTTGACATCTACCATAGTGAAAAATATGACATAAATAACTACAAATCCATAAAACAAAAAAAGACAAAAAAATGTATAAGAACTATACAAATGTACAAGAAGTCACCCAGGTGACCAACCTAAGAGTAATACTTCTTGAGGTAGACCCCATTTCTAGGCTCCGCCAAGGCATTTCCATCAAAGTCAACCAAGCGATAAGAACCCTTCTTTAAGACCTCTTTCACGATCAAAGGTCTGATCCACATGGGTTTGAACTTGCCTACCCCCAAGGGATCCTTTTCTTGATCATAGACCAAGACAATATCACCTTCAGATAAAATACGATGATGAATGAACCGATCATATTGACACTTGACTCGTTTCTTATGAGCCTCATTGGATGAGGTTTCATCATGACGTTTCTCATCAAGCTGCTCTATATATAATAGGAATTCCTCAAGAAGTGAAGTGTTTGGTAGTAAGTCGTAAGTCCACTTCCAACTTTAAATACAGGATTTGGCACTCAATATGCAATAATTATTCTAGCCTGTATACGAGTTGGAAAGGTGAGAAATCGGTGGCAGTATTTATAGACGTTTGGTAGGCCCATAACGTCGAGCACAACATCAAAGTCCAATTTGACTTGGCAAAATTGATCGTTCGCTGAAGAATAGTCTTGAGGGACTTATTCACAACTTCCACTTGACCATTCACTTGTGAGTAGTAGGGTGATGAATGTTCTTTCATCAACCCAGGATTTGATGTTAAATCAGACATCATTTTATTTGTAAGTGACTTCCATGGTCAGTGACAATCTCCTTCGGGATGTCGAACCTTGCTACTATCTGCTTAAAAGTGAAGAGAGTTGTTGTTTCTCCATCACTAAATATATCTATTGGAATTGTTTCAGCAATACTCTCCATATTACCCTCGGTATAAACTGCATGCATTTCCAGAGGATTAATAGGACAAGACCTATCTCCAGTCATAGTCAAAACAAATTCACCTGCCTCTAATCTTCTTAACTCTAGGAGAAAGTATGATATATGATGGAGATCATCCCACGGTCTGTCTGGACCAGTCAATGCCTCGAGAATCACCTCATCTAAGGGAAAGACAAGTTCCAATGAATCTGTAGTGGCAAGGGAACCTTGAGCCCAAATAGGCTCTAGAACTGGATCTAAATCCTCTGCGAGAGTTGGATCGGGGTCAGCCAAATCTTGCTGGACAATGTTATATGCAACTTCTACCACAGACAAGGGAATGTCCATGCCAAAATTCCATTTCCCTTCAATCGAGGTTGATGGGGAAGGAAGAGTCCACAGATCGTGAAAGTAATTCATTCAAAATGACGACATTTGAAAAAATTCAACCCTAAGCTGGTTGGGGGCAGCCGATATAAGATTGGCATCGCTAGAAGGAGGTGGGTAATCAAAATTACCCATCAATGATGGGCACAAAAAAAGCCTACATTGATGGTGCTGGGCTGAGGGTTATCAATCATTGGGACCATGGATGCCCCTGATGAAGGGTCATGACGGGAGAAGAACAATTCATCAATGGTCACGATTCGGTCCTCATGTGGAAACACCAAGACCCAAAATACTGTGGCAACCACTGCATGCATTGCATAGGTCCAACTCCTTCCTAAAAAAAGGTTCTAGTCAAGAGGCGCATCGACCACTTCAACTTTGACGCACATGGTCTTCCCTCCTAATTGCACGAGGAATGAAGGAATGATTCCATGTGGTCGGAAGGAACGACCGTCGAATGTCTTAATCAATGCAGGTGATGGAGACAAAACAGGTTGGGCAATGGCCTTTCAACACACCAATGGCATCACGCAAGTCGAGGCACCCTCGTCAACCACCATGCAAAATATATTCAGAGTAAATGATTTCATGGTGTAAGCCAGTACTATATGAAACACAACATGGTAAGGAAGACAAGGTTTGAATTTGGTTTTATCGATAATGATTGCTCCTGGATTACAAGTCTCTACAGTTCTTAGGGTCGATAATAGATCATTTCTCTATTAAGGGTGGCTCTGGAGGACCTCCAAAGTGGACATTGCGCAAGGGGTTTGTACCAAATATTCTGAAACAAAGTAGTTTTGGGCAGCCCATGCATTCAAATTATGAGAATCTTTCTTGAACACACCTTTGGGGATGCATTTCATTGTTTCACCAATCATCTTCTCAAACTTGAGAGCAATTGGTGGTTTTGTCGCTTCTTTACACTTTTCGGAAGATTCCAGAATTTCGTAATCTCGGTTCGTCGTTTCTATAGGAGCATCACCTTTGAACATGTAAAAATTCACAACCAAGATATTACTAGTAGACGTGGGGGGTCCCTGACTACCCCCTTCCGCGCTCAAAGATGTTGAGGCTTGAGTCATGTTTTTCCCATGTGGGAATGGTTTCGTCAACACAATAGGTTGTTGTTATGCCAATAGTTTCCGGGCCTCCACAATTCGAGGGAACAGGTGGGTTGGGTGGTCTTTTGTGTATAGGTTACACAAATACTTCGACTTCCTCTTCTCTGTGTTGCCCTCCCCAACATTTTTATTATCCTTTTTATCCCCTTTACCCTTCTTGTTTCGTTGTTTTTTCTTTCCTTCAAGATGTTGGTTGGCCTTCAGGTTCTTCAACTGAAAACTGTGTATGTTTGACATTTGTTTAGGGGGGACAGTCAAACGAGAGGTCTATTTGGCCATCGTTTGTTGTATCAAAAATTGTTACAATTGATTTGACAACAGATCAATGGACTTTCCTTGTGTTGAACCCACTATACCATTGACATATGGTCCAGACTTTTGTTTGGCCTTGTCGAGGATGGATCGCCGTGCATCTAGCAAGATCTCATAGAGTAATCCAGACTAAGAGTAAATCAGTTCGATATGTTTCACTCTCATTATATCCTCCTCCTCTGAAAAAACTCTCGAAGTTCCAAAAGATTTGGATAGAGATGGTACGAAATATTTCAGGAACCATTCTAGTAAGAAAGTTGGTGGGACCTAAACCTTAATCAATCTCTTATGATGCTTCTAGCCTTAGTCTTCTCAAAGGTGGCTAGTAACTCGGTGTCATCATCGTATCTCACAGATAGTTGGAAATGGTTTAGCAAGACCATCACCAAGTCACTAAAGTAATAATACCTTGAGCAGTCGAGCTCAATATACCATTTAGCAGCACCCCCGATAAGAGTGCATTGAAAAAGGAACAATTGTACGGAGTCGTCTCACAACGATTTTGATGAGCACCACAAGTGGGATTTTTTCATGTGATCACCTGGGTATTCACCTGGCTTGCCTTCAAATTTTGGAATATCTGAGGGCAACTTAGTCGGCATGGGGGGCCAACATGGATCATGACAAATCAAATCGTTAGAAAACCTTGACAGGTATGGCAGATGTAGCATTTCCATAAACGATAGCTTGGGTTGGGTACTATGTATAGGAAAAAGGAGGCCTGGGGTTTTACTGGAACTAGTTTGCCAGGAAAAGTTGGGTTGTTGGTGAAGGGTCTGGTAGAAACCATAGCCTTGACCAATGTACGAAAATTTTATTTGCTAAGATATCATTGGATGATTATCGTAATTGGACAACGTGGGTTGGGTGGGGATTTCTCTCTGCGTTTTGTTCCAAAGATTGTGGAGGGGGATGCCCCCAGGCGATTTGATGGGCATAGGTACTAATCCTTGCCCAGGGTTCCATTCACTATGGAAAGGGTTTCCCCCGAACGACATCCCTTTTGAGGAGAAAAATATTGTACTTTACCCCTTGTGTAGCAATAATACCCTGTACGGGATTATGTTGCCCAAAACCAGGGTTTCTCCCAACCGAAACATCAGCCAAAGAAAAAGCGTTATTACCAAACACGCTGAAAAAAGAGAATGACATGGATCCCACCGGTGTAGTGTAAGACAAATGTCCTAAAATTCCATCTCCAAACAAGTTATATTTAGCATTCAACCCAATGGGTTGCTGGAAAGCACCACTGAGCGAGGTAGATGGAGGAGGTATATGACACCCACTGAAAGGGATAGCATTGAAGGGGACTAAAGTGCCCCCAATAGACCCTTGAACAAGAGTGTTTAAGATACCTGCCCCCAAACCCATGGTGTGTAAGGTGGAGTAGGTAAGGACTGAGTTCGAATCAAAGACGAACATCCCATATGAAAATGGAGGGCCCGTCGCGCTCTGCGTAAACAGAGGAGTGGTCATCGTCGATGACAGTATCGAACCACTACCCAAGGTAGAGGGAGTCAAGACCACTGTGGTCCAAAATGGAGAAGGTGGGTTAGGAAGCATCATACCCCCTATAGTAGTTGCCGAAATAAGATTATGAGGAATCCCGGACAAAGTAGCATCATTTGCTTCCATAGATTCTTGTAAGACTATCTGACGCTCGTAAGGTTTCACCCTCAGATGGAAAACTCGTACCAAGATTGGCGTCGACAAGTCAGTGATCGGAGGGTTGGCTAGCTTGAGAGCTTCGATTCCAAGGTCAGAAATAGTAGGTTCCTCCGGATTCGAGTAATCTCCTTTCGGAGCAAGCTCGGGCATAGTTTCCTTTGGCCCAGTTTCTTCAAATGAGCCTTGTTGGTCAAGTCTTCGTCGTAACGGTGGTGGTGGTGGCTTTAATGCAATCGGTGGCAGGCCTTGAAGCCTTCGCGACTGACAGAGCTCCTAATATTACACTTTGTGAAGATATCAACGACACATTAAGGATTTAACTATCGTTTAAAACCAAGCACACACTAGAAAAAAATTCCTATAAGATCAACCAAGCAAACCACTATCTAGTAGGAAGAACAATTACGCCAACCAACACTAGAGAAACTTACATGTGCAAGTACAACTCAAACACGGAATAACCCTTCAGGTATACTCTACAAAGGGTGACCCTACATATGCCCTAGGTATCGGGGTATACCCCCATAGTCACCTGTGTAATTCCTTAAAATATAGGCAACTAAGTTGCCAACTCACAAAAAATCACTAGGAAGGTACAATCGACAGTCAGGTGGACCTCAATGAGCAGGATCATAAGTCTGAAACCTATCGAGGGTATCAAAATCAAGTGTTATGGAAGAAAATAGAGGATCTCGAATGGATTTGAGATTGACAAAGCTCCGTAGGTAAATGCAGGAGACAATATTCCCAAGACAGATCCTCAATATGTGTTCCCCACTATGTTTAGTCTGGCTTTGGAAGGGTTATCTCCACTTCCATTCCTCACGTGACCTTGTGTTTAGCCCTTGTGTTAGAGGAGGGTCAATGATAGCTTTCACGTCACTGGAATTTAACACTCCCTAGCTCTGACTCTGATGTTTGTTTAAAAGCCTTGAAGAGTTTCCTCTCCAACCTAATTCAAGGCCCTAACCCTAAACTAGTTGGTTGACCCTACAAACATAAAAGTCTAATTAATTTTAGATTTAGCGTTCATTTTAATGGATTGATTAACTCAAAGTATATGGCGGTGAAACTAGTGATTTTATGAGAGACGAAAAGATGAGAAAAATATGAAACTCTGAAAGCAAAATTATTTCTAATCAAAAGTAAAGATTTACATCTAACTCTTTGTAACCAACTTTTATGTAACTAACTTTTTTCAAGATATTTAAAAAGAAGACCTAAAACGAAATTTTGCTTGACTACAAGCTACTTAAGTTTCAATAAATCAGTAAAGAACTTAAAAAATGAACTCTTTTTCCTTTCTAGTAAAATAACTAACTCCAACTAGTTTACCAAACTAAAAATGAAAAATCTTTTTCTTTTGAAAATTGCTTCAAACAAAAAAAACTGAAACAAATATTTTTTTCTCTTTTTTCCAATCAAATGAAATGGGTAAAAAGAACAACAAGACAAGACTGAGACAAATCTTTAGCCCACTGCGGATCAAAGGGAATCACTAAATACACCAAACAGGCCAATCAAAAATTCAAAGACTTGCTTAAAACCCTTTCAGAAGTAAACACAAGAAACTTCAAAAAGACAAGTACACTGGATTCTAACCCAAGCTATGGCTGTAAAAAACAGAGACTCTAAACTATATCAAGAAACCCTGAGAAGTATAAAACTCAATCAGGAAAAGAGGTTGGCTGCCTCTTTTTCAAAAAACAGTTCTTCAACCAAGTACAGTATTGTTGTTTTAGCAGCCTGCATATGTACGCAGGTTGTTTACTGAGAAGGGCACATATGTATGTGGGTTGACCCCAAAGTAGGGTGTGTACACCTATGTACTTCCTTTAAAAATAAGATAGTCTTATAGGGTAGGAAGAACTAGTATGGAACTAGAAGGTGACCAAAATCCCTTAAAAGAATCAGAAGACTCAACAGAAACTCGAAAGGCAGAAAAACCAATCAGACAACCCAAAACCCCCTAAACCCTAGAGGCTTCCTTAGTATGGTCACCAATTCTTCTAGCGGGAAACACCCCCCTATCAATACACCATGGTTTATAATGTAGGAAGACCAATTAACCCTCTAAAAGTCAACTACTTCTCTAAACTACCCCAAACATACCAAAACTCATACAAGAAAAGAAAATACGATGAGGATCTGGTAACTATACCTCTACTCTGCATTTGATGATGATCCCCTCACATTTGGAAGATTTGTTGACTGCACACCTCCTCCCAGGGATGTCCTGCATCTAAATATTGACAAACACCAAACAATAAGCATGTTATTCCATATACAAATTAGGGTTAGATGTTAGAATGTCAAAACATAAATCAATAAAAGAATTCAATACACCATGATTTGCGACATGAAAAGTAATTCTTTTATTAATAAGTCAATGATTGTACCTTTACAACCAAAACCAGCTATTGCTCCATGAACCTAGTCCAAGCTCCTCTTCACTAAGCTCCAAGTGCACCTTTCTATGGCTTCTCCTCTCAACCTTCTGATCTATTCTTTGGAAGTGAATGGGTTTTGATGGAGGAAGAAGGGCTAATGGGGAAATTCTAAGGCAATTCTCACAAAAAGGGTTGCAATAACTTGGGCAAGGAGGAGATGTGAAATGGGAAAATTTTAATTATTCTTATGTCTAGATGTAAAATGAGATTGCAACACCTTCTTTTATATGACAAAAGAATGGTTATTCGATTGGGTGACAAGCTATAGACGGTGGAATAGTTGGGAAACTACCCAATAGCCCGTAATCTCAACGAATTCCTTGCAACTTTTTATTTTTTGCAACTTTTGCAAGTATACACAGGATATAATTGTGCAACATGCATATGTATGTGAGTTGTAGTGGTGTAGCAAGCATATGCACGCAGACAGTATTGGTGCATGGCACGTATATATTCAAAAAATTGGTGTTTTAGAAGAGAAACGTAGTAGTGCTTTGGGAAAAATGCAACTTAAATGGCCAAAGGCTAGGTATGCATGTGTAGAGAAATTTAGGGTTATAATAGACCCCCTACCGAGGACCACAACATCAACATCATTCGTTGTTAAGCCTATTCAACAGAATAGACCAGGGTTTCAGGATGCTGAGACATCGACTTCTACTTTGGGGCCAGAGGTATTGGACTAGAAACAGGCGTTGGACATGTGGAGAGCCACCTTATGAGCAATATTTTCCGGTTGAAAATTTCAGAGAGAACGGGTCAATGGGACACACTACCATTATGGATATGGGAATGGCCCACAGGATTCTTGATCACGGTGAATAACCGCTAGGCAGAGCACCATGCCACTATGCTCGAGGAGTCAGGCACTATCGTCAATCAAGCTTAGTATTTGTTAGATCTCGGTGCTACAGAGAGCTCTATTTCTAGTATCGCGCTGAAGGGATTTAGATAATTTTTTTAGATAGGACGAGTTTAGATTTGTCGATATGGCTTCAGGTTCCAACCGAATGGTTGAAGGAAGGGGGTATGAACTGTCGCTTTAACTTGGGGAATACTGTAAGATCTTGATGATATGGTTAGAGTGGGTTGGGTGGAATCACTTGAGGCAATACTCAACAGGAAGATGAAACAGTTGAGTTTGGTCGATAATGAGGGACAAAGATGAGTGTTTGTAGGAAGGAACCAGGGAGTATCCCTGAGGTTCATTTCTTCCCTACAACTACATGAGAGAATGCACAGGGATTCTATTTATATGCATACTTAGCACGAAACGTCAAGGGCATGGCGAAAGGATTAGAAAACCTTTCGGTGGTACGAGAGATTGCAGATGCGATTCCCAGAAGAATTACCAGGTGCTCCGCCTGAAGCCAAGATGGAATTGACCATCGACTTAAAATATGGAATGAAACCGATAGCAAGAACGCCTTATCGAATATCGACCCCTGAGTACAGAAGTTGAAAATGTAGCTGAAGGAGTTGTTCGATCTAGTACTTATACGTCCAAGTGTGTCTCCTTAGGGTGCTCCTTTTATTTTCATACAGAATAATGATGGGTTGTGGAGGCTCTGCTTGACTACCGTCGAGCATTCCTTCATGACATTTTGATATATTCTTGGATGACATAAGATCATGACGAACTTTTACGCTTGGTACTAGAGTGTTGCAAGAGAATGAATTATGGGAGGAGGTCGCAATTCTATCAAGGATTCTTTTCTTAGGGCATGTTATTTCCAGTGAAGGTATCATTGTGGATCCAATGAAGGTGGAGGCTATTATGGAATGGCCTACGCTGAAGAACATCCCAGAAGTACATGACTGCATGAGTTTAACAGGATATAATCAATAGTTCATCGAGGGTTTTTCAATATAGAAAATCTGATTACGAAGTTGCAGAAAAAGAAAAATAAGTTTTTATAGACCGAGAAATGCGCGGAAGCATTTCAAAGGCTCTAGGAGTTGTTGAATACAACACCAATACTAAAAGTCCCTGACATGGACAAGAAATTCTTGGTATGCACCGACACATCCAAGGAAGGCTTAGGTGGAGTCTTGATGCAAGACGGTCGAGTGATCATTTACATGTCGAGAAAGTTAAGAAAGTATGGGGAGAACTATGTGGCACACGACTTGGAGTTATTAGCCATTATGTATGCCCTAAGAGTGTAGAAAACTACCTGATTGGATGGAATTTCAAACAAAAAAAATGGACCATTGTGGTTCGTAACACCTTATTACACCAAGTGACTTCAACGTGCGACAAAGGCGTTGGTTAGAATGTCTTAGCGAGTACGATTTTAAGATTCCTTCATAAAAGGAATAGTGAATAGAGGCGGGTACATTGAGTCGTAGACCACACTTATTGTCGATGGTGCCTCTTTGAAAGAATATTCGTGAAATGATTCTAACTACAACACGACGATGACTGGTATAAATAGGTTAAGGAATTCTATTGGACAAGACACCATGTTGGTACCAAAATTGAGGGATATACTATGGACAACGAAGAGTCATTGAGATGTAATAATCGGATTTACTTACAACCCAATGATGAATTGAGAAGTTTGATCTTATGCGAAGCTCATAGAGCAGTGTACATGGCTCATTCTGGACTCATAAAGGTGAGGACATACCTTAAGTTGTTATTCTTCTGTAAGGGATACATGCAAAGATCGTCAACTGCATGGCGAGATGTCTAGAAGGTCGAAAGGTAAAGGCTGAGCATAGAAATCTGACAGGATTGCTACAACCACCTGCTATTCTAGAATCGAAATGAGAGGTCATTTTGATGGAATTCATTGGAGAAATTGTCGCTGACAGTAAGGAGGCACAACTCCATTTTTGTGATAGTTGAGACTCTGATGAAGATTTCACATTTGACCTTGTGCATATGAGGCATCAAGCACTAGGTATAGCTAGAGTTTATATCATCAAGATATCGAGACTGTCAGACGTACCAAAAGGATCATATCTGATCGAGGATCGGTGTTTACAGGAAGATTTTCGACTAGTTTCCAAGAGGCCTTGGGAACCCAACTTAACTTCAGTATCGCGTATCACCTGGAGGCAGACAAGAACACAAAACAAACGAAGCAAACTTTGGAAGGTCATGTTGTGTATGCATATGTTGGATTTCACATTTGACCTTGTGCATATGAGGCATCAAGCACTAGGTATAGCTAGAGTTTATATCATCAAGATATCGAGACTATCAGACGTACCAAAAGGATCATATCTGATCGAGGATCGGTGTTTACAGGAAGATTTTCGACTAGTTTCCAAGAGGCCTTGGGAACCCAACTTAACTTCAGTATCGTGTATCACCTGGAGGCAGACAAGAACACAAAACAAACGAAGCAAACTTTGGAAGGTCATGTTGTGTATGCATATGTTGGATTAACATAAACATTGGGAATAGTTCTTGCCATTGGTAGAGTTGGCTTACAACAACAACTATGAAAGCACCAATAAGATGGCACCATTTGAGTTTATTTATGGGAGACTGTGTTAGACGCTTTTGAGTTGCGATAGACTTGAGGATGGGGTCCTAGTAGGACCAAAAGTGATCCAAGTATTGGACGAAAAAATACAAACAATAAAAAAAGGGTCAGAAGAAGCGCAAGATCGACAGAAGGGTTTTGTGATGCGCATCGCATGACCATACTTATGAAGGGCCTAATGGCTAATTGTGCCCCATTCCTTCATGCATTTTTGGATATTTATCTTGTATCTGTGTGCGAATTTAGGTCAGTGATCCTACTCTTGTGATTGAATTGAGTTCTTGGCAGATGTTGGGAAAGAGTGCGCTCACAACGGAGCCAATCCGCTTTCTAGATCATTGCATTCGACAACTACGACGTCGAACTGTCGATCAGGTCAAGGTTCATTGGGACAATTATAGTCCACACTCGGCTACCTGGAAGGACGCATATGATATGCGTCAGTAGTTTCCATTTTTGTTTGATGGCTAGACATTTATATATTGTCAGATACTTTATTTTTGCACTTGTATACTATGAAACTTTGGGACGCAGTTTAAAACAAAAGGGGGTGTATGTAACATCCCTCTCTTGCGTGCACTTCTGACGTGACTTATTCTTTGAGGACACTTGCGTGCAAATGATACGGTTCCTTATATCTGTGACTGATTCAATTAGGTATTCAGATCATGAGATTGTGATTTATGATGTTGTGTTATGTTATTGTGTATAGACAGGTGCTATTGACTGGTTTCTCCTAAGTGTGCAGGACTCTTGACATATTGAGGATGTCGACGACATTGATGGACCTCCTTGGACTACATATTGATTCAGGGAGTGGATTGTTTATGGTTTGTGTATTAATGTTATTGCATATTTGACATATGATTGATATCATGATGTTGTTTATGGATCGTTGACATGTTTGTTGATGTATGTAGGCTGACGATTGCTTGCTAATCAGACGCACATTTGGAGTAAAGGGGTCATGCATGACAACCGGATATATTGAGGGAGAGGTATGGCAACAGCCCTACCACAGTCTACTAGCACTCCCACCGTGGCTTGAATGATAGGTTAACGATTACCTAGTTCCTGAGATCCACGATGTCATGATGATAGACTTAGATAGTCGCTCACAAATATTCTAAGGGGCACACAATAAGGTAGTGTCATTATTCCTTAGAGGCCCTTAGTCTCCCACAAGGTCACCTAACGGAGTATTGACTCCAAGGGTTTGACGTCTACCAAAATAATCCAAAAGGCGAGTGGCACCCTTCGAGCATGTAGTGTGTCTTGAAGGTCATATCACATAGATGAAACTTGAATGAAGGTGAGTGGCACCCTTGGACCACGTAGTGCATCTTGAAGGGCATGTTGTGGTTTTAACATTGGTGATTCAATGAACCTAGGTACCTAGAAAACAATATTTTACCTTGACATGGTCAACCTTAAAATAATTATGCATCAGTAAAGTATATTAATTATAAATTTTCCCTTAAAAATTTGCTAAGCCTAGTCGAAATCAAAGCCTAGGTCTAGGTAGGATATGAGGAAAAAAATTTAATTAAGCAATTAAGAAAAGGGGGAAAAATTAAATTAGAATTAAAAGGGAAAAAAATCAAATTTAGAATTAAATGGAGGATCAAATTATTTAAAGGATTAATTGTTGTTTATGTGCAAAACTTGCTAAATTTGAACTTAGACAAAAGGGGAAATTAATTACAAAAGGAATGTGGAACATAGAAGGAATCTAGTAGAGAGAACTCTCCTAAAATGAACTCAACTAAGCTTTAAGAAAAGCTTCAATTATCAAGGGAATGTGAGGGAATAAAGGAACATCGAGGAGCATTTTTAGGAACGCTTTTAAGTGGGTGAGAGAAATTGACAATTTAATCAAATTAATGAAATGAATTTGTGATGCAACTAAGGGATCAAGTGACAAGTGTACGGGAGAGAATATTCCTAATAAAAATTTAACAAAAATAATTTAATGTACATTTTGGAAACTAGTCACTAAGAGAACTCTATAAAAGAAATGGAAGAGAAGGGGAATGAATCACGACTGATATACGTAAGGTTACGCTACCTGAATGTTTCTTGGCTGATTTTTCTTGTGGGAGTTGGGATGCCCAGCGCGAATAGAGAGTGGTAGCTCGACCTTGTGAGACGAGCTGAGGGCTAGCTTTCTCTGGTTGTGTGTGTGGCCCATTTGCAGCTCGGAAGGATAAGGGGGGAGAAGAGTACCTCTAGCATTGGTTGGAAGGTACTGGTGAGGTCTTCACGGTTAGAAAGCAGAGAGTTGGACGAAGCACAAGCATGGGGAAACATCTTCGTCGTCGATTAAGGTACTCCTATTCTGAGATCGAAATTCCTTAAGTTTTAATTTGATTTTCGTTGTAATTATCATAAGTTGTTTTAATTATGAGTTATGTATTGTCTTAATTCCTGTAAATAGTTAACGAATGAGAATTTGTGCAAAGCCTTATGAAGATTCGATTTCGCCTATTCCCTTAAGTGTTTACTGGCAAACCCTTTTGTTTTACTTGCTTTCTTATTGTAGCTTTTTACACACCCCCTTTCGTCGGTTGGCCCAGATTATCTTCTTAAATTAATTATAAAGAATGCACCACTGTTGAGCTTAGGGGAAGATTTAAAACAAAGGTGTAATTTCTGTTGCTGAATTTCGTGTGGACCAGCATTTTCCTGGATGCTTTTGTTGTTGAGTTTCTTTAAAACTTATGCATTGATCCTCACCTCCTTTCCAACTAGATTATCTCTCGACAGCACGGTCAAACCCTTAAGACATGCTTGCCTTCCGCCTGTAGCTACTGGTAGATCGTTTGACTCTCCTTTTAAAAAGAAAACGGAATGTTAGGTGCCGACCGCCTCCGGATACTTGTTATCCTTGAGGAGCTATACTTTGCCGCCCAGTCTTGTGTTTTCTCAGGGTGTTTATTTCCTCCTTTTTCTGCGTTGGTAGCATTCTCCCAGTTCTTCTTAAACCGCACACCTTGCAGCACACATTGAGTTAAATTTTACCGGGGCGTTTTTCCCTCCACGAATCGTTTCTGCATTGGTAATTCACCCCAGCTTTTACTTCAGCAATTTGCCTCTGCACTGGTTCCCTATCCCAGCGTTTTACACAGCAGAGTATTGTTTGAAAACACAACGAATTTCCCTTTCCGGGGCTCTATTTTCTTCTTGCTAGCTTCTCTGCATTTTGGTGGGCACCATATCCTTACGTTTGAGCAATTTAGCTAGTGGTTTTAGTGATCCCCTGCCTACAAAAATCGTGTTAAATGCGGAGATAAATTCGTGCGTAATGCCCAACGAATTTCATGTCCTTGTCAGCTAATTTTGTGACCCTTACTCAGCGAAATTTCTTGCCTCGCTGCTCATCGTTTTGTGCTTTTTTTCCCTGTGTTTGGTGGAGGGTTAGGAGCTCCGTGCGATCCTCCACTACCCAGTGACTTTTTACTGTTTAATCCTTTTTACAGTTTTAATCCTTTTTACAGTTTAAATTCAGTATCTAGATCACGTGCGCGTCTTGAATGATTTTAACGTACAGATGACTGAGTGATTAGAATCTTTTGCATCAAAAAATAACGAATGATTCTCTTGCACCACGAAGTAACGTGGTGGTGTGATTAAACAAGTATTTAGATTACGCCTTGGAATAATGTTTAATGATTTAGCTTTTAGATTTCTCGCACCTCGCATTATTGTTGCTGCGTGACTTCCTAAGCGACTGTATTAAATGCACACATTGAGATAATGTTGATTATTTGTTGATTCAATGGTTGATTAATCCTGCGTTCTGAAGTAAAGCAGATGTCAGTATGCACTTTGATCAAATGATGAATGGGGATTGATTGATTAATTTTGTTTGTGCCTTAATCTCATAAATTTTACCTTGCGCCCTTAACGTTGTTGTAAATTAATAATTATCACTTGCACTTATGAATTAATGTATTGTATAATGTAGATTTCTTGCGCAATGGATATTATGTCTTAAATGATAGTTGTAGATGTTAGTGTTCTCGCACATTTGGATTTTGGTTTAGACTTTATACTTCTCGTGCTTATGGATTTTATGTCATGGATAATGGAGAATTTGTTTTTCTTGCACCTTGGATCATGTTGATGAATAGGTGTTAGGATTGCTTGCATCCTAGACTAAGTTGAAGCGTAAGTGTTTATGCCTTAGTTTACTGATGCGATGATCACAATGATGTTGTATATGATTAAATTTTGTGCACACAATGATCAATAAGTGATTAGGTTCATCTGGAAAATGGATCATGTGCTTCCCATGAAATGATGTTGATTATTGTAATTTGATGATTGATTTAATCGCGCACCGAGATTTTAAGTGGATCTATGTTTGCGCCTTAACATTAATAAGTGGATTATGTGTGCCTTAGATTATGTTGTTTCTGGATGGATTTATTAATTAAGCTTTCATGTGCCATGGAATGTTTTTTATAGGTGTTGGTTATTTTAAAATGCTATTGCACCTTGAGATGCGTTGAAGGTTAATATTTGTATTGTTATGCATCAATAATTATTGTAGAATGCACCAATGTTGAATTGTTGATTATTAACGTGTTAATACATCGTTATGTATGTCATGGTTATGGTGTTGATGTGTCAACCTTGTGTCGTACTTAATTTATATTTCTTTAATAATGCTCGTTATTATACATGAATGATGTGTCAATGATGCTGCTATCTATTGTGATGTTTTATTTTCCCAACGCAACTTTAAAAAAAAGTGGGGTTTGCATGTTGTACGTCGCTATTGTTGTCATAACGGTGGGTTCGTTACACATGGTATGTCAAAAGAATATCCTGATTCATTTTTGTTTGAATTTGATCTAGTATGTAAGAGTTAGAATTTTACTGATAGTGCACAAAAATTAAAACTCTTTCCCGCCACACTTAAAGATTCAGCATTAAGGTTGTTTATGAGTCTAGGAGAACATACTATCTTATATTGTGATGGTATGAAGGAAACTTTCCTCCAGAAATATTAGGATTATTGCAGACCTAGAGATGTTAGGAATGATATATTTAAAATGTAGCAATTTCGGGAGGAAAATTTGGAAGATTACCTAGAAAGGTTCCTATACAATTATCAAAAGAAAAAACAATTTTCCTTAGACACAACCACAGTTAGGACCATCTTCCTGAAGGGTCTAAGGGATGAGTGTATTGAGGTACTAAACCTCATGAGTTATGGGGATGTATATCAGAATCCATTTGTAGACATTGCAGAGTATTGTAAAAGGTACTCTCGCAGTCAAGCCAAAACAGGAAAAAGTGTAAGGGATCCTATAAGTAGAACTACCAAACCTGCTCCAGGAGGTGTTACAAGGATAGAATTAGGGAATATTGTAGAAAAATTAAAAACAAACATCCTAAATACAATCTGAACCCAGTTAGACACTATGAAGATAAAAAAGAAACAACAGGAAGAAAATGCTACTTTAGTAGTTTTTTGTCCTCGATGTAGAAAGAGGCACCCTGAAAAAGAATGTCTTATTAATGTCATTTAAATTTGTGGGCTTTTTATAGAATATAACCCTACCAATGATTTCCCTTCCTTACCTGGACTAAATCCATTTTTAAGGGAGGGGGAGAACCTCAAGAAATATCATATCCCCCTAAGACAACATGGAGACAACAAAATCCTAATATGTTTTTCGATCCTACCACACAGTGCTCACGACAAAAATGGATTCCTCCAATGCCTTACTCTCAATGGACACATCAACAACCAGAAGTCCAACCTTGGAAACAAGGATGGAGGGGGCCTCAATATGGGAATGTTCCTTTTCAACCACCAACTTTTCCTACTTACCCACAATATCCTTCCAATATCTCTCAATTCTTACCTAGATTTAATCCACTTGCTCTATGTCCACCTTCCCAGCTCCAACAACAACTTACCTTGCCTTTGAACCCAAATCAATAGCAAAAAATGCAAGTTGCACCTAATCCAAACCCCCCGTGGCCTACCCTTGTTCTTGCACAATCCATCCCTAATCTGAACAATAGACCTACACAACCTGTACATAATATTGAAGTACAAACTTTCCCAACTTATGTGATAAATACTACTTCACTGAATGAAATTTAATTAAGATCTAGGAAGGTCTTGAATAAACCATATTCTACACTGGTTATTTGAGAAAAAGAACAAATAGATGACCAACCAAATGAAGAATAAGACATTTGTGTACAGGATGAAATTCCTCCTCACACTCCTCAACCATCAGAAATACCTAAGGAAACTAATCCTCCACCTTATCCAGAAAGATTACTTGTGAAAAAACCCCAGGTATCTCTAGGACATGATTTAAAAGTTGAACTAAGGAATATATGTGTAAATATTCCCCTACTTCAATCCATCAAAGATATTCCTATCTATGCTAAAATTATAAGGGATCTTTGCATCAAAAATCCTAAAAGGAAGAGGAAGGAACCTCTTGTTATACAAGTGGTTGGACAATTATCATAATTTATATCAGAAATGTCATCAAAATATAATGATCCAGGAAATGCAGTGGTGATTGTAGAAATTAATGGTATTTATTTGTCAAATACACTTATTGATATAGGAGAAACAATAAATGTGATGACTATTGACACTATGCAAACACTGCAACTAAATCACTTAAGGCCAACATAGACCTTATGAGAATTGGCGGACAAATCAGTCATTAGCCCAACAGGAAGCCTAGATGATGTAACAATCACCTTAGCCTCCTGGGAGTATCCTGTGGACTTCTTGGTAATTCAGTCAAAATCATCCAAAACTGGACATCCAGTTGTTCTTGGTCACCTTGATACCTGTTGATACAGATTTTATGGGGAAAATGAAATGAATATAGATTATTAAAATATGCATAAGACCGAATAATAGAGATACAGTAAAACTAGTTTTCTATTCAATAAGGAAATAAGTTGAAACTGTAAAATGCAGCGGAAAACAAGATTGTTGGAATGGTGGCGGCTTATGTCTGAGAAGAGATGTGACAGTTGCGCTCATTTGCAAGAAGATGATTAAAATGAGGCTCTGAAGGCGTTTTTACAATAAACATGAATCTCAAAATCCCTATACATCCAAAAACCTAACCTGAGGAGATGAATCGCCAACAGTCATGTGGGCCCTATTTGGGTAAGTTAGTACATCAACTTCCCGGGGTCGTAACTTTTGCATACGATCTTTGTTTTAAGCACACGATACCCCATTGGAAAGGTATAAATGAGAAAAAAAAAAATTGACTGGCCCAGGTCAAAGCCTTTAGTAGCCACATGGGCCCCAAATCCCCAAAAAAACGTCGTTTAGGGCCTCAAAATGGCCCCAGAAGTTTGGAACCCAAAAAAATGTCGAAAAACTACCAAGGTGGAAAATTGTTTTTCAAGCTAGTTTAATAGGTAGGTGGCCACCGATATCCACCTAGATCAATTCTCCATCCTTATGAAGAAATGGTATCCATTGCATTGAGTTCCCCAATCATATGAGGAAATTTCTATGAATTTGGCCCTGGGTGAGCCACTTGCCTTCGTGTAGGAGCTTCCCTGCTTTGACGACTTGATAAAGATAGATCATTTGTTGTTGAGTGCCCTTGATACTTTTATCCACAATATGATCACTGGATGCTTGTTGCATGTAGTTAGGGTTGAGCTCTATTCGTTTCAATTGCTCTTCTATCTCTCACGTGTCCAATAATGGTGGGAAATATGGCTGAAGGAGAGCGACGTTGAAGACTGGGTGCATGCCAAGGAAAGGGAAAATACTGATCTAAAAATAATTTCCACCCATAGCCTTGGTGATGGTGTACGACCCATAATAGAGTGGGAGAAGCTTCTGATGGGGCCTTGTAAGGTGTTCTTTCTACAAGTGCAACCAAACTTTGTCGCCCACTTGAAATTTATGGGGCACCCGATGTCGATCATGGCACTACTTTTATTTGGCATTAGACTTCTATAAAATATCATGAACATGTTGGTGGATGTGTTGGATCTGCTCGATGACTCGGGTGGCTTTGTCAGCTTCTGGTGGAGCAGGGGATGAGTCGATCGAGGTGGTCGCCAGGGGTAGCGCAACATCCATGGGGCCCAATGGTTGGAATCCCAACCCCACTTGAAAGGGGTTGTGGCCAATTGAGTTATACAGGGATGGTTTGTAGCTATGTTGGACATAGGGAAGACTCTCATCCCATGTGCATGGGTGTTGTTGTTCCAGAGTCTGTACTTAAGGCTGGAAAGTACAGGGTCTAGGCATCCGAAAGTGGTATGAAAGATAAAAAGGGGGAGGATCAACCTTCAGGGAAGGAAGCTAATGTTGATTTCTAAGTTGCCTCTGTCTTGCTTCCCAAAGTTCCTAGATGCTTATATCCCATTCAATGGCGGCCCATGAACGTTCTAGTTCTACCCGGGTGGTGGTTGTTTTAAGTATGGTGTCAAAAAGGTTTAGAGCGATGGTGGTTTGATCCAACAAGTCGAGTTCAATATTGGGCTGTCAAGAAACTGGAATAGTCATAGAGGAATAGGGAAAGTTAAAGGAAAGTTCAAGGTTTAGGATGCTGCCTCAAATTTTGGATCGTAAAAAGAGTACTCTCGAATCTGAAATCACAGATAGAATGAAAACGAAATTTCTTTTCCCGTAACTGAGTTAATTTTTAATAAATCATGTGAGAAATGTGAGAAAACATTAAGTTGTCTATAATGCGAGGCTCCTATTAAGGGAGAATCTCACCCTATAAACAAAAGAAGAAAAATACAAGAAGAAATCTGACAAAGCATAAAATATAAAGATCTAAAAAAATTCACAGGTCTTGTACCTGTTGATAGTCGATACAGAGGAAAAACTAGAAACGATTAGACATCTAAATGTTGATCACCATGGTAGAGGTTATACTAAATTGCAGTGAAGCATTCATCAGACATATATATGCGAAATGAAATTGAATATAAGATAACAGAGGAAACAAACTCATAACTCAGTCTTGACAGAATCAGGAATCTTTAGAATGCTTTGTATTAATTTTCAAACGAAAAAGTCTCTATTAAAATCGGCCAAAAAAGGTCCAACCTCTCTTTCCTTCTTCAAAATTCCTATATATACAAACTTCTGAACATTTGAATTTCAATCGTTCCTGAAATTTTTGGTTACAAAATGAGAAGTTCAAGCATTTCGCTTCTTTTCCTTTGTCATCTTTCATGCAGGTGGAACACTTTCTTTTCTTTACTCTTCGGGTTCTAAAAATAGAACAGGTAGACACTTATCATTATTTGGTACTGGGAACCTGTCCTTTCGCCTTCTTGTTGCAAGTGACGCACCTCTCCACCAACTGGGCTATCAACCTAGAAGGCTTTGCTTAGTGGTTTGCCTCAAAAGTGTAACGATCCTTCGCTAACTGTGGCAACCTTCCTCCCACTTGTTGGTCTTTGGGGATGATAGAACATAACTGTATACTTGGTTTTATTAACCATTTATCCACTTGGACGATGTCAGTCTGGCTGATTTGTGATATTTTATCCCACTCTTTTTCCTCGTTCTCCTTCATATTTAGCAGGTGCTTGGCTGTATCAATCTGGCCCAGTGTCCCAGTGCTGCTTTCATTATCGAGACTCAACAAACTCTCATCTATCAAGCTGAAGGTTTCTTCATAAGAGTTTCTTACCTCTTTAGCACGTTCTTCACTCTCTAATATGTTTCGCTCCCACGCCTTTAGCAAGATGTTACCTCTGGTCTGATCTAGGATGGAGAGTTTGGAACTACTTCCCATTTCATTTTTCTTCATGGCTATGATGGCCTCTTGGAAAGCAACCCGAGCTTCCCCATATTCTCTTTCTCTCAAAGAGATATCTTCCAGCACTTGATCAATGATCTAGCAATGGCTTTGAATGGTTTCCACTTTAGCGAGTAAATCTTGCTGAGCTGCGGACACTCTTTTTCGGATTTCGATAGCTTGGGATTGGAATATCCCGATATCTATCACCTAGCTCTCGGCGAAATTTAACTTTGCTTGTAACTTCCCTATCAATTCTTCTTGTTGGCTTATCTGTGACTGACTGGTCTAGGCCGACAACTGTGTTTGTTCGAGATCAGATTTGAGCCACTCGATTTCTATTTGATCGGCTTATTTGACTAGCTCTAGACCTGTGTTCACCTGATCTCTGACAGTAGCTTCTGTTGTAGCTAGCTTAGCCTCCAAAGTTATGATCAAGAAGTTCTTCTGCTTTAATTTTTCTTTTAGGGATTCGACAGAGTATTGGTTGGTTGTAGAAAAATCCCCCAATGTCCCTGCTATCTGAGTTCTGAATTCCCCCTTTTTCATGGCTTTTCCATCGGCTAGTATTTTGAATTTTTTGGCTACCGTGCCCTCTTCTCAGTAAAGTTCTTTCTTCACAATTACCTTTCTCTTCTTATCAAAGAAAAATTCGTTCGGAGCCAACTCTTCTACAGTAATAGGCATTATTTCTTCACCGAAAATCCATCCATCGTCGGGGATCCCCTTCGTAGACTATAGGGTAGTGACAAAAATGATGGGACTACCGATTTCCTTAGATGATTTCCCCGGGGTAACAACCGAGGCAGGCTTGCTTGGAGAGTTGGGGATCTCGGCTTCCTATTTCGGGTCCCCGGTTTGCTTTTTCTTTTCCTGATTTTCCCCTTGGTTAGGTCCTGAATCTTTGGAGCCCTTGGCTTACGTTTGTTGTACATATACAGTTGGTGAGTTCTTACCCTGTAATATTGGGGGAAGGCAGCTTCGCCGGTGTTATTGAAATTTGAAGAAATTGGCCATCTTCTCGGGCGACAGGGTTTGAATTCGACTTAAGTCCTTGGCATAAGATCTCGTCCCTCAGAAGATGTTTTCATGAGGTGAATGATCATGTTCATATATTTTTAGGCCACAACTCACCATGTGATTACCCATGACCTTGTGTGGGTCGTGTTTCTTAAACTCAATGTGGACCAATTTAATATCCTCTAAGGCCGCAATCTTAGCTTTTGCGTGTCTGAAATCTAATAAAGAACATGTATTCAAATGAATGGGGAAGGACGACCATACCTTCTTCGAAAAACCCTTAAGCTCTTTTCTTATGCCACTGATCACGGTTTGTATGGCGATTTCGCGACATACCAGCCTATCCGACATAAATAGTGGTAGAGCATATGGGGGCACAAAGGTGGCGAAAACCCTGATGTATGAAAATTTTGCTTCTACATACCAGTCAGCCACACTACTCAAGTTGGTGGCAATGCTATCTGAAATCCTGGGCGGTGGGTTACCGAAGATGGAGACATGCATCGGTACCATTACCGAATTGAAAATATTGTATATGAATTATGTGGCCTTATCCTCCCAAAGTTTTGAGTGATAGACATGGATAGGCTCAGCATCAGATGCAGTCCCGCTCCAACTCATTAGAGGGAAAAGCGTCATGAAACAAAAAACATCCATGATGTAGGCAGACATGAAAAATGAGGTGTCCTTCCAATTCGCCTTTTTCACTCGATATTCAATAATATGACTGGTTAGACTGTCTGACAACAGTTTGGCCCAGTCGAAGGAAAAACCTTCAGCGAATGTGTGAATTAGAGGCACCCACGAGAGGTAAAAGTGTGCGGTGTCCTCCCTCCCATACAACCTACAGGTCATCATTGCTATATTCCTGAATTGTGGTTCTAAGGGAGGGATTGAATAAACGCCATTACCATCTGCATTGAATTTTGTGGGGTGCAAGACCCAATCTTTGATCAGATCAGACAAGTTTTTTCCATATTACTAACATTCCTTCCGCTTGAAATATTCCAGAAACTTAGCATTGTACAGGAATTTTGGCGTGGGTGATAGTTGATACATTGCCTGCAAATGTTTAGGTCGAAAAGTCCCAATTGTCACCTGTTGCTCGCTGATAATAGTCCTGGTCGGGATATCCACATGGTCTAGGGTCCATCTGATCATATCATAATAGGGAAGGAGTCGTGGCCTTGCTGCTATTTTGTGAATCTCCGCTTGAACGACGATTTTGTATTTGATGGCCAAATCATCCTTCTTATTATCGCTGGAATCATCTGAACAATCCACCAGTTCGAACTGAAGAATGTCGGAGACGTATGACCAGGTTTTGACGGTATCAATACTTCGGGGTGAAGTATCAAAAACAGTATCTGAGCCTTGCCCTGAACTCTCAACAATCGCCTTGGATGCTTTTCATGGAGCCATGATAGAGGACTCTATACTCAGCTCTCCTGTTGTAAAGATGTAGATATAGACAAAAGTTAAACTGATGAAAAAGCTTCTTTGTGCAAAATAGAAATGAAATTTGAAATAATGAAAGAAAGAAATCCTTTATCTTAGCCATTTAAAACCCCGGTGTACTTGTGAACAGAACGGTCAAATCGTTTTAATGAAAAATTTAGCAGTGAAAGAAATATCCTTATCTATCACTTCACCGTATCTCAAATAAATGCCATAACTTTTTGACAAGTCGCAACATAAAGTAGCACAAATACATTTAAACTTACTCCATAGACGGTGCGTATTAAATTTGTATTAATACATTTATCGATCTGGCATAGCTCCTTTAATTAGGTTTTTTTTTAGTCTTTAGTATCATTTTTTGACGTTCTTCGTATCGGGAGAAATCACCCCTTCCCTTTGAGCCCCCAAAACCCAAAATCGCGATGATGCGATTTAGTTTAAAAAATGTAATCTACATTAAGTGCTTAAAGAATATTGCGACTTTGTGACTCAGGGCTACGAAGGTATAGTTCTTTGGAAGAGCGATTGTCGAGTCACGAAACCCCAACAATGTTTGACTATGGTTTAAAGCGACTTACCCCTGACACTAACCTGGGTGACTTTTGAAGTCATCTTGCGACCTCGCATATCGGAGTTTGGAAACCTTGCAACTTGTAACTCGTGAAACGTGAAAGTGTGAGGTAAAGAAAAGAGATAGACTTTCTTAATGCTTAGGCGATGATGATTTAGGACTATAACGGCTATCGCCACTTCGCATGTCGGGGCAAATTTTTGATTGCAAGAATTATAATTAAACCATTTGTAAAAGGCGGCTCCAACATAGGCTCCAACTAGGGATCCTGTCTTTTTGCGAAATGGGAAGAACAATAGACCACGTGCCTATATTGGGTAAATGGAGTCAAAGGCTTCTTTCTGTGGAACTTGCTTAGGAAGGGGATACAGAGGGAAAAAAAGATTATTTCTTTACTTCTGAAAAGCTTTTCAAAAATCCCATGTGTTGTAAACTCAGTTGCAACCCCATTCATGATCTTCTCCTTCTTGCTACTGAATTTATGTCTTCTTTAAGATGATCAAAACAATCCTAGGAAATCCAACAGATCTTGCGGTTTTTGGCTTGCATCAAACGAAGTAAATTTCATGCTTTTAATCGGGGATCCCTGTTTGAACTTGGGATGCAGATCCAGTTTCGAAAAGGCTGGTAACCAGAGTAGAGTGAAATTTACATATGACAGCCTGACAGATACCTCAAATATTGCTTCACTACCAGTGAGCCTGTTCAGTACCCCGGTGAAGTTATCTGTCCCTTTTTACTGAATTTCCTTTCACCACTTTGAATCATAATTATGCATTTAAATTCTGAGATGAGGGCAATCATTTATGAATTTCCTTTCATCGTCTTCTTGGACTAGATGGGGGAAATCAAATATGAATTTCCTTTCACCATCTGTCTTATATTTTAATTTTTGAACACGAAGTGGGGGCAATTAGTTGTACCAAGTATACCAGGGATGATACCTGTGTAAAATTTGCAGTGGAGGTCTGTCAACTTTCTTTGATTACCTCGGACCAACCTTCTCTTAACTTTCAAAGCACCTTAGCCCACAGGGAAAATGGGAAAGATTATTTCCAGGGGAATTCCTTCGAGCAAGCCTCAATCCTTAGAAAACTGTTAAGAAACCTAGGAGAGTCAGGATTAGCCTACGCATAACTTTGTTTAGTCAGTGAGTGAGGAGTTATGAGGACTGGCTTACCTTTTAAGATTTGTTTTCCAGCTTCCAAAGCTAAAACGTAATCTCTTCTCCCTCTGTGGGAAACCCAGAAAGATGCTTGATTTTTTAAGAAGGCAAAACCGAGGGTAGAAAGGGGCGATGGAGAAAGACCTAGAAATCAAAAAACAGGGGTCATGGATTAAACCCAACTCTTGGAACCCTTTCTCGGAGACGCTTTACTCTCTCTGCTTATTTTAATTACCTCTTATCTTTATATAGGTGAAGCTCTTAGGACCCAGAGTAAGAAATTGTTCTTTTAATGATATATCACACTTACGAGACCATCACAACACTTTAGAGACCTTCGTTTGAAAAATAGACTTCTCTGGAATTTGCACCTTTGCCTTACCATTTTCGTTCTCTTTTGAAATAACGGAAAATATTTTCTATCACCTGTTTTCAACGAATTTAACTTCCGATATATGACAATCTATTTTCTCCTTTCGCTTGTTTGGGCTGCAAGTCGAGATCCTGTAAGGGAACAACCAAAGAGTATCAGGGCTTTAAAAGAACTGAATGCATTGAAAATTTTGTATCCCTACTTCTAGAAAAACCTTGACCTATTTTATTTTTTATGAAAGTAGACTTACCAAAGAAAATTATGAAATAAAAAAAAGGAAAAAACAAACCGGTATATACAGTGGGAATTTTGGAAACCAATTATTGCATATAGTGTTTTAAATAACGCCCGTTGATAGGGGCGTTGAGAATTTTACCATCCAAATTCTCTAACAGAAATGAATTTTTTCCTTTAGGAGCTGTAACCTTGAACGGTCCATACCAGATGTGATCGAATTTACCATGTTTTGCTGAGTCTTCCTTCCTAGCATCCGATTTTTAAACCAAATATCCAGGGAGAAATTATTTGTCTTTGGCCTTACGATCGAATAGAGATTTCATGTTGTCCTGGTATTTCTGCAACCTTTCATCCACTTCGGCCCTGTACTGTTGGACTTCAATAAGCTGGTTTATTTTTCTTGTGACATGATTTGGTTCTTCTTTCTCATCTTGCCAAAGTTTCATTACGAGAAGCGCTAGATTTATAGGTAATACTACGTCGGTCTCGTACACCATTTGGAAAGGAGAAGTGCCGATAGACTTTTTTGTGCCTATACAATTTGCCCACAAAGCATATTTCAAATGCACATGCCAAGATTTTTCATTTTCGCTCAACACTTTCTTAATTATATTTATTAGGCTCTTGTTTGAAGACTCAACCAACCCATTTCCCTGATGGTAATATTTCATGGAATGACCAAGCATGATATTGTACTTTTGGAAAAAATTGACCATAGCCATAGATTTAAAGGCCTGGGCATTATCTGTGACTATCTTTCGGGGGCAGTTGAATGTAGACAAAATGTTCTCTTCTAAGAAATATATTACCACCGAATCTATAGCCCTTCTAGTTGGAATAGCCTCCACCCATTTGGTGATTAATTTCGCATATAAAATCTAATCCACATTGCTGAAAAGGGGCTTCCATTTTGACCGGAACCAATGGCATCGCTAGGAGTTTATGCTTGTCTGGGAACAATTGGCAAGGGTTGCATGCTTGGACCTTGGCGTTGACGTCTGAGAAACGTTTGGGCCAATAATATCCTGCCCTCAGGATCTTATAAGCTGTTTCCCTCCAGACATGATGTCTTCCACACACTCCTTCGTGAAATTGGCTTATGACCTTGTCTGTTTCTAATTCAACCAAACAAACCAGCATGAAGCCAAGTGGGTCCTTCCAATAAAATTGGATTTCGGATATACAGTACTTGACCGCATGCATCTTCAGCGTTTTGGCTTCAGATGGGGGTAAGTCACTCTGGCACTTCAAGGTCAACAGGTAGGACACTATGTCTTTGTACCAATCTGATGAAGCAGACTTCTCTTCGATTTTGATTTCAGTTATTTGTTCATCGAGCTCGTTCATGTCCACACACTCTTCACCTCCCCGTAGGCCGTTTATTCCAGGAGATCTGAAATTTGATTCAGCTAAGAGTTTAGCCAAACCTTGTCCCTTTACTAGTCTCGTTGGTTTTATCTGCAGGTTGAATTCTTGAATTTTGGCAAGCCACCGTTCTCTTTTGCCATCACTATCAGACTAAACCAAAATGTCTTTTACAGAGCTGGTGGGTACGTACGCAATTACCTTGGAATGAAACACGTAGGTTCTGAAAGCCTTTAATGAATTCACCATAGCATATGCTTGTTTTTCCATTATATCATATCCGAGTTCAACGTCTCTAAGACTTTTGCTAAAAAAGGCTATCGGTTTCTCGAATCCTTCTTCATTTTTCTGGAGGAGTACCGCGGCAAGTGTGTGTTCGGAGGTGAACGAGAAAATAAGAAAATCCTTTAGATAATCAGGGCTTGCCAGTATGGGTTCCTCGCTTATAACCTTCTTGATGCATGCAAACGATGCTTTGGCTTCTGCTTTCCATTTCACTTCGTTGTTTTTCTTTAGCATATATGTGATCAACTTCACGATTTCAGAAAAGTTTGGGATAAATCTCCTCAAAAAAATTATTTTTCCTAAGAATGACTGAATCTCTTTTACATTCCTAGGGATATTTATTGTGTCTATAGCTTCAACTCTTTTAGGATCAATTTTAATTCCATCTCGAGACAGAATATGGCCCAAGTGTTTACCTTCTTGCATAGCAAAGTGAGACTTTTTGGGGTTTAAAGACAAACCAAACCTAGGGAATTTCTCAAACGTTTGCTTGAGATGTATCAAATGATCTTCATCAGATTTAGAAAAAACAGTTAGATCATCAAGATAGATAACCAAAAATTTGTCCCTTTTGCCAATGAAAGCGATAACCATAGATCATTGGAAAGTAGCACTTGTATTCATTAAACTAGAAGGCATCTTTTCATACATAAATGTACCCCAAGGGGTGGTGAAGGTTGTTTTTTCTTTATCGTGTTCGTTGACGGCAATTTGATTATACCCGAAAAACCCGTCAATCATCGACATCCTATTTTCCCCAACTACTTTTTCTAAAATGTGATCCATTTTGGGTAGAGGATAATTGTCTTTGAGGGAGGACTTATTTAGATTTCTAAAATCAACACACAATCTAATTTCCCCACTTTTCTTTCTAATCGGGACCAAGTTTTCTACCCAATTGGAGTATCTCAGTGGTACAATTATTTTTTCATCCAGGAGCTTTTTGACTTCCCTTTCGACCACGGGCAATAAAATAGGATTGATTTGTCTAAGTTTTTGTCTAAAGGGTTTGACACCAGGCTTCAGGGGTATCTTATGTTCAATCACAGTGGTGTCATAAGTTCTCAACTCTTCATATGACCACACGAAAATGTCTTTGTACCACCTTAGTAAGTCTTTATACTTTCGTTTTACCTTGGGAGGGAGGTACCTTGATATTTTTACTATCCTAGACTCCTCTTTGGTCCCTATGTTGCAGTATTCAACCTCTTCTGGTTGGGGTTACAAAGCAGATTTTAAGGGCATATCATTTTGGTCGAAAAGTCTCTCCAGAGGGATGAGTCCCTTCAAAATCTGATTGTTCTTTAAAACCAACATGCGATGATTAAAAAATTTCTCTCGGAACTCCTGAGGCTCCTCTCCCTCTTGCATGATCCAAGCATGATCGTTTTGGTTCTCCTGGTCAATGTGGGTTTTAGAGAAATCACCCACCATTTCCAGGAACTTTTTGATCTATTCATCATCCTCAAAGACCTGCTAGTGTTGTATGTTATTTGGTATGGATGGTTTATGCCTTACCTCTATGTGGTATTTTAATTTGAAAGCGGTAGGGGGTACGAAAGTTGAAGCTACTTTGGCTAACGAATCATCTTGCAGGTTTTCGACGCGTGGGATGAAATGAACATTTACCGATGAAAATAAGTTTTCCATTAAATCCCAGGCGCAATTCCTATAGGATCTCAATCTTGGGTGTTTGGCCTGGTATTGTTGGTTTATCTGTTTCACTATCAACTCTGCATCTTAGTATACTTCCAGGTTCTTTATGTTCATCTTCCTGGCAGCTTCCAACCCTAAGACTAAGGCCTCATACTCACATACGTTATTGGTACAATTTAAATCCCACTGAATCCTGTAAGAGAAAGGAATAACAAATTCATTTTAAGGTGCTACAAATAGTACTCCTACACCTGCTCCTTCATATGACATGGAACCATTAAAAACATTTTTCCAAATTCCAGTGCTATACAAATTTTCGTCTGTCTTTCCTGATTCATTTTCATCTATGTAATTCTCTTCTGTACAGCTATTTACACCATCATCAAAAGACAAAATACAATTTCCTAGATCTTGATTGGCAACATAAACAGGAAAATTGTTAGGAGTCTGCGGGTCGCTCACTGTGTATGCTAGCCTAGTTTCCCTGTAGAGCCAAGTAAATTGTCCACCAAACACAGGAATCGTAGCGTAGGTCATGTCTAGTTGAAGAGACCTCCCAAGTTTAGCTCCCCACGACCTAGATATTAGTAAACCATACTTCGGAGGTATATTGGCGATAACTACATCCATCAGGATTCTTTTCACCGAGACCTATGCAAGGGTGACTACTAAATATTTTATCATACCCATGCACTTAAATTTTCTTGAATTGAAAGAGTAGAGATCTCCATAAGGCTTGGTGATATCGAGGCCTAGTCTATCCATAATAGACTTGGGCATCACATTATGCGAGGCCCCAGAGTCTAGCATGTAGTTATGTAGCAGTCAATCATGCACATTCAGGGTAATATAGAAGGGGGAGACCTTGTCTCTGACACCCTCAAAATGTGGACCAAAAGTGATATTAGGCTTATCATCTTCCAAGTTTATCACGTCAGAGTGACTTTCTAGATCTGAAAAACCTATCATTTTGGTTATCTGCTTTCGATACAAAGGATTTTTCGCTAATTCGACCAAGGGGATCGGTATTTTGATCTTATTTATCTCATTTTCAAGGCTGAAACCTCCACTACCTTTGTCTTTTCTCTGGTTGAAACCTTGAACTCCTTATTTTCTAACTTATTTGTTTGTGCTAATTTATTTCTCGTGAGTTTATCTACCGACATATGTGTTTCAACTGTCTTAGTTTATTTCACTTGGGTCTTAGCCTCCTTTACTTTGGGATTTAGCGAATCTACCTCTCTTACTTTGCTAGTAGGTATCTCGGTCTCTTTTGGGATGGGCTCATATATTTCTCCTTTGGGGAGAATTTTCTTGGGTTGAGGAATTGACGCAGGTTTGTTTTTAGGCCTTAGGTTGTACCTAGGTTGGACCTCCACCAGTATATAATCGGTGATTTCTTGATCAACAGAAACATCAATGTTGTTTATGTCAACCTCTTTATTTGACAGTTGCAGTGTGTTTAAGGACTTCTCGTAGTCTTCCTTAGTTAAGTAGGGCTGTGTGAAATCATCACTCAAATTTGTCACATCTTCATCCAGGTCCTCGAAATCTTGCAGGTCGTTTCCTCCTATAAAATTTACATTTTTTAAAGGAGTTTGATTTTTTTGGTCTGCATTTTTAATTTGTCTCTGTTGATTTTGAGGATTGGGGTTTCTTCTGAATTCCCTCTTCATGAAAGGATCTACCTTAGATTGATCTAGTTCCATTCTAGAAATCTTATTTGATAACTCTTTGATTATCCTAGCCATATCATCGATTTTATCATCTGAGGATCTACTAGGCCCTGAGGGTCCCGCTTGTTCCCTAAAATGTTTGGTTTCTCAGTTTCCCATTTCTACCTTTGTTTTCAATTTGTTAGAAGCCATCATGTTATATTCTATCTCTACGGCATCATATTGCATTCGGGTTAGAGTAGCCCATCTCATTTCTCTCAAAAGAAGTGTGAAATTAGGTTCGAAGGCTCCCGCAAAGGTTACCTTGGCTACAGGTTGGGATGGTTTAACTTCGACTGGGATCTTATTATATAATTTGTTAAATCTTTGAATGAATTCCATAACAGTTTCCAATTTTTTTTTCTTTAAAGACCCAAACTTGGTCAAATAATACAAATGGTCTTTCCATTCACCCCATTGTCTAAGAAAAGAGTTTTCTAGGGCATCATAGGATAATATCGAACCTGCGGGTAGACTTCGAAACTAGGTTCGTACCTGTCCTTTGAAAGTCTAGACGAACAACCTTGAGTATACGTCTTTGTGTTCGAGACCTAGGATATTTGCGAACTGATCAAAGAAATTTATATGTTCAGTCGCGGTCTAGTACCCTTCCCCTGTAAATTTAGGTAATTTTTTCATGTAGTTTTTAGGAAGGTCGTGAAGAGGGACAGGCAGGACCAGAGGCGCATATCTTGCAACTAATTTAGCAAAAAATCTGGGAGGAGAGGATGACCCTTGGCCCTCCACTCCTCCTCTTGGATCCCCTCCACCTCCCCCTCCTAAAAACCCTCCACCTCATCCTTCGGCACCAGCCATCGATACTACAGGATAGGAAAAAGGTGTGTTATAAAGGGGACTCTGGAACACTAAAAGAGAATCCTTAGCTTCTTCGAGAGATGAGAAAACTGAAGAAAGATGAAAAGGAATGTGAGGGCTTGGTTCCTCATATTTTCAATAGATGTAATCAGGGGAACCCGCGGGCATGGAATCTGAGTATATGGTATACTCTTCAATACTAGGCGGGGTCGTGAAATCTAACTGAAGGGTCAGCGGGATATCGATCGCTGAAAAATTTATTGCGGAATTTTCACCTTTATGTATGTCAGAGGTTGTCGGATGGATTTCACTTTTAACTTCAGTGAGAGCTAAATTTGGGTTGATGGTTTTAGGGGGGAAATTATGTGAAGTTGAAGGTTCAAAAGAACTCTTAGCTTTGGGCTGTGGGTGCTTAAGCTGGTAGATGATAGTGGTCGGCTTAAAGGAACCTTTTGTTTTCAGTATTTTTTCGGGATCAGAAACATGTGTGGTTTGTTTACCATCCGGGTTTTGTCTGGTGTTCCTTCACCTGGAAGCTAGATTACTTAAACATGGAGTCACCAAGTGAATAATGAAAGGTTATCCTTAACAAGGTGTTCACCCTTTGTAAACTATCAAAGGGTAGGAACTAAGAATGTCATTCTCCCAGGGAAAAAGTTTCGTAACTTCGGTCCCCGACAACAACGCCAAAAAGATGTTGTTCCAGAGTCTGTACTTAAAGCTAGAAAGTACAGGGTCTAGGCATCCGAAAGTGGTATGAAAGATCAAAAGGGGGAGGATCAACCTTCGGGAAAGGAAGCTAATGCTGATTTCTAATTTGCCTTTATATCACTTCCCAAAGTTCTTGGATGCTTATATCCCGTTCAATGGCGGCCCATGAACGTTCTAGTTCTACCCAGGTGGTGGTTGTTTTAAGTATGGTGTCGAAAAGGTTCAGAGCGATGGTGGTTTGATCCAACAAGATGGGTTCAATATTGGGTTGTCTGGCAATGGGAACAGTCATAGAGGAATAGGGAAAGTTAAAGGAAAGTTCGAGGTTTAGGATGCTACCTCAAATTTTGGATCGTAAAAAGAGTACTCTCGAATCGGAAATCACAGATAGAATGCAAACCAAAGGCCTTTTCCCGTAACTGAGTTAATTTTTAATAAATCATGTGAGAAATGTGAGAAAAACTTAATCTGTCTATAATGTGAGGCTCCTATCAAGGGAGAATCTCACCTTGTAATCAGAAGAAGAAAAAGACAAGAAGAAATCTGATGAAGCATAAAATATAAAGATCTAAAAAAATTCACAGGTCTTGTACCTGCTGATAGCCGATATAGAGGAAAAAATACAAACGATTAGACGTCTAAAAGTTGATCACCACGGTAGAGGTTATACTAAATTTCAGTGAAGCATTCATCAGACATATATATGCGAAATGAAATTGAATATAAGATAAAAGAGGAAACAAACTCATAAGTCAGTCTTGACAAAATCAGGAATCTTCAGATTGCTTTGTATTAATTTTCAAACAAAAAAGTCTCTATTACAATCGGCCAAAAAAGGTCCAGCCTCTCTTTCCTTCTTCAAAATGCCTATATATACAAACTTCTGAACATTTGAATTTCAATCATTCTCAAAATTTTCGGTTACTAAATGAGAAGTTCAAGCGTTTCACTTCTTTGCCTTTGTGATATTTCATACGGGTGGAGCACCTTCTTTTCTTTACTCTTCATGTTCTAAAAATAGAATAGGTAGACACTTGTCATTATTTGGTACCAAGAACCTGTCCTTTCACCTTCTTGGTGCAAGTGACGCACCTCTCCACCAACTCGTCTATCAACCTAGAAGGCTCTGCTTGGTGGTTTGCCTCAAAAGTGTAACGATCCTTCGCTAACTGTGGCAACCTTCCTCCCACTTGTTGGTCTTCGGCGATGATAGAACATAACTGTATACTTGGTTTTATTAACCATTTATCCACTTGGACAATGTCAGTCTAACTGATCTGTGATGTTTCAACCCTCTCTTTTTCCTCGTTCTCCTTGATATTTAGTAGGTTCTTGGGTATATTGATTTGGCCCAGTGTCCCAGTGTTGCTTTCATTATCGAGACTCAATAAACTCTCATCTATCAATCTAAAGGTTTCTTCACAAGAGTTTCTTACCTCTTTAGCGCGTTCTCTTCTCTCTGATATGTTTCGCACCCACGCCTTCAGCAAGATGTTAGCTTTGGTCTGCTATGGGATGGAGAGCTTAGAACTACTACCCATTTCCTTTTTCGTCGTGGCTATGACATCCTCTTGGAAAGCGACCCGAGCTACCCCAACTTCTCTTTCTCTGAAATAGATGTCTTCCAACACTTGATGAATGATTTGGTAGTGATTTTGAATGGTTTCCACTTTAGCGAGTAAATATTGCTAAGTTGTTGACACTCTTTTTCGAAGTTCAATAGCTTAGGATTGGAATATCCCGATACCTATCACCTAGATCTCGATGAAATTTAACTTTTCCTGTAACTGCCCAATCAATTCTTTTTGCTGGCTTATCTATGAATGACTGGTCTGGGCCGACGGCTGTGTTTGTTCGAGATCAGATTTGAGCCGCTCAATTTCTTTTTGATCGACTGCTCTGACTAACCCTAGACCTGTGTTCACCTGATCTCTGACAATAGCTTATGTTGTAGCTAGCTTAGCCTCCAAATTTTTGATCAAGCAGTTATTCCACTTTAATTGTTCTTTTAGGGATCCGACAAAGTATTGGTTGGTTGTAGCAAAATCCCCCAACGTCCCTGCTATCTAAGTTGCAAATTCCCCCTTTTTCATGGTTTTTCCATCGGCTAGTATTTTGAATTTTTTGGCTACCGTGCCTACTTCTCGATAAATCTCTTGCTTCACAACGGCCTTTCTCTTCTTATCGAAGAAAAATTCATTCGGAGGAAACTCTTCTATAGTAATAGGCATTAGTTCTTCGCCGAAAATCCATCCCTCGCCGAGGAACCCCTTCATGGACTGTAGGGGAGTGACAGAAATGATGGGACTGCTAATTTCCTTGGATGATTTCCCTGGGGTAACAACCAAGACTGGCTTGCTTGGAGAGTTGGGGATCTCATCTTCCTGTTTCGGGTCCCCAGTTTGCTTTTTCTTTTCCTGATTTTCCCCTTGGTCAAGTCCTGAATCTTTGGAGCCCTTGGCTTCCATTTGTTGTACATTTGCATTCGGTGAGTTCTTATACTGTAAGATTGGGGGAATGCGGCTTCGTTGGTGTTCTTGAAATTTGAAGAAAACGACCATCTCCTCGAGAAACAGGGTTTGAATCTGACTTAGGACCTCAGCATAAGATATTTCCCCTCGAAATATGTCATCATGAGGCGAATGCTCATGTTCATATCTTTTTAGGCCATAACTCACCATGTGATTACCCACGACCTTGTGTGGGTTGTGTTTCTTAAACTCAATGTGGACCAATTTAATATCCTCCAAGGCCCCTGCCTCAGCTTTTGCATGTCCGAAATCTAATAAAGAATATGTATTCAAATGAATGGGGAAGGGCGGCCATACCTTCTTAAAAAAACCTTTAAGCTCTTTGCTTATGCCACCGATCACAATTTTCCTGGCAATTTCACGACATACCAGCCTATCTGGGATAAATAGTGGTAGATCATACGGGGGCACAGAGGCGCCGAAAACCCTGATGTATGAAAATTCTGCTTCTACATACCAGTCAGCCACACTACTCAAGTTGGTGGTGATGTTATCTGAAATCCTTGGTTGTGGGTTACTGAAGATGGAGACATGCATCGATACCATTACCCAATTGAAAATCTCGTATATGAATTATGTGGCCTTATCCTCCCAAAGTTTTGAGTGATAGACATGGATAGGCTCAGCATCAGATGGAGTCTAGCTCCAGCTCATTAGAGGGAAAGGCGTCATGAAACATATAGCGTCCATGATGTAGGCGGACATGAAAAATGAGCTGGCTTTCCCATTCACCTTCTGCATTCGATATTCAGTAATCCGACTAGTTAGACTCTCTAACAATAGTTTGGACCAGTTGAAGGAAAAACCTTCAGCGACTTTGTGAATCAGAGGCACCCACAGGAGGTAAAAGTATGTGGTGTCCTCCATCACGAACAACCTACAGGTCATCATTTCTATATACCTGAATTGCGGTTCTAAGGAAGAGATTGAATAAACTCCATTACCATCCGCCCTGAATTTTGCGGGGTGCGAGATCTAATCTTTGATAAGGTCAAACAAGTTTCTGCCATATTGTTGGCATTCCTTCCGCTTGAAATATTCCAGAAAATCAGCATTATACACGAAGTTTGGCGTGGGTGACAGTTGATACATTGCCTGCAAATGTTCAGGTCGAAAAGTCCCAATCATCACCTGCTACTCGCTAATAATAGTCCTAGTCGGGATATCCACATGGTCTAGTGCCCATCAGATCATATCATAATAGGGAAGGAGCCGTGGCCTTGCTTCTATTTTGTGCATCTCTTCTTGAATGACAATTTTGTATTTTGTGGCCAAATCATCCTTCTCGTTATCATTGGAATCATTTGAACAATCCACCAATTCGGACTGAAGAATGTCGGAGACGTATGACCAGGTTTTGATGGTATCAATACTTTGGGGTGAAGTATTGGAAAGAGTATCTGAGCCTTGCCCTGAACTCTCAGCAATCGCCTTGGATGCTTTTCGTGGAGCCATGATAGAGGACTCTGTACTCATCTCTCCTATAGTAAATATGTAGATACAGACAAAATCTAGCCTGATGAAAAAGCTTCTTTGTGCAAAATAGAAATGAAATTTGAAATAATGAAAGAAAGAACTCCTTTATATTAGCCATTTAAAACCCCAGTGTCCTTGTGAACAGAACGGTCAAATTGTTTTAATGAAAGATTTAGAAATAAAATCAATATCCTTATCTGTCACTTCGTCGTATCTCAAATAAATGCCATAACTTTTTGACGAGTCGCAACATAAATTAGCACAATTACATTTAAATTTACTCCGTAGACGGTGTGTGTTAAATTTGTATTAATGCATTTATTGATTTGTCTTATGTCCTTTAATTAGGTTTTTTTTTAGTCTTTAATCTCCTTTTTTGGTATTCGTCGTATCGAGAGAAATCACCCCTTCCCTTTGATCCCCCAAAACCTGAAATCGCGATGATGCGATTTAGTTTGAAAAATGTAATCTGCATTAAGTGCTTAAAGAATATCGCGACTTCGCAACTCGGGGCTATGAAGGTATAGTTCTTTGGAAGAGCGATTGTTGAGTCGCAAAACCCTGACAATGTTTGACTATGGTTTAAAGTGACTTACCCCCAACACTAACCCGGGTGACTTTTGAAGCCATCTCGCGACTTCGCATATCGGAGTTTGGAAACGTTGCAACTTGTAACTCCCGAAGTGCGAAAGAGAAAGGTAAATAAAAGAGATAGACTTGCTTAATTGTTAGGCGATGATGATTTAGGACTATAACGACTATCGCCACTTCACATGTCAGGAAATTGTTTTATTGCAAGAATTATATTTCAACCATTTGTAAAAGGCGGCTCCAACAGGTGTTTTGAATTGTACATGCGTAGGATATGTACGATCATCTAATTGACGACCTCAGTTTGGCCATCTGTCTGGGGGTTGAAGGCAATGGATTTAGTGATCTTGGTATCCAGTAGTGACCAGAATGTGTTGACAAACTATCTGTCATGGTCTGAGATAATGGTTTGTTGGATCCCAAAATTTACCCATACTCCTTCAAAGAAGATCTTGGTAGTGGCTTATGTTGTGATGTTCTTCTTCCAGGTGTCTAGAATCGCCATCTTGGAAAAGTGATCAAAAACCACAAAAACAAATTCATTTCCCCTATTGGTGGACAAGAGGTCTGACATGTATCCCATTGAGATGTATTTTCACTGCTTGTTAGGAGTAGATAGAGGGGTGTATATGAATTTTTCTTTATGGTCGGTTTGGCAGTAACATAGGCAGTGAAGGACCTGATATACTTGTCGACATCCTATCAAAGTTTCGGCCACTAGAAATGTTTCTGTAGCACTACCACTGTCTTTTTGACGCCAAAGTGTCCTTCCACCCGACTGTACTGAGCTTCCCAAATCAGCTTCACGTGCTCGATTGATGGAACACATAGATGGCCTAGACGACACAACAACCCATCATGAATATGGAAATTAGAAACCACTGAGTTGATGCCCAACATTTGGTTGGTGGTGGAGAATTCAACGTTTTTCTCATAGAGGTGGGGCCATCTGGATGTCTCGTGGTCGCAAGAGTCTAGTACCATGGTGAGTGTCACGACTGGAGGTTAGATGAGGAAATCACGAAATCGATTGATACTTCATATTTTATACTTGGTTTTGAGGTGGAATTGTTGTAAGTCTGTGGACCACTTCTGATGGCAGTCATTCTGCAATTTTCCTTGGGTCTGCATGAACTATAATGGCTTGTGATCGGTGTGGATGACTGTCTCCTTATCAAGAATGTAATGTCTCCACTAGTGACAGGCTTGCATAATGGATTAAATTTATTTGTCATAATTAGGGTACTTATGGACATCATTTGATAGTGTCTCACTATGATATGACACAGGGTGGCCATGATGAGTGAGAACAACACCCACAACATAGTCTAAAGAATTTGTCTCGATCTCAAAGGGATGTTGCAGGTCCAGTAATGAAAGTAATGGGGATAGGCACAAACGATTCTTCAAGTCATCAAAGGATTTTTTTTGGGATAGGCCCCACACAAAGTTTTTCTTACCACCACCCCTGGTTACTTGGCTGAGGGCCCATGCAATATGAGAGAATCCCAACACGAACCTGTGATAGAAGTTGGTGAGTCCCAAGAAGATCTGAAGTTTAGTGAGTGTAGTTGGGGTTGGTCAGTCATAGATGACCTGGATATTCGTTGGATCCACATGCACACCATGTCAATCAAAGATGTATCCTAAGTAATGGACCCTGTCCATGTCGAAGGAGCATTTTTCCAAGTTTGCATATAGTTTGTGTTGTCACAGGGTGTGCAAAACCTATTGAATATGTTGCAAGTGTTTTTCCCAAGTCTTGATGTAGATGAGGATGTCATCTATATACACCACTAGAAAATTATTGGTTAAATTTCGTAGGATATCTTCCATCATCCTCATAAAATTTGTTGGAATATTTGTCAAGCCAAGGGGCATGACCAACCATTCAAAGAGACCTTCTTTTGAATTGAAGGTGGTCTTCCATACATATGTTTGTTCTATTGGGACTTGGTGGTAGGAAGACTTCATATCAATCTTACTGAAGTATTTTCCCCCCGTGAGTTGATCAAGGAGGTCATCAATTCGGGGAATTGGGTATCGGTTCAGACTATGATTTTATTTAGGATCTGGTAATCAATGCAGAGTCACCAAGTCCCGTCTTTCTTGTGCACCAACACTATTGGACTCCCACAAGGTGATGAGATGGGATGGATGTTCCCCTTTCTAGTTCTGACTCAGAGTTAGAACCCGCATCTAATTAAGAGGCTTTCACTTTGGGCACCCGTGACTGCTTTGAGCTAGAAATCACCAGTGTTATGCCAAGGGATCTTATGGAAGTCACACCACTTCTGGGTATATTTCTTTGTATTTCCATTGTCCTTCTTTGCTTACTGTTTGGATTAGTTGTCCTGATACTATCCATATTTTCGTTGTCCTTTTTTCTGTGGGTTAGGGCTTCCCTTTCCTGGGTTTTTCTGTGAGGGTTTCCCAGGCCCAAATTGTCGCATCTTTTGTTTGAAATTCTTCTCGATTTTGACGGAATATCGCTAGGCCACGCCCAAGGATGAGATGTCTAGAAATTCCATTTTAGTATGTATTTATCTATGCAGAGCACCATGATACTTGAGCACCAGATGTCGCTCTAAATATTTGATACCCATTTTGGTGTGAAAGCTATGGAAGATATTTGTGAACTCTGGCACTGCTTGGTCTCTTTCTTGCCGCAGTGTGGTCCATTTGGTAAACAAGTCGTCATAACTTCCAATAGGGTAGTATTGTTTCTTAATAACATCCTTGAAGGATTCCCAGGTGGTAATGACTATAAATAATGAGTATTCCTCTATTTTCATTTTCTCACAGAACATTTCCCACCAATATTTGACATGGGCAACGACTTTGAGGAGTGCAAGACTAATATTTTCTCTATTCGAAAAGTTCTAGAAAAACAAATACCCTTCTAGTAGATTCAAGCACTTTTCTACAGCATCTGTGTCTATCTAACCTTCGAGTATAGGAATATCGAAGTTTATTTGTACTTTGGATGGGGTGACGCCTCCTCTCAAGGAAGATGAGTCACATGTTCATAGTTGTTGAAGGATTTGTGCAAAATTATCCATCATCTCGTTCCTTTGTTGCATGAGGGATTCCTCAAGAAAAATTTTGAAAGGATCTCTTGTCTCGTCATATTTATTTTCTCCTTCCATGAGAGGTTGCTTGGGTGTGCAAGATATTTTTTCCTCAAGAAAAACAAGCTCGAGACCCAATTATTTGTACCCTGATCTCGTTGGGGACACACATTAAGACGACAAGGAGCAAACCGCTCTGATAACACTGATATGGATTTTATCAGAAGAACGAAATGAATGAAAATTATTAAAAGATTCTTAACACAGAATAACAGAGATATGGTAAAATTGGTTTTCTATTCAATAAGGAAATAAGTTGAAACTGTAAAATGCGGTGAAAAACAAGCTTGCTGGAATGGTGGCAGCTTATATCTGAGAAGAGATGTGATGGTTGTGCTCATTCACAAGAAGATGATTACAATGAGGCTATGAAGGCATTTTTACAATAAACATGAATTTCAAAAACCCTAGACATCCAAAAACCTAACCCTAGGAGATAAAGCGCCAAAAGTCATGTGGGCCCTATTTGGGTAAGTTAGTACATGAACTTCCCAGGGTCGTAACTTTTGCATATGATATTCATTTTAGGTGCACGATAGCCCGTTGGAAAGGTATAATTGAGAAGAATGATTTTTTAGAAGCCCAAGTTAGTGCCTTAAGAAGTATTCGAGGCCCCAAATCCCCAAAAAATGTCGTTTAGGGCCTCAAAACGTCCCTGGAAGTGTGGAACCTAAAAAACAGTTGAAAAACTGCCAAGGTGGAAAACTGTTTTTCAAGCCAGTTGAATAGTTGGGTGGCCACCAATATACATCGAGATCACCTATATAAACCATATTTACACAAATGATGAAATCAAACCTGTTAGGAATCACCAAAGAAGAATGAATCCAACCTTAAAGAACATAGTGAAAGAAGAGCTCCAAAAACTCCTACATATCAATTTTATTTACCCTATTGTAGATAGGAAGTGGGTATCCCCATTAGTTATTGTCCCTAAGAAGAATGGAAAATGGAGGATTTGTTTGGACTTCATAGATATGAACAAGGCTACCTATAGAGATTATTTTCCCTTGCCTTTCATAGACCAGGTCTTAGACACCTTGTCTAGGAAGAGGTACTTTTCTTTCTTATATTGGTTTAGTGGGTATCACCAAATCTAAATTTCCCTTGAATATCAGGAGAAAACTACATTTACTTTTCCATCAGGTACTTATCCTTATAGGTTTATTCCCTTTGATTTGTGAAATTCCCCTTACACCTTTCAAAGGGTTGTCCTAGCTATTTTTTCTAATTTAATCCATGACTGTGTAGAAGTCTATATGGACGATTTTACATTATACGGAGATGACTTCCAACAAGCATTGCAAAATTTGGAGAAAGTATTGATGATGTTTATAGAGACTAATATTCCCCCCAGCCATGAAAAATCTAGAATGATGCTCATTGAAGGGATTGTCTTGGGCCATCATATTTTCGGTAGCAAAATCAAGGTAGATCGTGCCAAAATTGACATTATTTCTCAAATCAGGATCCCTGTCTCACAGAAATAAGTTAGAAGCTTCTTTGGGAAGGATGTATATGATAGAATATTCATTCGAAATTTCATGAACTTGGATGCCCCACTATTCAAATTATTATGAAAAGTGGTTGAATTCCATTGGGATGAACAATGCCAGATTTCTTTTGAAATCTTAAATAAAAATCTTTCTAGTGCCCCTATGTTAAGAGGACCAAATTGGTCTCTTCCCTTTCATATCTGCACTCATGCCTCAGATACTGATTTGGAAGTTGTTATAGGACAAAGAAAATACCAACTTCCCTATGCTATCTACTTTATCAGCAAAAATCTCTCCCCTATTGAAGTAAATTATACTGTCACTAAAAAGGATTTTTTATCATTGGTTCATTCCATTAATAAACTCAAACACTACATAACAGGGTATGAGGTTTTTTTACACACAGAACACTTAGCCATTAGGTTTTTAATGAATAAACCTATGACAAATGCTAGAGTTACTAGATGCCTGCTACTATTGTAAGAATTCAATATTACTATCATTGATAGACCTAGAAAAGATAACCTTGTTGTTTATTTTCTATCTAGACTTATTCATACAATTGATAATGCACCAGTGGATGAACATTTTCCAGATGAAAGTATGTTTTCTATTTCTACTTACATTCCTTGGTATGTAGATGTGGCTAACTAAATTGTAACAAAAAAATTACCTTAGAATATGTCCCCTCAAGAAAAACAGAGATTTATTCATCTGAGTGAAAATTATATGTGGAATTATCATTGTTTATACCGTACAGGACTTGATTTGGTGATCAAAAGATGTGTATGGCAGGACGAGATGTATGAAATATTCAAAGCCTACCATGATGGCCCATGTGGAGGCCATTTTTCTGATAAGAGGACAACATACAAAATACTATAGTCAGGATACTATTGGCCAACTATTTTCATGGGTGCAAAGAAGTATGTGGCAAATTGTGATGATTGTTAGAGGATGGGGAAACCAACTGCAAGTGATGAGATGTCTCTCTAATCTTATGTAGTAATTGAACCTTTTGAGAAATGGCCTTTGGAATTTGTAGGACCTATCAACCCCATGTCTCAAGGAAGAAGATATATATTGGTATGTACAAATTATATGACTAAATGGGTAGAGGCTAAATATTTGTACTCTGCAGATGAGCAATTTGTTGTTTATTTTCAATTTGAAGACATATTTACTTGTTTTGGTGTTCCTAGAGAAACAATGATAGACCAAGGAACGTAATTTACCTCCAATTTGGTCAAATCCATTACTAAACAATATTATATTAGACATAGAAAATACTCACCTTATCAACCACAAGAAAACAGACAAGTTGAATCAACTAATAAGGTGATAGAGGCCATTCTCACCAAGATAGTTTAGTTACACCATAAAGACTAGGTTGATTGGTTTCCTGAGGCCTTATGGGCCTACATAACAACTTGGAGAAATTAAGTAGGTCATACACCTTATGAATTGGTGTATGGGAAGCGGGTGTTACTTCCCATAGAATTTCAAGTAAAAACTTTCAGGACTGCTATGAAATTGGGAATGGATTTGGATGAATCCCATAAATAGAGGATATTGAAGCTGAATGAACTTGATGAAATCAGACAAGATTCTATTCAAAAGACTAAGTTCATTCAAGAACAAAGGACTAAATGGCATCAAAAGTACATCAAGAAGAAATCCTTTCATCCATGTGATTGGGCCCTTCTATATGACAATAGGTTCAAGAATTTCAAGGGTAAATTGTCCACTCGATGGTTGGTATCCTATGAAGTAGAAACAGTTTACGAAAATGGTTCAGTGAAGATAAAAACTATTGATGAAGATCATACCTCCTTTGTTGTAAATGGGAATTGATTTAAATTTTATCATAAGCCTTTGCCTAAAGAGGATTTTATCAAACAAATTATTCAAAATTTTGAAATGCAATTGGTAAGCAAGAGGAGTTCTCCTCCTATTGAACCACCACTATAAGTTTTTGTTTTGTGATTTAATTTAACTTTGTACATATATGTATATAGGTGTGTGTTAGATAGTGATTTTTTATGTTACTAACAAAATCATAAGCTAATTTTGTTCTCATGTAGATAAGCAATAAGGAGGACATCTTCTAGGTGTACGTTTATTCCTTTACCCAACCGTGGTAGATTACTCATGGGAAATAAGCCTAATGGAGTTTTGTTTAAGTTTTTTAGACTCCTAAAAATTGAAAACACCAACGAGCATTATCTGATCTGGGCTCGAGAAAAATCCACATGATAGTATATGGAGTTTTCTTTAAGTTTTTCAGACTCCCAAAAATTGAAAACACTGATGAGCATTAACTGACCTGGGCTCAAGAAAAATACACAAGACAATAGTAGTTAGGTTTTCATTCCAATAAAATGGAAGTAGAAACAGAAGCAGTGGTTAGTATGGTTCGAAAAAGACAAGGTTTATGAACCTCTACAGGGGATGTCCATCTACAATTGTCTTCTTGTTACAGAGCTTGGAGCCCAATCATTGGATATTTTTCCTCATTTTATGATACTTTCGCTACACTTTCAACATCCTGGTATGAGTGTGTTGTTTATAACTTTTTCAACATGGTCATTCAGGAGAAAAAATTCACATACAACATTAATGAGTACCAACATCTACTTCAGCTTGATCCTCAGAGCATGTTTAGACACAAAGAGATGTTGGAAAATTGAGAGGGGGGGTAAATCAGTTGTTACCGTGCTTAAATAGTGATACTTATTTTAAACTCTTTACAGAGAATTCAATGAAAATCACAATAATGCAAGAAGGTAGGAAATAAAATATTCAACATCAATCACACACATGAAATATATAGAGACATATATTTCCTAAGGAAACCCATAAAGGGAAAAACCTATTCTTCTTGATATGATAAGTAATATTTATTTTCTATACATTATCATTCTTATGAGCACCAACTGATTGTGAGGCTACCACCTATGTTTTGCAGGATACAACTTGTTGAGAGCACCAACTCTCTGGTTTATCTAGAACCCATTAGAAGGAAGCACCAATTCCCTGGTTTCTCTAGCACCCACTAGAAGAAAGCACCAAATCCCTAAGTGTTCCAACACCAACTGGATGGAGGCACCAACTTCCAGTAACATAGGCACTGACCTGTATAACAGAGAACAATGGTTCTCCCTTGCACCACCTTGCCACCCTGTTTTCTTTGGATGCAACTAGATGGAAGCTACAACTCCTTGTGTTCAAGAACTGACTTGAAACTTGGAGGAAAACAGTCCTCCTTAACACCCTAAAATATAAATATTTTCCTTCTTTTATTTATCAAAGTGATACAACATTTATCTATGGATTACGAGTCTCATCACTGTTCTACTACACTGTTGTGCTATGCCTGCATCAATGTCTCTTTCTTCACGTCTATTGCACTTTATGTTCTTCTCTCAGATATGAATTTATGCTCCTTGATTATTTTTTTCTTTATGCTTTGTGTCTTCTTTCCATTCTATGCACCACGCCTCTTCTGTGCACTTCATCTCCTACACACAACATGCTTCTACCTGCATGAAAAACACTCAATAGAAACCACACCTCTTCTCTGTTCTGCATCTCTTTCTTATGCCAATTCCTCTCCCAGATCCTACATGCAAATCATCATCTTCTTTGGCGGTTATGATGAGTCTATTCGTCATCAGTGGCTTATCATGAGATTATATTCCTTCTCTGGTAGTGCGAATCTTCATATTCTCTGTCACATTCTTCGATGCTTTTCATATGTCAATCGTGTCTATGATGAGTCTTCATTCCATTGGGAGTTACCTAGAGACTCTTCATCGTCTCTGGCGATCACCCTCCATCTCCTCGAGTTCTCTGGTAGATGCAATCAGTCGTTTTCTAAAGTTACAATCAGTCTGTCTCTTAGCAGTTACTAAGAGAACCTCCATGCGCTCATGTCTTTGGCGCCTTTTTCCCTTTCTGAGAAATCTACATAGTGGGTACTATGTTTTTTGGTTAAGGCCCTTCCTTTCACATGACCATCGGCGGTGACCATATGCCTAACCAACAGTTGTTTCACAATTTTTCATTTCGGGTGATCGACCGCGAGTCACCTCGATTTTACCAACTCGTGAAACTACTAGGTGGAGCCTAGCACGACTAGCTCCTTCCCTTCTCTTCCACTAATGTGATCACTGGCTGTGACCACATCCCTATTCGAAAATGCATTTCATGATTTTGGTGATCTCTGTTGTAAATCCTAGCGACGTGATAGCTCCTCCCTTAACCTTCATCAATGTGACCACTAGCTTTGATCAAGGGCCAAGCAAGAGGGGTGCTTCACGATTTCTCATATTGTGAACTCCTTCTATGAGTTTCCTCAAAACTCCCAACTTGCGAAACTCCTAAATGCTTCATATTAGATCAATGATCAAGATATCTCCCTTTGACAGACAGTTGCGATCATTTCATGACTTTGCATATCGTGAATTCCTACAACTCTCACCTTTGACTTCTCTATCTCGCGATTCAACGAAATAATGATCTCTCACCACGTGTCCTCTAGATCCATTGACCCAGATCATTTCTTGACTTCACATTTCATGGAGTTGGAGGATGGCTATCAATCATTATCTTCTTCATAGTTGTACTGGATCCAATGGTTGTTAGTCCTTCATGCTTCGATCCGAAGGTTGAGGTATAATCTCCTCCTCCTGTTTAGACTCTGATCTGATGGACATTGAGTATTCCAGATTGGTGATCCAACGACCATTGTCGCTCCTCCTCTTGAGCTTTGGCTTCCTCAAATATCTAAGTATTAAAGGAAACGGCCTTTGATCCTTCTGCATTGCTTGATGTATGGGATCATGTTTGCGTGTCTCAGAGCGCTATCTCTCCTGAGCTTTGGAAAAATTTACCCTCGGCCCTGGCGCACACTTGCACTCTGCGTGCAACACTGGACTATCTGCGTGCAAATCTGCACTATCTCTTCTGAGCTTCTTGATCTTGCTCATCTATGTCTTCCCAAAATCCTTCTGGTGCCCACCTAGCACATTCTGCCTTCCTCATCTTCTGGTCTCTCGATATTTGGTTCGCTATTGTTATTTCCTGTAAACATGCCATCGTAGTTGTTTTTCTTTCCATCAATGACAAGCACACTCTGCCTGTAAACATGCCAACAATCTCCCCCTTTGGCATTCATAGCATCCACACCTTTTCTCCCCCTTTTACATTAATGTCAAATAAAACATGCTCCCCTTGAGTTGTTGCATTATTTTTTCAGAGGTATCAGATATTCAACCAACACATACTCCCCCTGACAGGATGGACTCTCTTAGGTTAATAGTGGGGTCACACCCAACTTCTGGTGTAGATACTCAAACTGAGCTTGTGCAATCGGTTTAGTGAAGATATCATCAATCTGATCTTTGGATGGGATATAATGAAAAGAAACCATAGAGTTGGTTACCTGTTCCCTCAAGAAGTGATACTTGATGGGTATATGCTTGGTCTTGGAGTGAAATATAGGATTCTTTGACACACTAATTGCATTGTTATTATGACAACAAATTGGGATCGGTGCAGTATAATTTACCTCCAAGTCTTCAAGGTTCTGAATCATCCACAACACTTGGGTACAACAGGTAGAAACTGCAATGTATTCAACTTCTGTAGTTGATAAGGAAATGGAACCTTTCTTCTTGCTCAACCATGATACAAGGGAATCTCCTAAGAAGAATGCACCTCCACTCGTGATTTTCCTTTCATACATGCAATTAACCCAATCAACATCTGAATAGACTAATAGTTGAAAATTTTGATTCCTAGGATACCATAGACCATAGTTCATTGTTCCTTTTAAATATTTGAATATTCTTTTGATGGATATCAAATGACTATGTTTAGGTGCAGATTGATACCTTCCTACCATTCCAACAACATGCATTATGTCTGGACAAGATGTTATGATGTACACTAGGCTGCCTATCATAGACCTATATGAACTCTGATCAACATCATGCGAGTCATCATCCTTGCTTAACTTGCATCCAGTCACCATGGGAGTGCTCACAGGTGTTGAGTCTTCCATTTGAAAACTATTCAACATTTCTCTTAGATATTTCTCTTGAGAAAGAAATATTCCTTCAGACCTCTGAGTAATTTGTAAACCAATAAAAAATGGAATTTCCCCTATCATAGACATTTCAAATTCATACTTCATGGCAGAAGCAAACCATTGTACCAATGAAGCATTATTGCTTCCGAAGATGATGTCATCTACATAGACCAACACAATGAGAAAATCATTACCCTCCGTCTTGATATATAGGTTGTTTTCAACTGTCCCTCTCTTGAATCCTTTGTCTTGAAGATACTTATCCAGTCTATAATACCAGGAATGAGGAGCTTGTTTCAACCCATATAATTCTTTCTTCAGCTTGTAGACAAAGTCAGGGTTATTTGACAGTTGGAAACCCTCTGTTTGTTCCATATAGACTTATTCTTTCAGATATCCATTTAGAAATGATGACTTGACATCCATTTGATAGAATTTAAACTGTTTATGACAATCATAGGCAAGAAACATTCTAATATCTTCTAATCTTGCTACAGGCGCAAATGTTTCATCAAAATCTAGTCCTTCTATTTGAGCATATCCTTTGCAGACCAATCTAGCCTTATTTCTTACAATATTTCCTTGCTCATTCATCTTATTTTTGTAGACCCATTTTGATCCTATTACATTTTTATCTGTTGGCCTAGGAACGAGTTCCCAAGTGTCATTCTTTTCAATCTGGTCTAGTTCCTCATCCATCGATTTTAACCAATTTACATCTTTACTGGATTCATTAAAGTTCTTGGGTTCCACCATGGATATGAAGGCTATATGTGATTTCTCGATGTCTTTGATTATCCTTCTCCTAGTTTGTACACCTTTGTCTTTCTCACCAATTATCTGACTTGCAGGATGATTCTTTTGAGTAATTATGGAGGAAGGATTTGATGATGTCTGTTGATTTGAGTCTCCCCAAGTATTTGTATCTTCATTTAACTTATAGTCTTATTTTTCTGATTCTTGGACATGTTAATTTCCAACTTTAACAGTGTCCCCTATAGCAGTCTTGATATTTCTCACCTCTCTTACTAGGACTCCTTCATCAACCTTTAAATCAATGCAATCAACTAGTTTATGCAATCTCTTATTAAAGCATCTATATCCTTTAGTATTGGTAGAATATCCTAAGAAGATTCCTTCATCAACCCTATCATCATACTTGCCAAGGTTTTCATTATTATTCTTTATGTAGCACTTACTCCCAAATAATTTGAAGTGTTTGGTTGAAGAAGGTCTTCCATACCACAGTTCATAAGGTGTCTTGTCAGTGTGTGGTATGAGGTGGGATTTGTTAAGAATGTGGACTACTGTGTGTATTTATTCTAACTAGAAGGTTTGACCAATGTTCTTCTCATTCATCATTGACCTGGCCATTTGTTGAACTATTCTCTTTTTCCTCTCAACTACTCCATTTTGTTGTGGAGTTCCTAGGATTGTGTATTCTCTCTTGATCCCATGTTTATCACAAAATTCCTTGAAATCACTTGACACAAATTCTCCTCCTCTGTCTGATCTTACTTCCTTTATCGTGTTGCCTGTATGAGTCTCAGTTAAAGCCTTGAATATTTTAAATTTCTCAAATGCTTCATCTTTTTCTTTGAGAAAAGCAACCCAAGTGAGTCTGGAGTAGTCATCAATGACCAACATAAAGTAGTTTTCCTTCCCAGTGCCTTCCTGTCTTGATGGTCCACATAAATCCATATGAACTAATTGGAGTGGTTTCTCTGTTGAAGTAGATCTCATGGATTTAAACTGTGTCCTTATTATCTTTCCTACTTGGCAGGGTTTACACACAGAATCTTGTGGCTTTAATATTCTTGGAAGATATTTTACTGCCTCAAGATTTTTGAGCTTCATAAAGTGGTCAAAATTTAGATGTCCAAGTCTCCTATGCCATAACCATCTTTCATCATATTTGCTTAGATGACACTCTTAGCTATATTCTTTCAGCACATATACATTATTATCTGTCCTTATGCCTTTAGACACCACTTTTCCTGAGTTTACCAACTTCATCTTACAATCTTTGGAAGTGAACACCACTTCACATACCCTATCACACATTTGACTTACACTGAGAAAATTATGTTTCAACCCATCTACAAGCAGAACATCCTGGGATTTTCCTTTACCATTACTCAAACTCACCATCCCTTTACCCTTGATTTTACCTAGAGCATCACTTCGAAAGGTTACATTTCCTGATTTTCTTTCTCTTAAAGACAAAAACTTACTTTTGTCTCTCGTCATATGTTTGGAGCATCCAGTGTCAATATACCAGGGGTTATTTTGTCTTTGAGATGAAAAAACTAATCCACATTTGTCATTCTCTTTCTTCTTCCAAACCTTGACATTTTCAACAGAGGGATTCAAATCTGGTTCATAGTTCCTTAAGCGACAGTCTGTAGCTTTATGTCCATAGTTATGGAAGGTGTAACATTATGGTTCATTGAATAAAGGAACATAAATATTGTTATGCTCAACCTGTGTCATTTTCCCAGCCATCACATGATTTGCAGTCTATGGTTGTTTGTTAGTTGGTTGTCTCATTCTTTGTTGTGATAGATATCTATTTCTTGAGTGTCTTGATTGCTCATATCTAAATCTTAAAGAACAGTTTACAACTTTGTGACCGAAGTTAGAACAGAAAAAACAATATACATATAAAAATCCTTTGTACCTGGAAAATGGCTTTCTTATTTGAGCAGGCCGATTTCTTCTATTTTGATTATTTCTTTGAGAGGAGGGTGTATTATTTAATTGTTCTACCGATTCAGTTCTGGCACTTTTTCTTTCACTCTTCCTTGGCGGTTGATTATCTTCCTTTGTTTCTCCATATTTGTTGTTGTCAATGAATGTAGATTTGACAAACTTGATGGATTCTTTGTTTCTTGGCTGACCACTATTTGATCCTTCTTCATAACCCAAACCAATTTTCAAATTTGGATACCTTTGTTGATTCATAATGGTGGCTAATCCTTATGAGGCTTTAATGCTTGGAATATTTTGGAGATACAAAGATTTAAACTTCTCCATCTCTTTTATGATTTTTACTACCTCTTCTTCCAAGGCTTCACATATTGCCTTCTTGTCTAATAACTATTCTTTCAGAATGTCCTCCATTTTCTTTGCCTCTTCTAATTCCACTTTTAGCAGGGAAAAGTCTTCATCAGGTTTTTTACTATCTTTCTTGAACTGTATCAGCAATTGTTTTTGTTTTCTCTACTTAAACATGAGTCTGTCAATTTCTTTTAGAGAACTGATCAGTTCTCCTTCCATGTCAACCACAAATTCTTCATCACTAACATCACTTCTTGTGATTTCATTATCATAATCCTCTTTGGCCATAAGAATAAATTCATTAACCTTATCTTCATAATCAGAATTACCATTTGTGTCTCCTGAAGAGTCATCATTGTTTACACATAAAATTTTCTTTTTACCAAATCTCTTGGATTTATACTTATCTTCACCTTCACAGTTTTGGTCCTTCTTCTTGTGTGGAAACTTAGATGCAAAGTGACCTATACTTCCATATTTAAAACATTTGAAGGGAATCTTGCTTTGGTACTTGCCTGATCCTTTCTTTAGTCTTCTCACAAATTTTGCTTCAATTTCATCAAGCTCAGAATCCTCATTCTTATCAGTTTTAAATTATGCTTCTCTAGAGGGTTTATCTTTAATTATCCTCATTTCATATGCAGTCAACATTCCTAGAATTTGATCAAAAGCCAAAGGTTTTAGATCATTAAGTTATTATGTAGTAGATACCTTTGGGTTGAACCTATCTGATAGGGATCTCAAAATTTTCTGAACTAAAGAGTGTTCCTCAATTTTTTCACCAAGTGCTTTCATTGCATTTACTAATTCTTCAACTCTCAAAAATTAATTCCCAAAAGTTTTATCCTCTTTCATATTTAGCTGTTCAAACTATACTCTATAGGTTTGAAGCTTGGGTTCCTTTACCTTCTCATTACCTTCATAACTTCCTATGAGTTTGTCCCACATTTCCTTGGTAGTTTCTAAGTGCATAACTTTTACAAATTTTGCTTTTGCAAGCCCACTCAGAATAGAATTCATAGCCTTAGTGTTGAAGATAAATTCTATCTTGTCATCCTTATTAGCTAGTACAACTGGCTTTACATAACCAGTCTCTACCACATCCTAGACATCTACACCTAAAGCCATTATGTGGGTTCTCATCCTAAGTTTTCATAAGGAAAAGTTTGTTCCATTGAATAGGGAGGCCTTATTGGTTGACGTTCCTTCATGGCTTGACATGTTTAAGATTATTGATATACATTTAGATAAAAGGAACCGAATCTGATACCAATTGTTGGATAACTGAGAGAGGGGGTGAATCATATGTTACTATTCTTAAACAATTATACTTATTTTAAACTCTTTATAGATCATTCAATAACAATCACAATAATGCAATAAGGTAGGCAATAGAATATTCAACATCAATCACACACATGAAATATAAAGAGATAGATATTTCCTAAGAGGGAAACCCATAAAGGGGAAAAAACCTCTTCTTCTTGATATGATAAGTAATCTTCACATTATTTACGTGCATTATCATTCATATGAGAACCAACTCCTTTATTTTCTGTACATTATCATTCTTATGAGAACCAACTCATTGTGAGGCTACCAACTCTGTTTTGAAAGATGCAACTTGTTGATATCACCAACTCTCTAGTTCCTCTAGCACCCACTAGAAGGAAGCATCAACTCCCTGGTTTCTCTCGCACTCACTAGAAGGAAGCACCAACTCCCTAAGTGTTCTAGCACCAACTGGATGGAAGCAAAAACTTCCAGTCACATAGGCACCAACCTGTATAACAGAGAACAATAGTTCTCCCTTGCATCACCCTACCACACTGGTTTCTCTAGCTGCAACCAGATGGAAGCTACAAATCCCTATGTTCAAGCAACCACTTGAAACTCTGAGGACAACAGTCCTCCCTAGCACCTCCCTACCACCCTAAAATCTAAATATTTTATTTCTTCAATTTATCACAGTGATGCAACATTTATCTATGGCTTACCAGTCTCCTCACTATTATGCTACATTGCTTTTCTCTGCCTGCATCAGTGCATATTTCCTCGCGTATGCTATGCTTTATGTTATTCTCTTAGATATGCATTTATTTCATTTCTTATTCTATTCTTTATGCTCTATATCTTCTTTCCATTCTATGAACCATGACTCTCTGTGGGCTTCATGTCCTACACATAGCATGCTTCTACCTGCATGGAAAACACTCAACAAAATCCACACCTCTTCTTTGTTTTGTGTCTCTTTCTTATGTCAATTCCTCTCCCAGATCCTACATGCAACTCATCATCTTCTTTAGCGTTTATGCTAAGTATTTTCATCATTAGTGGCTTATCCTGAGATTCTCTGCCTTCTCTGGAAGTGAGACTCTTTGTCTTCTCTGTCACAGTCTTCGATGCTTTCCATTTGTCAATCGTCTCTATGATCAGTCTTCATTCCACTGGAAGTTACCTCAAGACTCTTCAGCTTCTCTGGAAATCACCCTCCAACTCCTTGATTTCTCTGGTATATGAAATCAGTGATTTTCTGCAGTTACAATTAGTCCATCTCTTAGCATTTAATGAGAGAACATTCACACTCTCATGTCTTTGGCACCTTTTTCCCTTTCTAAGAAATCTACGCAGTGGGTGCTAGGTTTTCTGGCTAATTCCCTTCATTTCACATGACCATCAGTGGTGACCATAGGCCTAACCAACAATCGTTTCACGATTTCGCATTTCGGGTGATCAACTGCGAGTCAACTCGATTTTCCCAACTCGAAAAACTCTGAGGTGGATCCTAGCATGGCTAGATCCTTCCCTTCTCTTCCATTGATGTGACCACTGGTTGTGACCACAACCCTATTCGAAAAGGCATTTCGCGACTTCCTTGATCTCTGTTTTAAAGCCTAGCAACATGCTAGCTCCTCCCTTAACCTTCATCAATGTGACTACTAGCTGTGATCAAGGTCCAAGCAAGAGGGGTGATTTGCAATTTCACATATCGAGAACTCTTGCTAAGAGTTGCCTCGAAACTCCCAACTCGTGAAACTCCAAAATGATTCATATTAGATCAATGGTCGATATCTCCCCCTTTGATCGACGGTGGTGATCGTTTCACAACTTCTCATATCACAAGTTCCTACAAATCTCACCTTTGACTTCTCTAGCTCAGGAGTCAACAAAATATTGATCTATCGACACATGTCCTCTGGATCCAATGACCCAGATCATTCCGTGACTTTGCATTTCACATAGTTGGAGATGGATCTCAGTCATTATCCTCTTCGCAGTTGTACTAGATCCAATGGTTGGTATTCCTTCGTGCTTCGATATGACGGTTGAGGTCTAATCTCCTCCTTTGTGCACTCCTCCTGTCTAGACTCTAATATGATGGACATTGGGTATTCCAAATTGGTGATCCAACGACCACTTTCGCTCCTCCTCCTGATCTTTAGCTTCCTCAAATCTCTAAGTGTCAAAGTCCATGACCTTTGATACTTATGCGTGCCTTGATGTATGGGATCATGTCTACGCATCTCAGGTTGCTATCTCTCCTGAGATTTGGTAAAAGTTACCCTTGGCCCTGGTGCACACTTGCGCTCTGCATGCAACACTGCACTATCTACGTGCAACTCTGCACTATCTCTTATGAGCTTCTCGAGCTTTCTCATATGTGTATTCCCAAAAGACTTCTGGTGCCCACCTGACACATTCTTCCTTTCTCATATTCTGGTCTCTCGAGATTTGGTTCGTTGTTGTTCTTTCCTGTAAACATGCCATCATCACTATTTTTCTTACCATTAATGACAAGCACACTCTACCTATAAACATGCCAACAAATACTAAAAGATTCTAGGTATCTTTTCAAAGCTTCATCCGGTACTAAAATAACAGTCTCTAAGTTTATTCGGTACTAAATCAATTCTTTGTGTTGGTCCGGTACCAAAACAATGTTTTGTGTTGATCTGGTACTAAGTATTTGATCCAGTATTGATGATGGAATTTGAGTAACATTGTTCTACATTTGATATTTCCTTATTTGATCAAACACATTTCAAGTAATAGAGGTACGAACTCAATGTTTATTCCTTTTTATTAAGAATCACATGAATTTTGTGTTAAACATACGGTTATTCTCATACCCTTTGTCATATTAATATTTTAAACGTCCATATTCTTATCTTCCGAAGTCTTCATGATTTCCCTTATTTTCAAAATCATTTATGAAGTACACAAATCTCTTCATGAAGTGATTGTCCAATATGGAATCTCTTGTCAAAAATTTCCATTCATATGATGTCAAAACTATGATTATGCCACCTTCTATAACCTCACATTGTTTTAAACTTATGACGTTGAATGCTATCGAGTGGTGAATTTCGGTCACATAACCCAAATACATTGTAATCATTATGAAAACCAGTAAGAATGGGATGTGACATTACTTCTGGGTATGATCATCACCTTACCCATGAACACGATCCTTTGGCATGATTTCAGACTCCTTCCTTACCTCGCTATCATTTCAAAGAATTTACCATTGTCTTCTCATTTTCATTATAAACTCTCTTCTAGATGGCTCTGCCATCCATATGTGCATTAATTACCCGCTTACTACTATACACCACTACTCTATTCGTTCCTATTATCGCATTACTCTGCCTCCATTATCATGTTCTCATAATTATGTGTTCAGTACCAAACCCTCACCTGAATTTTGTTTCCCATACTTGTTTTGAGACCTATATTTTAAGACATCATGGGGGTTGACGTGCATGAACCTGTTTTCCATCTGTACAAAGAAACAAAGGAGTATCAAGCATACAAAGAAAAATTTGAAAGGGTCGGTTGGGTTCCCTTCTTATAAAAATTCATAGGACATCATGAGGGGGTATCTCATGCCTTCACCCAGAGTTATAATGTAGAGAGCATCCACTTGGGGGAACTAAAACTCATGATCACCAAATCCACCATAACAGAAGAGAAAGAGTTTCCTTATATCAGAGAGAAGTATTTCAAAGGCATCATAATTGATAAGATGCTCTGTCATAAAATTTTGAAGCTTGAGCACCTGAATCCATATTGGATGAAAGGTATCTCCAGAAGATGGATCAAAGAAGAATATTGGACAATACTTGTCTTCTTGCAAAATTTTTGAACTTGTGAAGGGAGGTATGCAGTAACACTTCTTTATCATTTAAGGAATTTATTTCATTTTGAAGGAGGACCACAAATATACTTTCCCCATTTTCTTTGGATGAGTCTGAACAAGATGGTGTGAGGGCTTAAGTATGCTTCTAAGAAGATTGAAACTAGTCTCTACCACCATGGGCTGATGAAACTATTGGTTCTTCATGAGTTGAGGAAATAATATAGTAGTTGGAAGAAACTCCTCAAATAAAAAAATTCTCAAGAAGTTTCTAAGTTTGTAGAAGGAAATATACCAGAGGAAAATAGTAAAGGGTTATACAGGAAGAAGGGAGACAGTAGAAATAAAAAAAAGAAATACAGTAATGAAGTAGATCCTGTAGGCCCTATATCACCAAAATATGTAAGGAAAACAGACAAAGGAAAGGCAGTAGTGTTAAGTGAACAACTTGCACCTATGATGGAGCGATCATCTAAAATCAAGAAATTCGCTCAGTCCTATCCACTAAAATCAAAACACAAATTAGTTAGAAAAAGAGAAAGAAACAAAGGTTTGATCATGATGCCGAATAAATTGAAGGAAATGTCCTCGAAGTAATTATTTAAATATCTCAGAAGCATGTTGGGGAAATTACATAGAATACTCCAGAATTAATTATTCAGGTACCTAAAGATAAGCTTGGAGAAGTAGAAAAGACCCTTGAATTGATATTCAAAAGCAAGAAGAAATTTAGAGTCAATGAGGGGAGTACTATAGCACATTCCTCTAGTAGAAATACAAGGTGTACAACAGAGGAACAAGTTCTATCCCCTACATATAATTACCCTAGCAGAAAGACAAGGAGTACACCAAAGGAACAAGCTCCATCCCCTACATCTAAGTCTTTTGGTAGAAAGACAATGATTACACAAGAAAAATAAATTCCAGTACCCATCTATGAGTCTAAAATTAAGAAGAGGAGAATTTTTAAGGAGGAAATTTCTATTCCTATTAGCACACCCAAGGAAGTATCAGGTCTAGTATGAAGAACCACTTGGAGCATGGCTAAGAAGCTGACAATTACTCATGTTCCTTCTTTTGCAGAGGATCAAATGGACATTCCAACCTCACTAGAGAAAGAAGAGATGTATGTGACAACTATTAGTGAAGTAGAGGAATTAGTGACGGAGAGCCTAAAGGATTTAAGGAGGGAAGTCAAATCCATGGAGGAGATAATTAAGCAAGCAACAGATGAACCAGTGAGTCCTTTGACCAAACATTAGTTATTATTGAAAGTAAAAAATCTTACAAAAGAAAATGAAGAGTTGAATCAAGAAGTGGAGGAGTATAAAGTTTTGGATAGGCACATCAAGAAATAAAATACACAACTAAAGGAGAATAACCAAAGGCTACAGGATGAGCATGATGAGGTCTCTTCCAATCTCAACAAAGTTCTGAACCTAATATAATATAAAATAGTTATTAAGAGGGAGTTGTTGATGCAAGATTGATCAGAGAAAGGTCCTCCGTAGGTTAACAACAAAAGGTACCAATTAGTCTAGAGTGTTGGCATTTGCATCTCCTCTGAAGAGAAGAAGTCTCACCTGAAGTGCTGCTGAGACAAAAGGATAGGGAAGGGAAAGGAAAATACTTAGGAGGATTCATAGAACCTTCAAGATTCATCCTAATCTTGCACAAGACATATAACTACAAAACAGATCTGAACTCATATATGCAAGAACTGAAGCTACTTATGTTGTGGAAAATCACTCAAACACAGAGACATCATGTGGAACTTATGAACCATAAAGAAGTACTATAAAGATACAATGCATAAGGATAACCACAGAAAGACACATCATATTTTGAAATTTGGGATCCCTCTTCATATATTATCTTCAGGTCTTTCTCAATTACAATATCAGAGATACACAGTAGCACTCTGTTATAGATTCCTGTCTCTAGACTCATGTCATAGAGATATAAATCCAAAAATGTTGTACATATTACATTATAGACTCAAAATCTGACTTCTCGGCAGTAGAAAACAACTATGACCAAAACCTTACATTTTCAATACCAACCAACCCCTTTACAACATAAACCAACCCTATATAAAATCTAAGTCATGTTTTTTGTCTTTGGTTTGCACGCTTTCTTGTTCTGTTGCAACTACTTTTGCTTTGTTGGAGGTTCGTTGTCCTTTTCGTAACTTATTTATGTTGTTTCTCCTTTCTCTAGTGCTGAACTTCTTTTATATCTTGCGCAAATCGTACTTCATCAAAACTAGAGTTGTAGTCCTTCTTGCACAACTCCTTATCCAAAACCGAAGGGCCCAACAGGATCCGACCACAAACCTTGACTCACCCTTGAGTCAAGTATTCGGCTCTTTCACAGCTTCCAGGAGCGACTGTTAATTTCCCTTGTCCTCCTTTTCCTCTTTATTTTTCTCTTTTGCTTGTTCTTTCTCTTCTTTTTCTTCTTCAAATGAAAGGACCAAATCTGGGACCAACTCCAAGGCCCGCTTCCTCACTTCTTGAAACCTCCCAACTTTATCCTTCCGTTTCTTGGAAAGGAGTGAGGCCTCTGCCACAAACTGTTGGGCCGCCTCTGTAATAAATCCCTTGGGATTGGATGCGATCAACGAGTTCCATTCAGAATCTGATTTTTCATTGAATTGATGCATCTGCAAATAATTTTTTTGAATGATAGGATGAAAGTCATGCAGCTCCTTCTTAGCTATGGATTACGCCTCAAATAGGGCGTTCAGTTCATTGTCAGCTTGTTGGATCTGGAATTTTTTTTTTTGTTGCTCCAATAGATCCATTGTGGCTGCAACTTCTTCATTCAAGACTTGGATTTTAGTGTGCACATCCTCCAAGGTCTGGTTGTGTCTAGCGATGATGCCCATCCAATCGTTGACTTCCCTTAAAATATTTATGCACTCAGTCGTGCACTTATGTAATGTTTCTTGGGCATTGTTTCTTTCTAGCACTATCTTCTCCATATGATCCTACAGCTTCTGAGGTTGTTTCTCTTCTTCGTACTGATTTTTCCACAACTGCACTTCCATATGCTAAGCATGAATGGCCAATTGTGACCATGCTCCTTGGAGAAGCTCAATTTGATGCTCGGATCTCCTGCATTTCCGCCTTCATGCATTTGGGGTGTGACCGTCTGAATCTTTGTCCAAGCTTTAGCAAGCCTGTCTTGGACTCTTTCCAATCTATTTTTGACCTGGACCTTGGCATGTTCCTCTTGTTTTATGGATGCTTGCACAAGGAACGCTTCCTCCCTTGTGACCTTAGCAGACCTCTCCACCTACTGGAGCCTCTTCTCCAGTTGATTAGTTGATACTATGATCATTCCAACCAAGTGCATTGTTGGACATTGTGCAAGGTCAGTAGATGATGGTGTTGCGTCCCTGGGTGCTCAATTCTACAATGGAATTCTACTGGTCGTTGAATGTTTTGAGGGGGTCTCTTCCTCCTCCTCTCCTGTCGATGGTCCTGGCGCAAGTCTCAACCTCAAGGCTAATCGAAAGAGTGTCAGAACCTATGTTTTGGCCAGGCATAGTTGCAACAACTCTGGGGATTTTTTAGGGTTTTGGAGAACCAACTCCATCTATTCCTGCGTGGATGTCACTCTCTACCCAGAGTTTGAATCTGGTTCCTTCTGAACCTCAAGTAGCTCCTTCTCTTTACTTGTGTCTTCTTCCAGAGTTACGCTTCCCTGGGCACCCTCAACCTTGGATGTTGAGGAAATTTGATGGGGACTTTGAGATTGCGACTCCTCCACCGTTTGATTTTCCTTTTTCTACGCAAAAGGCACAATCTTCGGACAAGTGGATTCTCTTTTGGATATTAGAACCCTATAACCAATACAGAAAGGTGTTAATGTGGACACCGACATTCCTTTTCATGAAGCTAAATTATTCAAGGAAGAAGAAGAAGAAAGAAAGGTAAATACCTTTATCGACGTTTTTCCTTTCTCGATCCAGGCTGATATTGATCTCCAAGTTCTTCATAAGGTCCTACAATACAATGAGAAACAAAAATGAAACATGCTTCCTACTCTACCATGATTAGCTTCATAATAGATCTATCAAAAGAAACAAGTTCATGAAACATACACAAACTTAAAGGAAATAGGCCAAGCACATATATATATTAATGAAAACAAGGCAAAGTGCTTACAACCATGATGTAGATGTAGCAACTTCACCAAGCTCTCTTTGTCCAACCCTTGCTCAAATAATCCACACAAAATGATGATGCTTCACTAGTAATTCTCCCTTATGAGATCATAATTTTGATGCCTCTAATATACCATATGCTTTTACTATGAGAAGGCCTCCTTATATAATCTTGGAGAGACCCAACCACCTTAGAGATTCTTGGGATAGGTTGAGGATATTCCTCCATCAGTTTTGGATCCTCCCTAAGATGTAGCCTTGACCTCATATTTGAATCCAATTGATTTCCAAGATAAGGGGGATTTTTCCCTGATTCTTCTCAACAACCCAAAATTTCCTCAAACAAGCTAGCACTAGCCCAAAAGGGTGCATAGAGCACTGCAATGCTCCCCCAAAGAAGTTTAGGGAGTTCTAGCACTCCCTGATAGTGGGTAGGGGAGCGTTGGCACTCCCTGACCGTGGGTAGGGGAGATCTACCCAAAATTTCTTTAGTAAAGCCTAGTGCTCCCCCATAAGGGTTTACAGGGTGCTACAACGCTCCCCCAAAGGAGGGTAGGGAGCGTTGGAACTTCCTGATAGTGGGTAGGGGAGCGTTTCCATCCAAAAATCATTTTTAAGTAGTTTTCTTCATGGAAAAATCTTTGTACTCCTCATCAGATGATTTATCCTTCTTAAACTAGTCTTTGAAGGTGTCTTAAGTGTCCCTGTGATGTCGTTAGAGACACAACATAGGAAATATGGAAGTATGATGTTAGCGACACTTGTGACACTTGCGATCAATATGCAACACTTGTAATGACGACAATAGGTCATCATTGAAGTGAGTAATTTTGATGTGTGATAGATTCCCCCCAAAGTGAGAAGTTAGAAGACAAAAAATGATGACAAAAGTACTTTGTAGACTTTTTCAAGCAAGGTTATGGATGCAGAGAACCTGGTAGAATTTGCACACAACCATCAAAAAATATTATTACCTGTTTCAAACCCAAGGTAGGCATACCTATGCTTGGGTGATAAAGACTTTGCAAGGTATGGCCACCATAAAATACACTACGAATCCATAATTATATTAACAAAAAGTATAACCACCAAAGATATAATGTGGATCTACACTTCCATGACATGAACTGATCGTAGCCACGAAAAATACATAGTGGATCTACGAGCCGACAAGACATAGCCACAGACCAATACAAGGTGGATCATAGGATTGGTTCAGTGCATAGGTTCAATGGATTAAAAATGTGTGCAAAGAGAAAGTGTCATGTTCAAGGGTGACTTTAAGAATGACTGGTGATGTTTTCAAAAACCGCTTGGCTTGCTTCCTTCAATGTTTTCCCCAACCCAGATAGATGAGTACCTCTTTTTGATTTAACGAGCTTGAGGAGGATAACAGATGCTCAATATAACTTACCTTTTTTAAGTCCATCTTCTATTGTTTAACGAACTGGAAGAAGTAAGGGTTTAGTCCCATATGGGTCCTTCAATGTGTGATTGTTTAACGAGTCCACAATTGGTGATTTTTCATGTTTAGAGAGTCTGAAAAGAACTTAAAGATGACTCCAATGTTTTCCTTTTTCATAATATTAGTCTCACGAGGCCAAAAAAGAGATAAATTATCACTCGAAAGACGCCCTTTCAAACCTTTTAATGAGTGGGAAAGGAAGCAAGATCACTCGACAATATTTTCATGTTTACAAAGTCTGAAAAGAGCTTAAAGATGACTCCATAGGGTTCCTTTTTCATATAACCTTTACGAGTTCGAAAAAGTGATAAAAGTATACTCGGTTACATTCTCATGTATTTGCGAGCACGAGAAAGAAGAAAGACTATGCTTGTTATTGGTTTCATTTTTAGACAAGCTTGAAACAAAATTAAAGTATGCTTGTAAATTCCCAACGTAATTTCCAAAGGTAGGGATGCCCATGCATGGTTGGTACTCTACCCCCATATTGAAAAGATAGAGGCATAACTCCAGAGTGATAATCAAAGGCTGGAGACATGCGCCCCCAAGCTTCAATTCATTCACTGACTTTAAGGTTGTCACCAATTTCTGTACTAGATGGAGAAATAGGATTCAGGTGGATGAAATGAAGCTTCAAAAATGAGACCTAATGAAAGACTCGACTTGACATCTACAAGATCTAACAAAAGACTCTACCTGACGGGAGAGGTGACTGTTTCATTTTTTAATGAGCTTGACATAGGAAAATAACTATGCTCAAGGATCTGGATTGAATCCCCAGATTTTTGTTTCATTTTTTAACAAGATTGCTACACAGAGGAAAACTTTGCTCGAGTCCTATGTTTCCTTTTTTAATGAGTTTTCCATAGAGAAGAGAAACTATTCTAATGGCCTCTGTTTCATTTTTTAACGAGATTTCCACAGAGAGGAAAACTATGCTCATAGCTTCTATTTCATTTTTTAAAGAGCTTGCCACAAAGAAGAGAAACTATGCGTGTGACTTATTCTTGATCATGGTTTCCAAGAGGATAATTCTCTGGAAGGAAACCATGTTAAGGGAGAACACCCGATCATGGCTCCCAAGAGATCTTCACTGGATGGAAGAAGAATTCTCTGAAAGGACCACATGTCGAGGGTTGCATCAGGGGTAAGGATATCAGCCTCCAATAGCCCTACCGAAGAGATCACCATGTCAACTACTGGATCTAAGTATCAAAAGTTGAATTCATGGGAGACAACGCCACATAATTGACCTATGGAAGGGATGATACCGACTGCATATAAGACCTGTTTGGGAGGTCATTGGGTTGACAATCAAGTGAGGACGAATGCATGAAAGTTGATCAATAGTCACCACTCTTCCATCGTGAGGGAAATATATCACATGAAAGAGAGTGGAAACAATAGCTTTCATAGCATAGACATAATCTCTCCTAAGGAGTAAATCAAAATCGCATAGACAAAATACTAGTGGACGAACCTTCATCTATCAACGCATGAGGAACGTCCCAACCACAAACCTGTACTGTAATATTGAAAGGAATGTGAGAGGGAAGACGAGTTCCAGTTAGAACACCCCAATCAAAAAGGATGGCCTCGTTACTTGGATGGAGTTTTGAAGGAGAGGAAGGAATGTTCCCCAACACGGTAGATTCTGTATCAACGAGAAAAACATGGGCAGAATCGGGTTTACTTTCTAGAGGGAGAGTAGGATTGACTAATAATGAAATCAAATCAACCACTTGGGCTTCATTCCCAAAGGGGAGAATGGGGTCAACAACTAGAAATGTATTTACGTCTTGGGTTTCCATCTTTAACGGGAGAGCGGGATCGACTGAAGATGGGATTGGATCGACCACTTTGTCAACTAGTTCAACTAAGGACGTGACCGGATTGACGACATGATCAACCAGACTGACCAATGAAGGGACCAGAGAAACCACTTTGGAACTCGTCAAAGGAGGAGTGGAATTGACCACGTTGGAGCTCTTCAGATGAAGGGTGGGGCAGATCAAAATGAAGGAGTATCAGTCACTTGGGTGTCACTTTTCATATGAAAAGTGGGGCAGATCAAGGACATAATTGGATCAGTTACTTTGGTTAGTGGTTCAAACGAGGATGAAACTAGATTGACCACCTAATAAACCGGACTTACTGGGGATGGAACTGGATTGACCATTCCATCAAATAATAATGGGTTAGGGTAAATATTACGATAACGAGTTGGAAGTTGAATATTTTCCAAAAGAGAACAAGCCTCATCCATACGAGGGCAAAGGTGAGAATAATGGTCACCTTCGCATAACATACATGGAAATTTGATAGTTGTCTTCTTCTTACCTACCTTAATGCCACTAGTTGAAGGGGCATCACCAGCATGTACATCAAGGGATGACCACATTTCTAAGACGTTGTGAAGACCAGGGAAATCCCTCAGAAATTGGTCACCCTTACAAAGACAACAAGGGAATTTGGGTTTCAGATTCTTCTGTTTAATCTTGTTGACCTCATCCACACTCCCAGTATGATCAACAATAGTTGGTGGCTTGGATCCAACATTTGATGTAGTTGGAGTATTGTTCCCTTTCTGGTTCTTCTTCTTCTCTTTTTGTTTCTTCTTCTTCTTATCAACCTAGCTACTCTCTTTAAATCTTTCACTAGGTGAAGAAGGATAAAGGGAAGGAGACTTAATGGGTGAACAAGGCGAAAAGTCGACATGAGGTTGATGTGTGGGTGGTGTACTTACATCTGAAGACCCTACATTCGAGATCACCATAGTGGAAAACAACCATATCGGTAACCCAATTGTGAGACCTGGAAGGCTCAAAGTAGTGATGTAAGGAGGAACAACATTTTCGTAAGAAGGAAAAACAAAGGTTTCCCCTGGCAAAGGGGTTCCTTCATTGGTCATTCTGGGAAATGACACCATAAAAAATAAATATCCAACCTAGATTCTTCTAGGGATAACAAACAACACACGCTAAAAATATAGTAAGAAAACAAACAAACAAAACCTTCTCACAATGAGCACACTAGTTGGGGATTAAATCCAATGTCGCAGGAACAAAGCAAGAAGGGATTAAGATAGAGCGGGTGGAAAAGTTACATTGACGACCTGCTTAATGGATTTACACCTTGGTGCAAGATAGTTTCACTACCAAAATAAAAAATGCATTTATCTTCTTTGTTTGATTATGATGTATATAGAAAGTAAATACAAAACCTTCAATGCTCCACTACTTTCAATCCTCCACTTGTCCCCAGTGGAGTCACCAATTTTTGTTACAGAGAAATCCCCCTGCGGACAAGTGGATTATCTCTTGGATACTAGACCCCTATAACCAAGACAGAAAGGTGATAATGTGGACACTGACATTCCTTTTCATGAAGCTAAACTATTCAAGGAAGAAGAAGAAATAAAGGTAAATACCTTTACCAACGTTTGTCCTTGCTTGATCCAGGCTGATATTGATCTCCAATTTCTTCAGAAGGTCCTGCAATACAATGAGAAACAACAACGAAACATACTTCCTACTCTAACATTATTATCTTCATAATAGATCTATCAAAAGAAACAAGTTCATGAAACATACACAAACTTAAAGGAAACATGCAAAGCACATATATATATTAATGAAAACAAAGGAAAGTTATTACAACCATGATGTAGATGCAACAACTTCACCAAGATCTCTTTGTCCAGTCCCTTTCTCAAATAATCCACACAAAATGATGATGCTTTACTGGTAATTCTCTCTTATGAGACCATAATTTTGATGCCTCTAATAAACCATATGATTTTACCATCAGAAGGCCTCCTTATATAAGCTTGGAGAGACCCAACCACCTTACATATTCTTGGGATAGGTTGAGGATATTACTCCATCAATTCTATATCCTCCCTAATATGTAGCCTTGACCTCAAATTCGAGGGGATTTTTCCCTGATTCTCCTCAACAACCCAAAATTTTCTCAAACATGCCAACACTCCCCCAAAAGAGTGCACAGAGAGTTGCAACGCTCCCCCAAAGAAGGCTAGGGAGCGCTGGAAATCCCTGACAATGGGTAGGGGAGCACTGCCCAAAATTCCTTCAGAAAATCCTAGGGCTCCCCCAGAAGGGTGTATAGAGTGCTACAATGCTCCCCCAAAGGAGGGTAGGGAGCGTTGGCACTCCCTTACAGTGGGTAGGGGATCACTGCCCTCGAAAATTATTTTTTAAGTAGTTTTCTTCATGGAAAACGATTTGTACTCCTCATTAGATGATTTCTCCTTCTTAAACCAGTATTTGAAGGTGTCTTAAGTTTCCCTGTGATGTCGTTAGAGACACGACATAGGCAAAATGGTAGTATAATGTTTGTGACACTTGCAACACTTACGGTCAAGATGTGACACTTGCGACACTTGTAATGATGACAATAGGTCATCATTGAAGTGAGTAATTTTGATGTGTAACACCCGTAAGATGCAGTCTCTGCTCTGGTACTTCTGGATTTGGACCAAAAACTTCTGGTCTCTGCTCAAGAAATTACGATCTTGTTTCTGGGAGTTTTGAATCTGGTTGTCCTAGAGGATCAAGCTGCATCGGATCTAGATTAGTGTTTTGTGGTGGACTAGTGGTTTTTGGGGGTGGCAACTGGGGTTGTGGTGATGATGGAGGGTGCTCGGTGATGATGGTGGATGGAAGGGTGTCATGCTCAGAGTCATCCTGAATATGGATGACTGGGGTTACTCAGACCATTGAGTGATTGCAGGGGATGGTGGATGAAAGGGGTTGGAATTTCAGAAGTTTACATGGTGAGACACTCATTCTGAAATTCTTCGCCACTAGTTCTATGATGAACGTAATGCTCATAATCTTGTTGACATCCTTACCTGTCAACATGTCTTTCTCTGGAAATTGTGGGAACACTGACATCGTGCTCTTATTTTTCTCTAAGGGTTGTGTCTCCTCCTCCTCTTCAGAGTCTGACTGTGTCAGAGCCTCTTTCTTCTGTGGCTCTGAGCCTGAGCTCAGTCCTACCCTTGCTTCTTTTCCTTTCTTATTCATCATCTCTACAGGAAAAATGTAGTGCATCCCGGACTTGTGCGGGTTTCGTTTAACTCCCGGCCACGACATTACCTTTTTATCGAAGGCCTCCTCATCTAAATAGAACAACAAAATCCTTGAGTGGAATTCCTCCATGTTGGCATGCGTCGTCCATACAAACATATGGTGTCGGCTCGTGTTGAAAGTAATGTTCCTCGTTTTTTAGTTGAGGAGCTCCTGCAGAATGCACAACCTCTGCATTACATCGATAAGCCTGTTATACAACTTGGAGAATGTCATTTTGTTGATGGTCATGTTCTCCTAGTATTCACTGGAGTTGCAAGGCTCAAAAATATTCACAAGGAGCCCCTTGTCTGCTAGAGCCAACAATCTTCCAATGGGTGGCTTCCACTTTAGCATTATAAACTCCATTAAGAGGTGTCCATACATGAAGGTTCCTCCCTTCTCCCAATCTTCCTCACAAACCATGTGTAGTTCCTCCAGCACCAATTGAATACAACACCATTGGCACAAAAATTTGTTGCTGACAATGCATCCAACGTGCATTCTCCCTTGTAGTATGACCTCATAACCTTGTTGGCTATGATGTAGCAGCTAGTTCTGACTGTCTCTTGTAGTATCGGGTCGATTTTTGTTGTGCGCCCCCCTCTGTGTGTGTGGAACCTTTCATAGAGGCTCAGATCCCCTTTCTTTTTTTCGCTCTTACTGCAACCTTGGAATCCTTTAGACACATCTTCACCTTTGAGGGACAATCTAGTAAGTTGATGAATGTATTCAACATGGATTGTATACCGCCTATGAAACCAGAGACTTCGGTTGTGCACCCTATTGATTAGGAATTTGGTGCACCATGCAACATCACCAATGGTACCAAACACTGGTAGGTCTCTCAGGTTCATGATAGTTGAGTTGAAGAGGTTCAAGACTTTAGGATTTGGTACAAACTCCATGCCTCCCAATCATATAGAGAAATACTCTAGAATATGTCTATGTTTATCTAGGCGAACAATACAAGATCTGTTAAGTCAAGATCAAGGAGATTGACATGTTCCACCTTCCCCTTGAGATCACCCATGACCTCAAATCAGGTGTCCCAGGGCTCATCTGGTACTACATATTTGGACATGGCACCTCGAATTCATATATCTCTCGACATTGTGGACTCTGAGTTATCAACAAATTATGTGGTGAACTAAGGATTGGGGATCAAAACTACAGGTTTCAGGGATTTCACAAGCTTCCTCTCTCTTCATAATTTTGAAAATCACTAAGTTATTTGAAAACAATGTGTTCTATGACAAGTTATCAGAGCCTTATACTCGGGCTTAGCTAGAAATTTTAGTAATAATTTTTTTTCATCATGACCATATGGACGCACCTTGGATCTGAGTTGTCCGACATGACAGGTGAATGTGGTAAATCCTATTGGGCGATTCTGGGATTTATTGTGCAAGTTGGATAGGGACGTGGCCGATTTTAGCCCTTTCTGTTTAAAGGATGGGAATCCCAATGTGAATACCGATGGCATATTTGTGTATTGTGGCTTTATAGCTTAACTGAATTCAAATGTGGTATTGTAATAGAAATAAAGACGATGACTAGACTGGGTTCGTGTGGCACATGGACTCAGATTGTGTTCGGATTCGTTCTCCCTCCGACCACAAATGGGTCCTCATCATATTAATGACTTTTATTAATGGGTTATTTACCCTTCTGATCCTACGCTACTAATTAAGAAGTTCTACATCAAACAACACTTACACAGAAAACAAAATGAACTACATGTCGTGGTACAATACTGCACATGTCGAATTTATTAAATGAATTTACAAAAATTGCATAAAAATCAAATCTAACTATTATACATGCTCCTTCGGACTAGATAAATAGTCGTTTTTTCTCAGTTATCAGACATATAGGATTTCAGGTGAGCGACATTCACCCATATTGGCCGCAACATACCATCCAGTTACTCAAGTCTGACTACTCCTGAAGTTCGGATCTCTGCAACTATAAATGGTCCCAACCAATGCATGTGAAACTTGTGAGGATGATTCTGGTATCGACTATCATAGATTAGGACCTTGTCTCCTTGTGCAAATACTTTAGTATTAATTTGTCTGTCATGCCAAGATTTTTTTCTTTCTTTCTCAACCAACTGATGGAAGTCTTCTAAAATCCTAGTCTTTTTGAGTTCTTGTAACTCCATAAGTATCTACTCAACTAATTATTCTTCCGACATATGGGTGATCTTTGCAATGTACAAACTCAGAGTGATGAATTATGTAGGCACCACCACTTCTTTCCCCACAACTTGTTCTATCACCTCATCCGTAAAAGGTGTTAGAAAAGAGTCATGCACACGGGCAGAGTTAAGGCATATATAGTCTACACAGACCCTGATATCCTTTGTGCCTTCCTTTCTCTGAATGACTTTTGGGATGACCCATTCTTCTTATTCCACTGCAAAAATAAGTCCATCTTCCAACATCTTGTCTATCTCCTTCTTAACCTTCTCTTTTACTCTAGGTTTAAGGTGGTATGGTCTATGCTTCACATGATTTGATCCTAGTTTTAATTTGTTTTTCATTTCTCCCATAACTCCTTTGATCCCATTTAACTCTGAAAAGGTCTTTGGGAACAAATCCTCATATTCCCACAACAAACTTCGTATTTCTTAACTAGTTTTCTCATCCCACTAATCTCCCACCATAGCTATCTTAGGTTGCTCTGTGGTCCCTATATTGACTTTGCATAACTTCAATGGGTGATTATAAGAACTATTAGTCTAAATGGGTATGATTTTTTGGATTTCTTTGTTCCCTTTTGTCTCTTTAATGGCTAGGTTTATCAATTCCTCTAAATCATCTGGGATTTCTAAATCCATGCTAATCTTATATAATTCTATACGATTCTTGTTTGAGGTTAGGTGAAGATTAGTCTAAAGTTATTGGCTATGTTTTTCACATACCAATAGGTTTTATTTCTGATTACTATTGTCTGCAAAAATAAATTCTTTAATTCTTTGCAGTACTACTTCAAGATCAGGATACTTACTTATGAACGAGAAGTCCTTGAAAAATTTATCTACCAACATTTTCCAGTCGTTGGTTTATCTTCTGGTTTCTTCATGAGTGAACCAATATTTCGGGATTGGACCTAGTGAGTGGGGAAATACCTGAACCCAGAAGTGAGGTGGTATTTACACAACTTTCCACTATGTCACACACTGTTCAATATGTTCTTTAGGATCAGATTCTCTGCTAAGCAATTGCACAACTTGGAAATCCATCTACATCTCTGATTATGTTTGCTCCTTATTATGAAACCTATAATTGATAGCTTGCTTCACATCGTCCCAGTTTTTTAGTAAGTTTTTTTGATTGGCCCACCATATGGCAGTGGTATCTTGGAGGGATAAATATAGTACTAAGATCCTTTTATCCTCTACTACCTTTTCTTCCATACTGAGCAGAAAATTGTCAAGTCTTGTGGTACCATCATATACTAGGTGTTGTCTGACCTTGGTCCCAAGCCATCTAGTTTCCCTAAAAGTTGCACATATCCTTGAGAATATTTCATATGAGCCTTGTTGCTTACTATTAAATGCCATTTCTGAATCTTTGTCCACTGATTGTATACTCCTCCAACTTACCGATCCATTAGTAGTAGGATTTATGTAATCTTCTCATTTTCATGTTGTTATAGGGTATAGTTGAGCCAAGTATTCTCCCTCCATAGTATTGCCTATTGGCTCCATATATATGGGACCTACATACGGATCTGAGGTGTTATCGGATTAATCGATAAGTGCAGACACAAACATATCTCCATAAATTCCATGGGACACTAGAACAAAATAGAACAAAATACACACTTCACCTTAAACTTCATCATCATATGAACTAGTTTAGTGAGGTACAACTGACATACCTTTAAAATGATGTTTGATCCTCGCTAGTGTCATCCTTGTATCTCCTTCCTCGAGTTGGAAGAATATTAAGCCTATATAAGAATCATAAGCCAACGAAGAGGGAAAAAAAAGATACATTTATTCTAATGAATTCTATGTATATGATCAAGGAATCATACAAAAGAAGATGAGATGCTTATGTAGGGAATAAATGTATTACCCTATTAAGTGAATAGAAAGTGGAGAGTATAACCCATGCCTTGATGTTGAAAGGTCCCATTTCAATGGATCTTTTCTTCAACACACCCACCTTTGCTCCAAATTCCTTGAATGAAGAAGATCCACAATCTGTCTTGAAGAACTAAAGAAAATATCTCAAGCATAATCTGAAGTAAAACTCTCCATACAAATCTTAGCCTATTCAACCTTAGCATTTTCCATGAGAGATCCCTCTTTATATATTTTGAAAGAGAGATGGATGAGGAGATTAGGATGATCCCATGAAATTAGAGAAGTGAGTAAGATCCAAACTGATTGGAGTCCACCTCATCTTCTAGAAGATTCCCTTCTATAAAATTCGTGAATTTTGACTTTTCCTATGGTTTAAGAATCATCGCACCCTATGCACAAGAAGCCTGCGATGATGTTGAAGTCTAGGTTTAGGGTAGAGTGCAATGATCAGGCATCGTCACATCCCATACATATAGCAGGATGCGATGACCTTCCTTGACATGGTTTTTGAAAGAGGAAATAAAATCACTTTTCCCATGGAGAAAGTCTCTTTCAATAGTTTCAGTGAACATCAACACATGTTGTCAGGTGGTCACTGAGGTGACCAAAATAATGTGTAACATAATTCCCCCCAAAGTATGAATCTTGAACTCATTATAGCTGAAATACTTTGTAGAATGTGTGTGTCAAAAAAAAGGAGTGCATTGATCAGGAACCTACAAACAAACAAGTCATATGCATAATATCATACCATTTATGAGGTAGGCATTCCCATTCTTAGACTACAAGTGACTCTAATCATAAGTGTCAAGTGATTCGTGGCCACTAAACATACACTGTGGATCCATGTCATCATGATTCGACATAGCCACCAATACTACATTGTGGATCTATGCTCTAAAATAATTCAAATTCGGACATAGCCGCGAGACATACATAGTGGATCTATGTGTCAATACTAATTCATGAATACTCTGTTGCAACCTATATCAAAATGATAAGATCAAGGGTCTTCATTTCCATCCTCCCTAATTATGAATATATCCATGTGATTACATGTGTTGAAGTCGAACATGGTAGAAACCACTTGATTATTGGTCATTAATGAAAACTGTTAACAAATGTGAGGGAAATCACCATTGATGTCAATGACTCCCAGGGTATCCTAGTACAATCCAAGGAATGAGAATAATTGATTTGAATTTGAACACTAGATGGAATCTCTCAATCAGGGGTCAGTGATGTTAACCCACTATAGAAAGCAAAGAAACCTGCCATTGAGGCATGCGGTCTCTAAGGTACTAAATTATTTCTAAGCCTTGTTCCTGAATAATGTGTTGAATTCGACAGGAAAATACACATCACAGAAGGGCCTTGATGTATCCCCCATTAATGATATGAAATATGTAATCGATTTAAAGTAGATCAAAGTACGAATGTTGAAGGAAAATCTGCTTGCGAACAGGTAGATCTCCTCTTGAGAGCTAGACTCTTAAATCTTAAGATAGAAGATGCTATCATGGACACTAACTTCCTTTTAGGTCTAGATAAACTAATGTGTGAGGAGGACAGAGAAAAGAAGTACCTTTTATTAGTCTTTGTTCCTGCACAGTCCGAGTTGAGCTCCAATCTTGCACTCCTCAATAAGCCCTGTAGACAAACAAAAGTACAAACAACTTCCTACTCTATTGAGATTAGTTCGAAATAGATCTATCTATTAGCGATGAATTCATGTGAGATCAAACAGAGAATTGAAAGAAACAGGCCAAGCATATTATATTAATGAGAACAACAATGAAGAATGCTTACATCCATAGATGTGAGTGTAGCAGCTTCGTCAAGTCTTCCTCGTCCGAACCATTTCTCAAACAATCCACACACTGAATGTTGATGTTCTGAAGGACACCTTCTTCATGAGATCATAGGTTGGATGCTTCACAATACTTTTTTCCCCCTTTTTCACCATGAGAAGGCCTGCTTATATAGGTTAAGAGAGGCCCAACCACTTGAGATATCCTTGGGGTAAGTTGAGGATTTTCCTCCTTCAGTTATGGATCCTCCCCAAGATCATTGCTTGACCAAGGATTTGAATCCAACTGCCTTCAGATATTGACAGAATCTTTCCCTCCTTCTTTTCAACAAACCAATTTTTTCCTAGAATAGGTAGCACTCCCCCAAAAGGGGCATAAGAGCGCTATAACGCTCCCTAACAATGAATAGGGGGGTGCCATCACTCCTAATAGTAGAAACGCTCCTCAAAAAGGGTAGACAAAGCGTTATAATGCTCCCTGAGAATGTATAGGGGGGTGCCATCACTCCTAATAGTGGTATAGGGGAGCATTCTCTTCTAAAACTCAATTTTTAGTGGTTCTTTCAAATGGCAAGAGGTTTATAACCCTATTAACCCATCCCTCTTATTCCAAATCAAATTTTTGAGGTGTTTCAAGTGTCCTTCCGATGTCGTTATAATCATGACATAGGAATTATGGCAGTATGCTTTTTCTGACACTTGCGACCAAAATGCGACACTTGTAATGACGACACTTGAGAAACTATTGAAGTGAGTAATTTTGATGTGTAATAATGAAGTGATTCAGAAATGACACAGGGAAGGTTGACATGGTAGAAAATTTATAACTACATATGGATGACTCGATAGAAGGCTTGTTTAGGTTGGACTTCTCTTGAACATATGAACGACATGACAATGGTATTGGCAACATCGACTTAAGGAGGACCCAACATATGAACTTGTGGATGGTCAAATGAGAGACAAATGGATTTCCAAACCCAAATACAATGATGAAGGGGGATTTCATGTTCAAGAGAGACTATTACTGGCAACTTCCACTAACACAAATACAAAAACACATTTGTTTCCCAATTTTCCCCCACCATTTCTGGCAAGTACCTCTTTATTTTTACATAGGATTGAGGAGGATAACATATGCTTGTAAATGTAATATCATCCTTCGGATGAGTCCCTCAGAGTATATTTAAAGAACCCTAAGAAGGAGTGGTTCGATCCCATATGGGTCTTTCGGTGTTTGTTTAATGAGTCCAAGGAAAGAAAACTCATGGGTTTTTCAATTTTAGAGAGTCTAGAAAACACTTAAAGAGAACTCCATCGGGTCCTTTTTCATAAATTAATATGATGAGATCAAAAAAGTGATAGCCTACCTCTCATTATATGTTTTCTTCAAGTACTTTTATGAGCATGAAAAGAACAAGGTCACTCATAAATCTTTTCATGTTTAGGGAGATTAAAAAGATCTTAAAGGATACTCCATAGGTTTCATTTTTCGTGAGGCCAATATGAGCTTGAAAAAATGACAAAAACCTACTCGATTACATTGTCATGGTCTCACGAGCATGAGAAAGAACTAAGACTCTACTCATATTGTTTCCTGAAAAACCCTAAAAGGATCTGTACATGCGAAAAATACACAAAAACAAAACAAAAAAGCGGTGGACCCTTGTTCCAATGTCTCATCTATAGATTTTTTAACTTGCAAAAGTCAACACGTGTAAGGTCGTTAATACTTTAGGGCATGGGTAAAGAACAAAAATAATATAATTTTCAAATGAAAAGTGATAAAAGTCAACAAAATAGGTTAAAAATATCATTTTACCATTTCATTTGTAATTTTACCCAAATAGTTCTCCAAAGTCATTTTTCACCCTGATTTTCAACTATCGATTGCAGGGTGTGTGGTGGATCATTTCAAAAATAGTTTTTTTCAAACAGGTAACCTCCTCCTTCATCTTTTCATGGTTTCGAAATTGATTTTAATTGGATAAATTTATGTTTTTGGGTCAATTTTTAGAGGGTACCCATACGTTGAGATCTTCGTAGGTTCCCTATATCTTGAACTGCGACGATATAGGATCATCGCAGGTGACCCTATAGGTAGGGTGCGATGACATCACACTACGCGAATGTGCATCCCTGCGACATCCATAGCCAATTTTTTTTTAAAAGATGAACCTAACTAGAAAAAACCCCCAGGAAAGAATTTAATGTTTCTAATCTCATTTTATGGTTCCTTGCCAGGATTTCCTTGGTTAAGATGTTGGAGTGGAACGAGTGAGAGCATGAAGAAGAATATTACTTCGTCGGGAATGACCCGTGAAAATTTATGGCTCTCAGGAAGTGTGGGTTACTAAAATTCTTCAGGATTCATGGCATGAGAGCCCAATTGAGACTACTAGAGTACTTAGTTCACATGTGGGATGTGAACGAGCAAGAATTTCACGTGGGTTTCCACACACTCACCATAGATATCGAGGATATATATTTCCTGATAGGAATATCTCTTCGTGGTTCACGGGTGAAACTTACAAGCAACAGGGGTGGAGGTGAGACTATGGACTACTACGTATGCCATCATTGTGTGCCAGGAACTAATAAACATAGAGGTAAGGTAGCTATCAGGGATGTATGATATTTTTATTTGCGAACTATCCTCTACATTATTATTTGCATGGAAGGGAGTGCAACTCCTCATATGGCTCTATAGATCCATTTTCAGTATTCCATAGAATGTATGGAGCCCAGGGTATTCAACTGGTCTAAGGGGGTCCTAAAAGGCATGAAGAAACAACTTACCAAGTTTCAAAATGGTGGGTTAAAGAAATTTGGATATGGGTCTATTTTGGTATCCTTCTTCCTAGAGAGGGTTCATGTCCTATGCCTGCAGGTGGAGTGGGGTATACTCATTCCATAAGATAAAGGGATGAAGAGGTTGGCAGATATCATGGCTCGACATGAAGGTGTTCCCATCATCAAATATGACGATGTCTTCTTCCAATGGCTGAGGACTCAACTGCTCATGGTTGAATATTATGCGTATGCCGGGGTAGACTTCTGTGAAAATCTAGATCTATCTCTTCCTGACAGGTCCCAGTGGGGGGGCATAGGTAAGAAGGAAATATTGTTTATATATATTTTTTGTTATTTTAATGATATAAAATGTTTTTTGTGTTATCTATCTGATGACTAGTCAAGTGTTCTTTATCAATGCAGATGTGGGACCTTGTCATCCTCCAGGTTCATCCCCTATCCAGAGGTGAGGAGAGAGAGGTGTAGTGGTAGGGGTATCTTTCGCAGATCTAGAGGTATTAGAACATAACATGGAGGGACTGACCACGCATGTCCCTCATGCCATGGTGGATAAGCTCCCTAGGCATTATCAATGCCACACAGTGGGTGTATCTGCATCCATCGGTCGACTACTCCGTAGAGTAGCACAGGAAGTCACTTGTTATAGAGAGAAACATCCTTGATGCTTTTTGTATATGAAGTTGTGAGATTCACATTTTTGATATTTTAGTCTTCGAACAAAAACAATTTTTGTAAATTTTTATCGTTATAAATATAAGGCTCCTACCAAATTACTTGTTTTATGTACAAAGTGTGATTGGATTTTATAAATGTCTCAAATGTCCGTCTAAAACAATATTAGCCAATGCATCTGTCAATGTATTTATACATTTAGGAATGTCTTGATATTCAATGTAATCAAAATGATGTTCCAAGAGGCGCATTCGTAAATATGCCTGTAACAAAGTAGGACTCTGGATGGAATAAACATTACTCAAATGTAGTACTACTAACTATGAATCAAGCCGTACAATCAGATGACAAATTCCAAGTGAAACAATGTCAGTTAACAAATCGATAATTGCATTGTATTCCATGATATTGTTAGTTGCCCGACCAAGGAAAACACCATGTAAACAGGTTAATTCATTTGTAGGTGCATAGATTTCCCAAGCAGTAGATGATAATTTTTTAGTATTGTGACTAGAACCATCAGCGAAGAAAATATAGGGTAGTGAAGACATCGACATATAGAAACCAAACAGAATGCAAGGTAAGAAGTTGAAGGGTGAAACCAAAAATGAAAAATCACACAAAAGAGTATCATACACTAAAAATACACAACACTCATGCAAAAATGATTTAATCAAAGTACTTCTTTAAGTAAATCCCATTCCTAGTTTCACTCAAAGGAATTCAATCATAATATACCAGTTCATAAGCCCCTTTCTCCAACACTTGTTTCACAATATAAGGACCCCGCCACATGGGCTTGAATTTACTAACCCCTAGCAAATCACGATCTTTCTCGTAAAGAAGAAATAGATCACCTTCAGAAAATACATGTGGTTTCACATGCTTGTCGTATTGGCCTTTGAGATGCTTATTATAAGTTTCAATGACTAAGGCAGCATCATGACTAGTTTCATTTAATTGCATCAATTTTAAAAGACGTTCCTCTTCAACTGAGGTGTGAGGGAGAAGTTCGACATCTAGTTTCAAACATGGGATTTCACATTCAATCAAAAAAAATTCTTCAATACCATATACTAACTGGAAAGGTGTGAATCCCGTGGCAGATATAACAGATGTTTGATAGGCCCACAAAGATGATAACAACATCGTGTGCCAATTTGACTTGTGAATTCCTACCATCCGTCGAAGCATAGTAGTGAGAAGTTTGTTGATTGCTTCAACCTGGCCATTGGCCTATGGATAATAGGGGGTTGAGGTTTCATGGCGAAGACCCAACTTCTTAGTAAGTTCAAACATCATGAAATTGTGAAAATGACTACAATGATCAATAATTATGGCTTGAGGAACACCAAATCTAGTAATGATATGATTGAATATGCATAACACTGAAGTTTACCCAGTATTATCAAATGTAGGCATCGCCTCAGCCCATTTAGTGAAATAATCCATAGCTACAATAATGTATCCATGCCCCATAGCCGAGTGAAGGTTACATGTCATGAAGTCAATACCCCATTTAGCGAATGGACCGACGGAAACTACAAGGTGAAGAGGAGCAATGTGAGATTAGATCTTATTTTTGTAGGTTTGACAAGCGTGGAATTTTTGGATGAAAGTATTTCTATCCTTAAAGAACGAAGGATAAAAATAACCAGCTCGTAAGATATTTTGGGCAGTGGCATACCCAAACATATGACCGCCACATGCCCCAGAGTGATATTCATTCAAATCTTTCTCAGCTTCATCGTAGGCGAGACATCATTGAAATACGGAATCAATACCATGATGGTAAAGGGTATCACCAAGGATAATGTATTGACAAGATTGATACTGAATATGATGACGATCTATACTAGCACTAGTACATATGACCAAATTTGCGATGGTTTTTTATTGCTATTGCCACACTTATCCGTCGCAATTTCTACGAAAGCCAAGACTTTTTTTCATCGTTATTTTTTCGTTGCTATATCCAAGAACCAGGTGTTCATGGAAACAACGATGAAATTATCTCTCCACGTCTCATCACCATCAAGATGTAAATGTAAAAAAAATGTGGAAAGTTGCGACACAAAAGTGTGACAATAGCGATGGAAATTTATCCCAAGACAAAAACTTATGACGCATATGTTGTATGTACGATGCAAAACCGTGGAAAATTGTGACGCAAAAGCGTGGCAATAGCGATGAAAATTTATGCCAAGACAAAAACTTACGATGCAGATGTTGTATGTGCAATGCAAAACCGTGGAAAATTGCGACGAAAAAGCGTGGCAATAGCGACGAAAATTTATGCCAAGACCAAACTTACGACATAGATGTTGTATGTGTGATGAAAAAACATGGCAAATTGCAACGAGCTATCATCTCTATTTCCCAGGTTTCTCAAAATAAAAATTGGTTTTCGACAAACTATCATCGATATTGCGACGCGTCCTTTAAGTTTAAAAAAATAAAAATACATGGGATATGGTATTACCATATTACATTGTAATATGGTAATGCCATATTACAATGTAATATGGGATTACCATATTACATTGCCATATTACAATGTAATATGAGATTACCATATTACATTGTAGTATGGTAATGCCATATTAAATTGTAATATGGTAATTCCATATTACATTGTAATATGGTAATGCCATATTACATTGTAATATAGTAATGCCATATTACAATGTCTCTACTTTCTCAACAAGATGCAAGAAGTTATTTTTAAAAACAACTTAGGATAGATATTTGTCCTGAGTGGGATGGTGACCTTGGCATTCAACACGATAGGAAGTAATTCATTGATGATAAGTGTAGCAGGTGTGCAGGTCCACAGGTGTATCCGACATTTCTATTGAAAGATGGATGTTAGAGAAAATGTGTAGATGTTTTAGATTGAGAAAGATTATAGTAAAAGTATATATATATATATATCCCCTACAAATAATCAAGGCACTAATCAACCAAATATTGGAAGCATGTGTTATCATGAAGTTGGAT